>BMAO01035596.1:0-50475 GCA_019973975.1 Trichonephila clavata | reverse complement strand
TTTCAGGCAAAGAAAGAGACAGAAGCAAAACAAATTTGACTTATTTGTAAAGTCTTTTCATTAAACAAAAGGTAAAGAGCAAAAAAGATGCTATATGTTTGACATAATTAATAAAAATTGCGATTTTTAATCCCTGGAGCAAATTTCAAAAAAGAACCTATTTACAAAAAACAGTATAACATGGTTAGTATGATGGTTAATACGGAGTATGTCTCCCGGACGATGCAATACAGGCCTTACAACGCCTACGCATGCTGAGTATCAAATTATCAATCTGATCTTGGGGAATAATACACCACTCATCAAGCAATGCACTCCGAAATTCCGGTAGACAGGTGGGAGGGGGTTGACGGGCTGAAATTCGTCGGCCAAGCATATCCCACACATGCTCTATTGGATTCAAGTCCGGTGAGTATGCTGGACAATCCATACGGGTGATATCCTCCGATTGAAGGCATTCGTATACAATGTTTGCACGGTGAGAATGGGCGTTGTCATCCATAAACAGAAATTCAGTACCCATGGCGCCCCGAAACAAACGTACATGTTGTTCCTGAATGAGATCCCGATAGATGTGGCCTGCCATCATTACACTCTGAACATGCAGGTCAGTTCTGGAACCAAGAATAATTCCTCCCCAAACGAGCCATCCTGCACCACCTAACGGTGTCGTTGGTGTTCTCTTGGTGGTAACGGGTACCTGGCACTCTCCATATGAAAGTCCGGCGAGAATCAGACTGCAAACTAAACCTGGACTCATCGGAAAACATCACACAAGACCACTGTTGCGGTGTCCACAATGCATGCTCTCTAATCCAGGTTAATCACAGGCAAAAGTGAGTTGCGGTAAGGGGAACACATCTGACAGGCCTACGAGCATATAGACCAATGTGCCCTAAGCGTCTGTACACGGTCTGCCTTGAAACTGTCGTACCGGTAGCTGAAGAGAGCTGACGAGATAGGTCTGATGCTGTGCTCCGTCTGTTTCTTTTGGCAGTAACTGCCAAATACCGGTCCTCATTAGGCTTTGTAACTCGAGGGCGACCTGTGCTGCAACATCAACTCACATTACCATCATCTTGGAATCGTTGCCAAAACCTGGAGATGACACTGTGGGCTATTCCAAGTTCCTCGGATACTTCCAGCTGGGTACGTCCACATTCCAGTCATCCGATAATTCTACCACGTGAAAAATCATCCAAATGCTTTCTTTTGTGCCATAACTATGCGGTTATTGCACTGAAAGGCTTTTAAAGCGCTTGTGAACAATTTTACTTATTTGCCACCATTCCTTATATACCCCTCTCTTACACTCTCGTCATTGTGACGTACTATCCGTAGCATCTGGTGGTTTCCTGTAATTTGCATATTCTTCTTCAAGATGTGTGTGATAATTCTACAGGTGAAATTTTTATTTTAGAGTTCAATTTCTGTGTGATTCTGAATTATCCTTAATTTATGGACATGAGTGTATTTCAAGCTTTGCACTTCAATTTAAGCTCAAATCAAGCAATAACTAGTTTATTGTTCTTTCATTTGAGCGCGTATTTCAGCATTCTCAAAATTGTTTTAGTATTTAACCTTTTTACTTTAATAATAAATTCAGAACACCTATCTATTATATTCTAAAGAATTTCACTCTGTAATATTGTCACAAACTGATACGCTCTGCAGGGCCGAACGGTTAGAGCACTGCTCTACCATGCATATAGCTCTGGTTCGAGCCTCCCGGATTCTTGTTTGTTAAATTTAATCACGACTTTCGTTATTTAACATTATGGACATTAGCAAATTATGTAAATTGAATTTATGTTCATCTTTCCCCTGGTGGTTATTCTAGAACTCTCCACCATATGTTTATAAAAGTACTGCAGCTAGATAGGTCTTCAGTTGTGGTGCTGCCCGTGTAAAACACTACGACAAAATATATCTTGTATTTGATAATATCGCCTTGTTCCTCTCTATGTGATAATATAAACATAAGAGAGAAAATTGACTTTACATATAATTAGCTTTAACCCCTTGGTACGCACTTGGAGCTCTCATTTCTCGCATGGGAGAACGTCGCACAGATCTAAGTGGCTCACCACAATAATATAAGCAACACACACACACACATCTCAAGAATAAATTTTGTCACAGTTCCTTCTTCAATTAGATTCCGTTAATTATATAATAGCGGATCTGCAAGAAAAGATTTGAGACACTTCAAATCCTACTGATTACTAACAGCTCATGGAACTGGATTTCCTATTTCAAATAAGGTAACACTTGAAATTGATTCATATTTTGATCAATTGAATCACATTGGATTAATTTATACTCAAAAACCATTAAGTGTAGAAGAAGAACTAGATAAAGTCATCAAAGAGGTATATGCACCAAAGCATTCTATTAGAGATCTATTAGACAGTCGATTGAGACACTGTCATCCCAAATTCAAAAAAAATGTCTCTTTTTAAGTGGGGAGAGATGTGGTGACTACATGAAAGAACATAATCTCACTTAATGACGACAACACCTACTAGTATAGAATCCGAACGAGCATTTTCTTCGGCATGACAATTTATAGAAGAAATAAGAAGCTGTTTGAACGATAAAACTAGACGAGCTGTGTTATTTAAAAGCTTATTTACAGAAACACAAGAAATGAAGAAATGCTTTGTAATTTCATTATGTAATATTTTTATTTATTTTTTATGATGAATTAAGTTTTTTTTATTTGTTTCACACACACACACAGACACACACACAATAAAATTTATATTAAACCAATTTTGAATTATATTTTCAATTTTATTATGCAATTTAGACTGTGCTAATGAGTAAGTATGTTTAACAAACTGTCCAATACTAATACCGGGACCAATCCCGGTATTTAGATAGTGTAATCCCGAGATTGAAAATATAACATGGGATTACAAACCTTAATGTCTACTATAGGTATCCGGGTAATGATTAAGAGATTTGAAGAAACGGGAAAATTAAGTCAATCTGGAAGAGGCCGTAAACGTGTCACACCGGTACTTTTTGATGACGTCAAGACAGCTGTTGATGCACAGTCAGGCATCAGGGTAGCGAGTTTGGGGGCAGTAGCGCATGCGAAGTTTCTCGACAGACAAGCTATTCTTAAATCATCGTCCGAAACGCCCATAATGCACTACCCGTACAAAATGCGCCATACCCAGGAGCTGCTTGATAAGGACAAGACACGACGTCTCTCATTCGAAATCAGTTTTCTCAACAAAATGACTGTTGATCTGTCATGGCCTTGGAATATTCTGTGGAGTGATGAGACTCGTTTCTACCTCAATGGGAAAGCCAATATGCAGTATTGACGCCTTTTGGGCTAAGGAAAATGCGAGGATCCTCACTGAAATTCCCTTGCAATCTCCATAGGCCACTATTTGGTGTGGATTCACGGAGACATTCATCCTCGGGCCCTTCATCTTTGAGTAAATCAGTTAACGTGGGCCAGTCACTTGTTTTGATACGGACCATCAGTACCATTACAAGCTTCAAATGTTTGTTGTGTCGCAACTACAGCAAATGCGGGTCATTGCACCGAACCATTTTCATACAGGATGGTGTGCCCCCACGTATCCATGGGTCCATGAAGGCGCTATTGCTCCAACACTACACAGAGGAACGTGTTTTAATCAATCCTCTCTTAATCCATGGCCACTCCGTTCGCCGTATCTAACACAGTGGGATTTCTGGTTATGGGTTATTTAAAAAGGCTAGTGGTTCTTGGAGGTGTTACGACATTGAATGACTTAAAGCAGTGCTTCTACAACTTTCTATATTTGCGACCCAAGATTCAATCATAATTTTCATCGCGCCCCCCTTCCTGCAATAACAATGTATTTAATTCAATTATACTATAGTTTGGCTCTAAAGCTACATTAAGACTTTAATCTCTTAAGTACCACCGGCGTATATAAACGTCTTCTTCAGCGAAAGCGTTAATGGCCTCGGATGTATATATCGGAAGTACGATCTTTTCTGTGCACTACTATCCATAAAATTATTCTAAAGGCTTTGGAATGCAATAAAAAGACCTTGACAGCGTTTGCGAAGGATTTGTTTATTTATCCCTTATCCTCCCCCCCCCCTCAACCCCCAATACATCACATACGCGTGCCTTCGTGGAAAACGGTGGCATTGGGGAGTGGATCGCGTATACGAAATATCACTCTCTGTGACGCTCTGGCGTCATAAGTAAAAAAAAGAGTCGACAGAAAAAAGTGAAAAATATGAAGGATAAACAAATTTTACAAAACAAACAGCGAGTGCTGTATTCTGAGTTCCAATAAAATGAACAGGAGGGGGGAAAAAGAACGTCTGATTTTCACCACAGGCAAGGGGTGAGAGACAGAAAATCGGGGGGAAAAGCCCTTAGTAACAAAACATCTTGTTCGTGAACGAGAACAAGCAGTGAAAACTCAAGGTCAGAAGTGGGGGTAAGAAGTTCCCCAAACAAGTACACTAATAGTCATAAGTCACAGGAAATGAGAAAAATGAACAAAAGTAGAAAGAGTTTCCTTACTAGGGAAAAGAATTACTCAAATAAAATATGACTAATAAATCATGCTTATTATATATTTATACCATAAAATACAAAAACACAAGTAAAATTCAATAAAAGATCAAAATAAATCAGAAACAAAACAAAAGAAAAGAAAACTTAGCTGATGCTCCGTGAAGACGAATGCAATCCAAAGTTTCTAATTTCCCGGTAGGAAATATAAATTTTCTAGTAATCCGAAAATTTCATCGTAGCCGGTAGCTACAATTTCTGAAATTACTTTTTTAAACTTCTTCATGAACTAGCAGTTCAGAATATTGAAGATAACTTTGTTAGACTAGTAGTCATATTAAAATTAAATAATTTTTCGGGCCGTAAGTTGGGTGCCATTTTTATAACCTATACTCAAAAATAACTACGGCGGCAAGCTCAAATAATTTTAATTGGTGGTACATTCTAATTGAGCACGGTTACAATTACATAAAAACAGGAAAAATCTATACAACAAGGAGTTTGCGCGGGCGGACATTGGCACATCCTTCCTTCCCCGAGGCGGCAGGCTGACTGGTTAAGTGTTCACATGGCCAGTAGAGGGCGCTCTATTACTATTCGTTACAAACTTATTATTGTTAAATTATAAAATACATTGTACAGTACATTTATAAGTGCAAATGTGTATTTTATTTTTTAAATATGTCAGAATATATTTTGTTTGTTTACTTCCAGGAAATAATAATAATTTTTTTAAATAATCTTTTGTTTTCGACTTTTCAATATGCTCTCCCCCCTCGTTGAATTAGGGGGCGCCCCCCACAGTTTGAGAAACGCTGACTTAAAGAACTCCATAACACTTCCTGTGCGAAGTCTCACAACTGATCAATTATGATCCCTGTCAAATAAACTGTCCGTCACCTTGAAATTTTGCAGGTGAATGAGGGTCGTCACTTGGAGCATATTTCTCCACATTGCCCTGGACACGATTGACAAATGCTCCACTTGAGCAAATTCGTCCTAATTTGTTCTTGTTTCTGCCTAACTGAACTGTTTTTGTCACTTCCTTGCCTTAATGTGGTTCGATGACAAAGAGAAATGAATCTAGTCAATAAATGCTAGTATTGTTTGTGTATTCCATTTTGGTCGGTTGTTTCGTTAAATTTCATATTTTCCAGGTGCACTCTGGTAGACATTTTGGAACAAAAATGCCTTTTTTTTTTCAAAATTCCGAGAGCGCATGTCGTGTATAGCCCAATATATAAAATATCTTTGCATTCCGTTCACCCGTCTGCGCTATAGGATTCCATTTATAGGGGAAGTTTGATCATAGCCACCTGGTACAAAGATGAAACATTAACAAGATTAAAATGGACAATTCAACTATATTTTCTAAACTATTTTTACTACTTACTTCCACTCATGTTTATTAACCTCAAATATTCAGCCGGCATGATTAACTGACGAGTACCTTTGAGAAGAAAATCAAAAGTTGAGTTTTACTAAGACGTTTCAATCTTCTTGATTTTGACCGTTTGTTTCATTTTTTTAGGGGAATAGGTATATAAACACATATACAACATCAAACTATTTTTATCAACCACGCATATTTCAATTCAAATTGAAACTGATATTCAAGAGGACAGTCGTGTGGGCTTTGCATCCAGAATTTTCACTCTAAAAAAATATTTGAGTTTTTCGTCTTAGTTTTAAGGCATAAAAAATTCTTCATTATAGATAATTGACCTAACTAACTACTGAACAGATATCTTCATTATAGAAAATTGACCTAACTACTGAACAAATATCTTCATTATAGAAAATTGACCTAACTAACTACTAAGCATAAGATAATATATTTAAGCTAAGCTAAGGATAAGCATAATTAATCTACGATTTTTATAATTCGATGAATTACGAATTCCTTTTTTCTCACAGGAAATTTGGTAAGGAATTTAAGTCAAAAGTTTCATGCTTTCAACTATACGTTCCTAAATTTACCAGTATCTGATTACTTTCTGAATAAATCTTATTGCAATTTTACATTAAATAGTCACGAAATATTCCCTCTTAACAAAGTATTAGAACCAAATGTTCGCATATTTTTAAATTCAACTGTCCTTAATCATCCAATCCTTTTCAAACCCTCGAGATTATCGTTTAAGATATTGTATCAAATGAGTTCCTAATTGATGAGTATGCGTAAATGCTTTGATGATACTTCAGCGGTATTAATTAATTTCATTCTAAATTACTGAATAGTCACACGCTTTTGTTCCATTTCCCCAGAGCTTCCATTTCCTTTGCAGGTTCTAGACGCATATTCCGAATTACAAACTCAACAAATCTTTTCCTCGTTGAATTAAAATTTAATTATTTATTTCAAAGAAATGTCAAGAAAGCCAATTATCCACCTTTTAAGACATTACGAACTTCAAGACAATTCAATCAAACTTTATTTAAGCTGATGTTCTTTAAATTAGTTATTTCTTCGTATTTCGGAATCGATTCAATTTTATATCATTAATTTGTATCCGAACTGAAGTGATATGAATTCGAATAAATAAGAAATCTGACATTTAAGGTGACTGACTATTTTCGGAACCGTGATTTTGAAAAAGCATACAAATGGATAATTTTTAGATATTTAGTGTCAGTTGGGTAGGTTGTGTGCGTCAGCTATTTCTTACCATAATATGAAAATGGTTTTTCTATTTCTAGTTTTTCTGAAAATGGAAATAAAAAAAAATACTCAGCATAAAAGCGTGTTTTTTAGTTTTTTTAAACTATAACTCATTATTTTAAAATTTTTTAGTTCAACCCAGATATAGAAATCGTAGCTATATGTAGGCAGAATATTATTAGCATAGAAGCATTTTTCATAAAAAGAGAATGTTTTGAAAATTTCATTCTTCATTTTTTGACAAAAAATTGCTTTTAAATATTTTTTTCTTGTAATAATATTTTTTAAAAATTTTTTATATGAATATTCTAATTTAACTGACACTAAAAAATCAAAAAGTTATCCATTTATGCACTTTTTCAAAATCATGGTTCGGAACGTAGTCTCTCAGTCACCTTAAATAATTAATATCTGTGGAAAAGAAATTTATTTTTTCATAAACAGGATATGCATATCACACTTAAATAGATTCTTACGATGGAATTATTCTAATAATTTTTCAAACGTTTTTATCTTAATCATCAGCAGGACATTGTGGATTATAGAAATTTCTCTTCAGACTTTTAAAATATAAATATTTTTAAAAAATAAACCACAAAAACTTTTCTTTTTACTAAAAAAAACAAACCAGAGATCAATATTTAAAAAAACACACCTTTACATAATACCAGCTGGAGTTCAAGCAACGTTTGTAGCCCTGAAAAAATATCTATTATTTAATCTTTATTATTGTTTTCGTCTAGTAATAGGGTGTGCCGATTTTATTTTTTTCAGAATTTCAAAACCTACCTATGCAGAAAAGAGGTTTTCTAGTGTATAGATAAAGGAAAAAATAAAATAATCTTTGTGTTATGTACTGCCACAAGGGGAATGAAGCTTAGGTATTTGAGCTTTTTTTATTGTAAAAAAGTCAAAGTAATTTTTGTTAAAGAACAGGTATTTTAGAACTTTTTAACATTCACATCGAGATGAGAGGACACTTACTAAACAGTTGCAAGAAAAAACAAGTGCAGGTAACAGCTTCTTCGGTATTAAAACAAAAACAAAAACCTACTGTAGAAATTATAGGGCACGATAAAGTGGAAGACGGATAAAGTTTTGGATCGGACTGATTCGACCTTTAGAGGAGAGGAAGCTGGGGTTGTTCAGTATTCATTTATCAATAGTCATCGTTTTGGGCTATTTGGAAAATAATAATTTTATTGAGAGTCTAAAATCTGTCTAACCAAAATTAAGACTTTTTACATTTTTTCGAAAATTTACCCTTTGGGTGGCAATATTAGTTTTAGGAATTAATTTTTTATCTTTATATATTTTTCTTCTAATCTCCAAATATGATAGAACGCTTTTGCCGCATAGATAGGCTCCAATTAATAATAACTTTTTTTTCTCCATATAACAGCAATCACCCTAGTTTGCATGTTAAAAAAAATAGTGCTTTATGACAGTGAAGCCAAACAGTACTTATCACGAAGGTAAAAATAGTATATATAACTTCAGTATGTATTTAGATACTAAACATCGGTGGAAAAAAAAGAATGGATTATAAAAAAGGAATCCAGTTTTTAAAAATCTTGTTCTCGATGTTTACGAAACTTTTTGTATTCATTTTCCCAAGTGATACCAACTTATCTTCCATCCCCCACCCCCATTTACCCCAAACAAGCAACTCGTCAAAACCACAATTCATTCCGTCCTTTCTTATGTTTCATCAGTTTACCAGTGTTGTCATTGATATCATTATTCTGTCATTGATGTTAATTGTTACAAATGCATATCTGGATTGTTATATCTACTCAGGTATAGGATAAAATAATAGGAACACCTCCAAAAAAATGAAAATTGTGTATAGTAAAGGGTTGGGCCACCTTTGGTAAAGTGGGAAAGACGCATAAAGGCCTTGAAAAAAGTTAATCGGAATTCGCATATATTCCTCGTGCAGGGCCGTTTCTAGTTCAGATAGTGTGAGTGGAAACCGAAAGCACAAACTTTGTTCTCAAACAAACCTCACAAACACTCAATAATGCTCAGATGAGGTGACTGGGGACACCACGTTATATATTCTACTTCATCATCATGCTCATGTAATTATGTTTAAACACAGCGAGACGTGCGAACAGGGGCGTTGTCATCTTGGAATGCAAACGTTCTCCTGTAAAGAAAGTTTGAAGCATAAGGTGAAGAGGATTTGCGAGAATTCTTCGATAATAGTCGCCCGTGATCATCCCCTTCAAGACAGTAAGAGTCTCCAATCTACTCAAAGATATTGCGTCCCACACCATCACGGAATCCCTTCGTTTTTTCGCAATCCGATCAAAATGTCAGCCGAAAACGTAATTTCTGCTATAAAACTATTCGCCTTCCCTGCTAAAATACTCATCATAGAACAAGACTGCCATATATCTTGGAAGAGTATATTTAAAAGAATATTCCTGCTAAGTATCGTCGGAGTATTCGTAAAAATGGTTGTTCTATATAATTTTAAAATAAATGGTACTGATAAGTACTGTCGGTAGATAAAGTGTTAAAACTGAAAAAAGAACTCTCACGTGAAACATTCGATATCGGTCTACCCGAGATCTCTTGCAACTCGATAAATTTCTGGTGGAAGTCTTCGTTGTATCTCTCTCTTTTTTTTTTTTTTTTTAAAGAAATAGTAGAAATTGATCTAATTCATATTGTCAAAATTAAAAGATTCAATATCGTCGGAGAGCGGGGTGGCGATGTGTTGTATTCTCCGATCAAAGAAAGCTGTTTCTGTCTTAGTGCCAGTGATGTAGGGGCTTAACGGAGAATATTAGGAGCCCCCTGCAAAGTTGGGTTTGGGGCCCCAAGCCATACTTGATGTCAGTCGGGTTATGGGACTCTAGAATCCTGGCCCAACCCTACGATGCGGGGGTTGAGGAGTGTACGTTACGCCACCGCAGTGATGGCTGTATATTGATTAGAAAAAGACCAAGTCAGCTCCTGAAAACCATCTTTCTGTCGCCTAGATACACTGGGCCTGCACCCACAGATATGGTCTGGCGCGAGCGATTTTCTTTGATTAATGGAGCACTCTCGAGGTTAATTCACACACCCTAACTGCAAACTAATACGTCAGTCTGGCAATTCAAACTGTTGCACTGCGATTTATAAACATCATTCAAAAGGTGTTTTTCAACAGGATAACGTGTCCTCTCACCATGTTGTAATTCAACAGGCTCTATAGGGGGTCAATATGTTACGTTGGTCTGCTAGATCACCAGATCTTCCTCCAATTGAGCCCGAATGGGACATCATTGGACAGCAATGACAGCTTCATCATATATATACAAATGTATTGTTGAAGTATTATTACTCGACTATATTTTTTTCTTCGTGTAGGGATTTACACTGGTGTCCAAAAGTTAAGCATAATTGATAATTATGTGAATAAAGAAGGAACTGTAAATCAGAATGGCGGGAAACGTGATATGCGAGTGTAAAATGGTTATAAAATAAGGAAGCAAATCAAAAGAATGATAATAATTAATTTTATTATCCAAAGTAGCAGTTTGAAAGAAAACTGAGCATAGCAAGGATTCACACTTTAAAGAAAAAATGAAAGAAAACATTAAATAAAATACTGATGCTGCAGTTTAATAAGACGAGTGGTCACCTCTGACAGGCAGGCACGCTGCACAGCGATTTACAATACTTGCTATGAGATGATGAATGAGTTGTAGGCTCAAACGGTTCCAAGCTTCTCTTCAGTTCTGTAACGGAGCTTGGTGGGTGCGAAAGGACTGCAATTTGTCTCCCGAGCATATCCCATACATGCTCGATAGGATTTAATCCAGGGGAGTTCGCAGGCCACGACATGCGCTGGATGTTTTCCGTTTCAAGGAAGTCATCAATCAGCACCGCTCGGTGACATGGCGCATTATCATCCATGAATATGAAGTCATGACCGACAGCACCTCGAAACAAGCGAACATAAGGCTCAAGAACTTTGTCTCTGTATCTTTGAGCAGTCACAGACCCTGTGTCAAAGAAATGGAGGGCTGTGTGGCCGTCCATCATGATGCCTGCCCATACCACTACTCCCCTTGATGGAAAATGATGCTTTCCGTTATGTTTCTTGGTTCAAAACGTGTTACACGTTCTCTCCATATCGTTACCCGCCGAGAATCACTACTCAGACTAAGCCGGGACTCGTCACTGAACATCACATTGACCCACTCTCCCACACTTCAATGTTGATATTTCAAACGAGCGCGTTTATGCGCAGACGTGAGGGGAATTGGTCTTCTGGCATACCGGTCAGCATGATTGAGTCTCCTGTAAACTGTTTGTCTCGAAATTCGTATTCCTGTGGCGACTGTGAGCGTCGAACCCAGTACTCTGGCAGTACTACCCCTCTGACGTCGCGCACTTATTACCAGATATCGGTCCTGGCGAGGGGTTGTGACTCTTGGTCGACCGGATACTTATTGTCGGGTAACGTCTCCCGTTCTTTGAAACCTCTGCCACAGTCTTGAGATCACAGACTGGTCCACATTCAGAATTCGAGACACTTCGGTTTGTGATCGTGAGGATTCCAGCATTCCAACGATTCTTCCTTTCGTAAGCATGTCTAATTGGCGTCTTTGTGCCATCATTCACCTAGTTTGATGGTTAACAACGTTCCTTCTCACAGCAGTTGCACGAAACTTGTCTGAACTGCCTATGCTGCGTGAATCGGTTTCTCCGCGTTTCGACATGCGCCAGTGTTTCGTGCAGGACGTAGTCGACTGAAAAGTTTTGCATAAACCCAATGTTTCTTCTTCCCCCAATAAATATCCGCAAGAAATTTGGAATAATTTTACGAATATTTACTCCCTGTTTTTCGCATTTTACGATTTATGCTTACTTTTGGACACCAGTGTATTTTTCCATCAGTGTAAAATGTACCCGAGAGTAATTAAGCACTATTGTGAGCTAAAAACGAGCTTGTTTGGTTTAAACAGCATTTATTTGTTCAAAATAAAATTTGGGCAAAAAAAAAAAATGCATGTGAAAAATTTATACAGTTTGCGACAATACAGATATACGGGGAAAAGATGGCTAGCGCTGCTACATGACTCAAATACGGGGAAATCATCGGGGTTGCAATATCGGTTCAAGATATTCTGTTGCACGTTCAATTTATAAATGAATGCATCAAGCTTGGGGGCCCCTGGTGGCCACCCGCTTAATCCGCCTCTGTCACCAGGGACGTCTTAAGGCATGGGCCCGGGTCTCCGCTACAATGGGGGGCCTCGTCTCGTTCTAGACTCAGCCTTGATAAAATAATGATTCGAATAATTTCAATGGTCATATGTCTTTTACAGTTGTATTCTTTGAAAAACTCGGAATTTCGGACGATATGGTCAAATGTGTATATGTGATGACCGTCGTCCATGTATAGGTCGAGTTGGTTTGCGAGATTGTAAATCATGCACATTTATTTGTTTTCAGTTTACCGTTTGTACAAGTATTTGACAACGCATACAATGCACTGTCCACTTTTAAGGGTCACATGTGGGGCCTACTTTTGTGTAGGGGTCCAGGGCCTCAAGGAGTCTTTAAGACGTCCCTGAGTATCACGCAGTGCACATCTTATGGGATGGTCCTCCACAAACAATGAAATCGGCGTATCTATTCTGTTCAAACTGAGGAAGACCCACGGCGTCCACTTTCAATGGATCCCAGCATATGTTAACACATGATGGGATCGATGTAATGAAGTCGATGATAAACAGGTCAAAAAAGGGTTGTGAAAATGAAATGGCCATTGGCTCTGGCTTACTTATCAAGAACTATACCCAAATGAAAGATCTAAACTCAATTTAATATGGCGCATTCCATCTACACACCAATTGTACACAGGATCATCCCTTGGGTCTCTGCTGGAAATCAAATGTGACCATGGCTCCCAGACTGCTCTGGCTAGATTTACAAGTAGCCACCTTAAATGTCTTTCCTTTGATAGTGGCACAAAAATCCACACTACTTGTAAAAAATGCTGTGACCATCCAACTTCACCAGATCACATTCCGGGTTGCATCGGACTTTAACATCCGATCTCCTTAATACTATACATTTTTGGCGGTCAACAACCTTCTGGAGCTGATCGGACATATCAAATCTTTCGAGGATAAGCAACAACTAGTCACACGCACAAATGCATTTGATAAATTTTAATTTCATAATGGTTGAGTGGGTTAATTTTTTAATTTTTGGGTGTGAGTTCCGAATTATAACAGCAATCACTATTTTGTTCTAAAAATCTTTAATCAAAACAAAAAAGGAAACCATGCAAGAACCATAAAATAATATAAGTAATCAATAAAAATGGGTATTATATGAGTATTACATAATGATCATACATTGCATTAAAAATCAATTTTTAAAAAATATGATTAAAAACAAACATATCCTGTTTACAGCTCTAATGCATATACAAGTATAATTTCTGTCTTTTGTACACGTTGGTTTGTCAATATATACTGATTTTGTTCAAACATTAATTACTTTTATAGTAAAAAATCCTGTATAATCGTATAAACTAACCACACCAACTTTTCAAAAGAAAGAAAATATCACATCAAAATTATTCAACACATTGTTTAATAATGTGGTAAATGTTTAACATTTCAATTTAATGTACAAAAAGAGCTAAAATTTTACCGTAATCACATACAGATTAAAAACATGTTTCTGGTATAATATAATAACATTGACTAAGACCTAAAAAACAAAAGAATGAAATTAAAGTGCTTCATGATAGAATGGAAAAATGAGACAGAAAAGTTTCACAAATGAAAGAGAAAACATGCCTAAAAATTTTACAACATTCATTTAACAAAAAAAAAATTCTATAATAAATTAAAATACAAGTGAAAATAAAGGAAAAATTAGAGGCAAAAACAAAATAATTTAAATATAATGAAAAATAAGGCCAAAAAATGTATTGTAAAAAATGTATATTAATAAAAAGAAATAAAACCACCTATAATCCTAAACATTATAAAATTTGAGTTTACTGAATCGGTGTTATCAAAATTTTTTTTAGATTGGAAAAAATATCTTTTTCATAAAAATTTTACAATTTCAATTAAATAGGAATAAAAACAAGGAAAAGGATGATTTTATGGAGATAATCTGATAAGATGGATCATGCTTTATTGCAAGAATTTTTCAGTAGAATATTTTTATAGAAAAACGGCATTTCCTAAAAATGAACATAATTTTTAGATACTCTGAGTCATAGGTGGGAATATGAAGGCATTAGAACCACATGCAGCATCGACGAGTGATTAATGCGGCGTTCATTGAAGTGAAATATTGTATTAATTGTGATATTGACTTATTTAGATAATTTTAAAACTTTAAGGATTAAAAAATGGTATAAATGTAAGTTTCAGTGGTTACTAGTGGCCCTAACCAATTGTATATATATTTTAGTTAATAAAACACCACCTAGTGGGAATAGGAAAGCACTACTGGATTTTTACATAAAACTACTTTGATACTATTAATGTTTGCAAAAAACTATTGTGTGCTTTATCATTCGTTTAACTCAAACCATGCTAGTGGTCATATAGTTGTATTACTTCTATTGTTATTTTAATAAAGTGTGTTATTTATTTTTAGCATGTATACACTTTTCTAGGATAATTCTTTTACCCATCATATCAAATCTCTAGACCAGAGGTTCCCAAACTTTTTTGTCACATAGACCACTTGCCATGCATTTTGTCTTTGGGTAGACCCCTGCTTACCTAATATTGAAATGTTTGCACATTTTAACTTAACTGTCTTTTTGACAGCTGGTATAAAGCTACTTATTTTTAAAAGTTTTAAATTTTTAGCTGTAGTGAAGTACTGTTTAAAACTAAAGAATCATCTGTTAATTAAATTTGAATTTCAGTTTAATAATATATAAAATAACTGAACAGAAAAGAAAAGTGTTTTTAATAGGAGGGATGAATCTAGTGCTTCAGTAACAAATTTTCAACATTTGGCATGAATCTTGTCGAGTTTAACCCTAAATTTCCTCAATTAATAATGTCCGGTCTCTCTATCTTTTTGAGTTTGGCAACTGCGATGAAACTTCTGCTCACTAAGAAAAAGTATTAAACAGTATCTCTCGATATTCTATAATTAGAGGTAAATAACAGGAATGTCTTTTTACAGCTAAAATTGCTGACGTCCGTTTCGAAACTTTAAGATCTTCGTTAATGCCTATTCAAATCAGTTCCTCTTGTAATATGACATTTTTTTCAATGTGACAATATGATTTCTTAGTCTACTGTAGTATTATCATATAGTTAAAGTATTCTCAAACCTGGTTTCGAAATCTAAATGGAGGGCATTTAAGTGTTGAATGTTGGTTAAACGTCATTTTAAAAGGCAGATTGTATGTGACAAAATGAGGAACTGGGAAATTCTCAATGTCCAATATTATACTGCTTTGGCTTAATTCTGGGAAGAAAAGCTGAAACGATGGTCGTTTTAATAATATGTTGTCACCTTGTAACTGTGCAAATTAACCTCATTAAATGTAGTAAACACATCTGTTAAATAGGTAAAATGTGGTTCCCCTTGATTAAATTTTCTTTTATAATTGAAGTCACAATCTGGTTAATGAAAGTCACTATCATATAACCCCATTTACACCTCATGGACCCCTAAACTTTTTCACTGACGTGGACCCCTTGCAAGTCGTCCTAGACCCCTGGGTGTCCGTATAAACCACTTTGGGAATCACTGCTCTAGAATAAGAAATCAGACAAAGAAAATACATTTAATATAGATAGGGAGTTGAGTTTTCTCCACAACTGTAAAAGATCAAATGTGTTTGTTGTGTGATACAATTTTAAAAACATGAATGCAAATAAACACTAACACAAATTCTGCAATTTAGAAGATGATAGATTAACTGCACTTCAAAAGTCAGCATGTGTCTTTAATATTAAAAGTATCCTCTTTTATCATAACTTTATTCATGTGCATCATCTAATGACAAAAGTTCACCATCTTTGCTTTGAATCTTAATGAGGCCTTCTTTTAATATTTAAGAAAAATTAGTAACTATAGCTATAAAAATAACAATGCAAGCAATATTTGCTCAAGTTATCAACAAATTTTGGAATTTCTTGGCAGAGATCAAACCATTATAGCATTATCAAAAAGCATCAAATTTGACTGATTCAAACTTTTCCCCACTAACCTTACTTGGTGACCTTGATTTTTATGTTAATGATAGATCAAACCTACAAAAATTTACTAAGGTTGCAGATTTTTTTTTTTTAAACCAAGAATATAAATTTCATATTTAAATCATTTTTCTTCATTTACTTCCTCCCTAGAATGCCTTAAGGAGAAAAGTTATGCAGTTGCAATATCATGAATAAAACTTTTAATTATTCTTTTCATTTCATTGTAAACCTATCATCATTCACATTAAGACTAGCAAAATTGTTTGCGTATGACAAAGAAATTTCATTTTTTAACATCTAAAAAAAGATAGTCCTTGAGATATTTGCACTCTAAAATGAAAGCTGTTATTTCACACTTTATCTTGTGTTAAAAAACAATAGGAAAATATCCCAAATTTTTCAAAAAAAAAGTATAATTTATATGTATTAAAAAATTTATACATAAAACTCCTGAATTAACATACAAAGTTAACCTATTAACACCTACCATTTGATGAAAAGAAAAAAATGCTTAAAAATTGCTTTTCATGATTCTTGCATTGATCTACTTCTGTATACTTTACAAGAACCAATTAAGTAAGAAAGTCAAAAGTAGCCCATAATATTATGGAATCCATGGGGTGTTTTATGCAAAGACTACCTTTTAACTAATACAATATTAAAAAATATTTCAACTGCCCTTTATTTAACAATGATCACATTTTACACATAAACAAAACACAGAATAATAAATTCACAAAGACATAACTATTCAAAACCTTCTAGAATGAACACTGATATTCCATCTTTCCCTACAAAACACACACAAAAATTTTTATTGCTGTAGATACAATGATATAATCCACAGATTTTTCTTTGTTATAAAAGGAACATTATGGGGTTTATACTTGTTTACTTATTAAACATAAAATTATGTAATTACACACATATACATCTAGACCTAATACAAGACAATGCACAAGGACAAACATCCTTTTCAAAGTTATAAACACCTTTATGAATCTGTTCTTTAAAGAATCAATGACATTATTTGCCTGCATAGCTAATACTAAAAATTACACATTTCCACAAAATTGTACAGTTTACAATTCAAATTAATTTTACTATCATTCAAACAGGTAAAATAAGTACAAGATCAAATTTTAAGCTTTATTTATTTAGACCAACAATAGACTAGATATAAAAAAGGGTTGTTAATGCAGGGGGAGACTGAGAACTACACCTAAATAATGATAATACTACTTTGGTACTTCTAAATATCATTCAAAAATTCAGACTGAACATACGGTTTATACAAGTTTCCACAAATCCTTCAAAACTCATTCCCCATCTAAAAAATGTATGAAATCTTAGAAAAAGGCACGATTTGGATTGACAAATGAAGTCTAAAAAAAATACAAATTTCCTCTTGCTTTTAAAATATCAAAAAGTGTTTCACAATTTGTATTAAAAGCTTGACACAGACAAAAAAGGTATTGGTCTTAAATTTTAAAGGCTTAGTTAATCAGTGAATGAATACATGTTTTAAGCAAACTAGATTTTGTAGCATTTTTCTGAAAGAATGAAAGGTTTCAGTTTATATTTGTGTATATACAAGTAAATTTAAAGCAATTGTTGTATAGAAATAATATAAAAGGTCGAAATTCAAATTAAAGTGCACAATAGCAAGGAAAATGTGCATAGAAAACTGAGATATAAGCAAATATGAGTTTCTAGAGCTTACATTAATTTTGTAACTTTTTTTCAAGGTAAATGTAATAATTATATACAAAAGTAGATCATTCACAGAAGCCTAAAAATTGCATCATTTTCAAATTTATACATGTGAAGTTCAAAACAAAAGAGAATTTTTTTCATTTACAATATGTGATAATATAAGAGAAAATTGCAGTTATTGAATAACATTTTAGCATATATTCATCTAAAACTATTTTTATATTTAGATGCAAGAATAGCAAAGCAAGCAAAAGCAAACATTTTCTTTTCAACAAAAAAATTCAAAACATAATATCTGAGCTTGGCAGATGTATGTATTAATTCATTATTATTTAATTCATTCTTGCTTCATTATGGATTGAGCAGAAAATGAATTTACACAAATAGATACATAACAAAAAAATTTTGTATAAAATTCATTATAATGGAACTATACTCATGCTTAAAAAATAATGAATGTAACTAATACTTAAAAGTAATACTTTAAAATGTCACAAAATATATACAAATATTTTTTTATAATAACACAAAATGTTATTCAAAGTATTACATACATGTTTTTACTTATATTTAACTATAGTAATTTCAATTTAAACTCTAAACAAAAAGAAATATATTTAAAATTAAATCTGCATTTAAACAACAAAAATATAACAATTTTAATTTCAAACTTCTATGCAACTTCTCTGAATCAAACATTATGTATATACAGGATGCACAAACTGTAATGGTGTTATTTAATACAATGCCATGATTGTCAAAATTAAACTTTTTATGCATCCATATTACATAAAATAAGGAAACAAGAAAACTTTTAATAAGAACAAAAAATTGTTTCATCCATCTTAACCAAATTTTTGAAATATAGGAGACAAATTTCTATTTACAAGTTAAAATACATTTAAAAACACATCATTCAATAAGTTCCAGGTCTGACATATATATGGCGATACCTTCTAGTTTTCCTAAGCATAACCAAGTAGTACCAACTTTCAAATGACATGTGACAAAATTTCATGATACTACCTTGCTTGAAAGTTACAGTGGTTTTGGTGAAGTAATTTTTGTTTGTACAGAAACCATGGATGAAAAAGAATTTCATGTGTTATTAATAAGTATTGTTTGATGGGAAGAAACACTGTTTGAGCAAAACAATGACTAGATAAGTGTTATCCGGACTCTGCTCTATCGCCAACAACTGTTAAGAGGTTGTATACCGACTTAAGACCTAGTCACACAGACACAAATGATGCTGAACTCGCAGGTCACAAATTCTGCAGTTGCTCTAGAAAACATAAAAAAGGTCCATGAAATCGTTTTAGCCGATCAGAAACTGAAGTTGTGTGAGATAGCAGAGCATTTAAAGATATCAAAAGACAGTGTATTCCCTATTTTGCATGATCATTTGTCAATACCAAAGCTGTATTCAAAAAGGTGCCTCGTTTACTCACTGTCAATCAAAACCAACACATCAACCAATCACAGCACTGCTTATGCAAAATAAACAGGTTTTTACATAATGATGTGAAAATAGATGAAACATGGATCCATTACTACAGGCTTGAATCAAAAAAGATCGTCAGCTGAGTGGACAGCTGCTGGTGAAAGCTGTACAAAGCGATCAAAAAATCAAATGTCAGCTGGCAAGGTTATGGACTCTGTATTTTAGGATGGGCATGGAATTTTAATTGACTACCTTGAGAAAGGAGAAACCATTAGTAGTGAATATTACATGATGTTACTGGATCAACTGAATGGGAAAACATCCTTATTTCTAAAAGAAAAAAGTGCTGTTTCCCAAAAACAATGATCAGTGCTGCAAGTCCAAAAAAAGGAAGGTCAAATTGAAGGAATTGCACTTCGCATTTCCTTTCCCCCACTGTACAGTCCAGATCTGGCCACTAGTGACCACTGGCTGTTTGCAGACCTAAAAAGAATGCTCCAACGAAAGAAGTTTGGCTCAAATGCAGAAGTGATTGCCGAAGTTGAGGCTTATTTTGAGAGTAAAAACAATCGTTGTACGAAAAAGGTATTGAAAAATTAAAAGATCACCGGGTTGAATATATCCCTCTTGAAGGGGAGTATTTTGATAAATAAAAATCAATTTTGCCTAAAAGTTGTTTTATTAGTTAGGCTCTGGACTTATTGAGTGATGTGTTACATTATGCAAATAATGAGCACAAACGCATTCCATACAAGTTTATTGAGAGATAATGCAATAAGAAAAATGAAAGATGTTTAATGAATAAAATTAAGAACTTTTCTGAGTAAACATAACTTATGAAAAATAAAAACATTAAAAGAGTAATAATTTTTAATGTAACTTTTTTCCCCATAGTTTACAATTATTTCTTAACAAAATAGAAGGAATAAAATAAAATTGGTATCCTGCTTTTATTTCTTGCTTAACTTATGACACAAATTTAAAATACATTAGGTTTTAATCAGAATTTTAAGTAAATTCATATATGTTACATCTTTTAACACGTCTTACTTTTAATTTTTAAAAATTTATAAGAGAATAAATGTTACACTGAAAGTTAAAACCTTTTTTAAGAGGAAATATTATGGCAGTCAACTAAAAATTTAAATAGTTATGACCTTACTTTTTAATAAATAACATCTTAAAGATCTAGTTATTTTAAATTCCATTTTAAGAAATTAAAACACAAGCATCAAATTATCAATAATAAAATATCAATATTTTATCAATAACGAATATATAAAGATTATCTACATAAAAATAAAATATAAAAAGAGTAATAATCCGTGTGAAAGAAATATTGTTCCATAAAACAAATATTAAAGTCAAGTTTGAATAAAATGCAGTTTTAACATTAATGATATTGAATGTTATATTAATAAAATATTAATTTAAGAATTTAACAACATGTTTTATCAAATCTCTAACAGAAATTGCAACATAAAAAGAATCTCAAAAATTGCATAATTTTTATATCATTGGACAGATTGAAAGGAAAATGCTATCTTAAACCTATTAAAAAATATTTTTAAATTAGTGAAAACATTTCTATTAAGTCAATGTTAAACCACAATTACTGTGAAATTATACAACAAAAAGCTAATAATTAGGATGAAAAGTAATTGTATTTAATATACATCACATTAAGAATGTTACAATAAAACGAATTAACAATAACAAATGCTCAGGAAACATTTAAATGAAGAAAGATTATCATCTGCTGCAACTAGCAGAATAAATAAGATGCATGATTAATATATCAAGTGAATTAAATCAAAATCATGATTAAACAATCTGATGGACACGGATACCACATATTTGACTAGAAACTAATCATTGTTTATTTTGAATAAATGCATCTTATGTACTAATATAACTTGACCATTAAAATTACCACAATATATATCATTGACCACTTAAGGAAATTTTATCTTTTAACCCTGCTGGTCCTGTTTAGATCTATTTGATATACAACATTTTTCTGTAACACATTTAAAAACTTTGTACGGATTTATGTGATTTTTTAGTGATGTCCATAAAACAGATTGCTGTTAATATTTAAACAGTACAAGCCACATATAAAACAGATTTAAAAAATTGCTATTAAAAACTAATAAAAGCATACTTAATACAACCACAAGCTTTCAAAAAGTTTCACCATTATTCAAGTTATTTACTTTGTCATATCAATTCAACAAAGAAAATTTTCAGAAACTTGCTACTGCCCACGTAATTTGAAAAAAAAAGGCTAAAAATGTTTCCAAAATTACATTATTCCAACAAAAATATTACAGTAAATAAGAAACTAGTTGATTCTGAAGTTTGATAATCCATTTAAATAATATAAGGAAAAAATAGGATCTTTTTTATGATACCACAACTTCATATAATCTAAATGCACAAATTTATACTGTAAAAGAACCACAAGACCCAAATTAGAAAAAAATCAAAACATGCAACTAGCATGTATCTTCACTAGTGGAATGGAAGGGGGAAATGTCATAAGAGATTATTTCAAATCTTAAGATAAGTTTGAAAAACTTCTGAAAAGAAAAATTATTTCACTTCCCAACCACAAGAAAAATAAACAAAATTTCCAGCAAAAAAAAAATTTTAAAAAAGGAAAGTATAAGAAGGTAATTTTTACGAACAAATTATACAATGATGAATCAATCAATGAAAGATCAGAGAAAAAAACAGAAGTGACTTTAAATTATAATGGCAGTAAAGTTGTAAATACTCGAAATCAAAATAGAAAAATAAAATCATTAAGAAGGAAAACAAAACTGTAGAGTTATGATTCGCACATATACGTGCTTAAAAATGCATCAATTCTCTAAAATTTACAAAATGAAAATGAATAAAAATAGAGAAAAGTTTTAAAATTTAATAAATTATTACTTTTATCATTTATTTAAAATCAAGATGACATTTCCTAACAAATGAAGAAATGAAAAGAATCCAAGGAAAAAGAAATATCTTACTAACATTCCCTACAGATTTACCTGTGTATAATTAAAATACTCTCACTATTCACTTGACCCATCAAAGAAAGCAAAAAATGTGTACAAGAATAGCAAGAAAAAGGTTTGTTTGCTACATGAATTGGTTAATTGCAACAAGTATTAATAGTTCCTAATTCTTAGCTTATATTTATCCTTTAGTCATACAATTCTCACACTTATTAAAATTTATACAATTTTTTCAAATACACAAAATTTATTCTGAAAATTGATAGTATAAGTGTTTTTGTGGTAAATTTTCATATGTCCAAGATATATTAAATTTAATATCAAATGATCAGACATGTGAGCAGAGCAGCAGAGTTAAATGAAAAAAATTTAACACAAAAATAATAATTACAGATAAGCATATATAAAATATGTACAAGTTATAGTAGAAATGTTATTCAAATAAAAAATTCTCAACAGATCAGATTTCATCAAGAAAATTTAAATCATTGGTGAAGAATTTATGCATTTTGTAGGCTGAAAAACATAATTATGTGAAATATTTTGTAAATAGCATTTCCATTAAATCTCTTTCAGATTTAAAACAAATTACCATTTCCTATAAGCAATTGTTTGCACAAATTCAGTTAAAAATAATCTAAACAGACATTTTCCCTCCATCTGAAAAACATATCCAAAGAAATGGAACTGAATATAATTTTCATTTAAGTCTTATTGTTTAAAAGGGATACGAGTTACAAGGGGGGGGGGGGAGATAGCACATAAATTTAAAGAGATAGATTTTCAACTATAGATAGTTTAAAATTAAATCAGATTAAATTCTGTTTGTGAAAAAATTATAGTAACATATATTTGAGAAAACTTCAATTATAAATAACAAAGAAATAATCTACAGAATAACAAAAATAATCCATGTTTACAGCAAAGGGCTAAAACTTAATACTTTCATAAAAATCGCTTTCATATCCCTTTAACAAAAAAAAAAAATTAGTCAGCAATTTATGAAATAAAAAGGAATCTTAACAAATGAAAGAAAATGCTATTTACAAAACTCGCATCGACATTTCTTCCTTTCGAAAACCATTCTAAAAATCAAACAATTATCCCCCAAATTTTTTTACACATTGTCCAGTATTACTATATATATGTAGAAGCCACCTCACAAAAAAAATGTAAAAAATATACATGCGTTAATTTTTTCTTAGCCTTTTCTTGGATCGTTCACTAAATCGTCGACCCTGTTTACGCTTTTTAGATACAGGGGGTAGGGTTTCTTTTTCAGCTGAAGTATTAGTTTCAGTAACTTCATTCCTAACTGCAGTATCAGCTTCCTTGTTGTTGTTGTTTGGGGTTACTGTTAAATCTGGAAGTTTAACAACTGGAAAAGATGGATCAGTGCCAATCAGGCGACAAATAACTTCTATTCTAAGATCTTGCTCCTTGACTTTCTCCAAATGAGTAGACAATACATTTTGCAACTCAAATACTTTTTTTTCTAATTCTGAATTGCTTTTACTTAAATCAGCTACCTATAGAATCATAAGAAATGAAATTACTGATCATTTTAGAAATTACAAAGGTATCTGAATTGAACATAAGTATTTGGGATATAAATATAAATTTATAAGGTACAGCCAGTAGAGCACACAAAATTTTTTCAAGGGGAGGATCCATGGTCGAAAGTCCCCCAACTCCTATCAAAACTCAAGACGACACCAACTGATTCTTCTGATTTTGTTATCAAAACACAGTAAAAAAATAAATTATTGAATTAATAATTTGCATTAATTAATAAAATAAACTGTTAATTACAAGTACTTAATTAAAATTTACATTATATACGATTTAAATGGAAAAAAACTCAAGGGTTTCGTGGGGGGTGCGGACCCCTAGGAGCCCCCTTGTGTGCGCCACTGGGTACAGCTATAAATTATACATCAATATTCAAAAAAAAAATTTCTTTCATCACTCTTAAATTTTGCAATCTGATCTAAAAATAAATATTCTTTAACAACAAAATGCAAAATTTAATTTTGAAATAGTAGAAATAATTTTAAAAACTTCCAATCATTATGAAGATAAATACTTCAACTATGACTTGTGCTGTATTATATTCAAAAATTGTATAACTTTTCTAAACTTTGTATCTACTAAACATTTAGTCACAACTATATACAGTCTACTCTCGATAATTTGAAGTTGGAGAGACCAATGAAAAACTTTGAATTATCAAGAGGGTAGAAAAAAATTCCCAAAATACACGAAGAGAAAGTTTTTTCTAACACATTTAAATTTGAAACTATGTAATAAAACAACAATTGTACATATGTATAAAATTATTTTAAAGTATTTTTAAAAAGCACATTTTATACAGTATAAATATTTTTTACAGAAGTTAAAAGTCTCCTGTATTAAGAGAATACGTTCAATACATTCATACACAATCCTATGCATTTCTTCTTTACAACAGTAGCCCATCCTTTCTGACCACATGTATAGCAAGGCCATGTGTTAATGAAAGATATTGACAGCAGATAACAGGTGCGGTTGTTCTATTGTCCACTTAAAGGAATGAAAACAATACAAGTAACTTTTCCCCTGAGGAACCAGAAAACACTAAGAAGGGGTGCAGACAGTCATCATAGAGACTACATTAGAAGGGAGATATGCAGAGATAACACAATGTGAAACTTTTAAGCTCCAACCTGTTTATTACAGGACTGCACAGATAGTAAGTTTTTGAATTATGGACAGTTTTATAAAAGCACTTTGAATTAAAGCGTGTTGTAGTCTGGCCAGCCATAGATTTTACTTAGAAACACTGAGTGCACCAAAACATTGTTTTAGTTCGAAATATCAAGAGTTTTTCTAGGGACTGATCATATACTTTGAATTATCGAGAGGTTCGTATTATCGAAAGTTCGCCTTATCAAGAGCAGACTGTATTCTAATTTCAAACAAAAATATTACAAAAAAAATTTCATTTAATAAAATCTATACAAATATAAATGTGTGTTTGTGCAAAACTGCTAATCTCCAAAAATTCTTCAGAAATTTTGACATAATGCTGCATTTGAATCCAGACTGGTTTTTTCTATACTAATTACTTTCTTAATTCTTTCTAAATTTTTTTAATTAAATTTTTAAGTGGTTTCTGGTATTATGGTGTCATGTCTCTCTCAAATATGAAAATGTTCGTTTTACACACAGTTTTTTCTGGATTATCGCATATTTTTACTACATCTATGTTTATTAATCAATGTATTTATCCTTATTTGTTGTTATTCTTTGATGTGTATAATTAAGATTAGTTTTCGAATAAATCATTTTTTTTTTAAATTATTCTTTCAACAACTGAAATTTTTTGTAGATCTGGCAACATTCTGACAGTTTATCACTCAATGTTTATGGTTTTGCTTATATATTACAACAGAATTTTACAGTAATTTTAAGCTAAATTTATTAATCTCTTTATTAAATGAAGATTATAATTATTTTTTCAAATCATACCTTCACACAATGATAAAAATATAATTCAACTCTTTTTACTTCCATAAATTTTAGTATTGTATTTCTATTTTCAATTTATTTTTAAGCTTGAGTTATCTGCTTTAGATAGTTTTTATGTATAAGGTGCTAATTTGACTTTTGTAAGCTATGGATTTTCAATCAAACAGTTGTAAAAATTTCTAAAAGTTTGGACAATAACAGTGAACTGGCCGGAGATAAGATTCAAAGATTTATCAGGCAAGATTTCAAAATCACGCCAAAAAAAGTAGCGTACCGAATGAAATTTTTCACCTCTATTTTATTTTTCCCCAGTAATTTTAAATTAAATTATATAATTATATATAACTTGGTTTTTTTTAATTTGTTTTGGTACTTATTTTTTTCTTTGTCAACCATTTTTGCCTCAAACTAAAAGTCACTGACGAATGCAGCAATATACAATCGATAATGGGAACTTGGTGCATGTTTAAGCACAATATTTTTTTTGCAATTGGTGACATCTTATTTTGGCAAAATTAATAAACAGGATTTTTAATAAGTACAATTTTTTTTAATCTGAAATACAAATGGCAAAATTAAGATTTTCTGTTCGCTTGGAACTGTTTGTGGTGATTCCATCAAAATATTGAGCCTCATTTGTTTTAAGATTTATGTTACAACTAGCTGTGACTCAGTCTGGTTTAAAAGAAAGAAAAGAGAAAGTACGCATTTCTAATATGTTTAACCTTTTGTTCTTGATATATGATTTTTTTTATAATATATATATATATATTATACATAAACAAAACTTTCCTAAACAGATTTCATTTGTAATTTATTGTTACAGTTTTTTTCCTTATGTTATGAACTTACAATTATTTACATTGACTCCATAGGGAAGGCCCCAAGTTAGAAAATAAATTTTTAATGGCTGGAGTCCTTGAGGTAAAGGATTAGTTTTACAATGCTTATGGGTAGACAACATTTTTTGCTGCTTCATTCTCGGTGCGGATACAGAAGTTGCCTGGTTTGCCTACTCTAGAACAGTGATCATCAACCTTCAGCATTTCATGGACCACTATATGGCCAGTTACTATAGCTATATTGTCACTTATTTATATCTTTATTTACATTTCCATATCCCTAGAAAGAAATTTCCCTAAAAACAAGAGCAAACTGACTATCTATTGATAGTCAGTGTGCTCTTGTTTTTAGACTGAAGTGTTATGCCACCAATTTACTATGACTGTCAAAACTGACTTTCAAATTTCGATAGAAAATCTGAAAAAACAGCTAAAAAGTTACTAAGCTCAGAAGTTATTTTGCTAAGTAGTATTAACTAAATATTTTTAGAAAAGTATATTCCATTTTCAATAATACATTTTGTTGCTCATCTTTTTTTAAACTGAAAATATAAATAATGTCCCCATTTTTCTAAGAAACATCGAAGATTTCTGCAAACTGTCAAAATGTCTCATGGACTACCAGTGGTCCATTGATTGGTGACCACTGCTCTAGGACACACAATGGCACATGTATTAGCATCATCATAGAAAAATTGGTGCCATGCAAATCGCACCTTGATATCTAAACACTAAAGACTAACATTTTTTATATAAAAAAACCAATCATGAAATTCGCATGGCAGCAGTTTGGCTGTGGTAATGCTAATATGCAAGTACTCAAACAACAAATATTGTCCATGTGAGATGCAGCCTGTGTCTAGAAGTAAGCTGCTTTGTTTTATGGATAGGCCCTGAACTTTGTTGATAATAATTGCAAATACCAATCGAATTGTGAATTGCAAAAATCTTCAATCATTATCAACATTTTGTTGTAGATTTCTGCTGCGAAATCCATCTTTATATTTGAATTTTACTTGACTGAAATATCTTCAGCCACATGTGTGTATATGATTTATATTTCTCTCCTAACTCTATTGGAGATGAAGGAAAGCAGGTACAGTCAATATATGATTGTAAACAATGTACAAATTTGATTTGGTTGTCACATGTTGCTCATGTCCCAGTGTCAGCAAAATTTTGAATGCAGGCAGTTGCCTTAATTATTTTGTTCTATATTGCATTGATATTAAGCTGTCTTTTACTATAGAGTTTATATATAAATATAGTTAATTTTTCCCATTGCTTTTCATTTAGTTTTTTAACTGTTTCTTTTATTTCTCAGAGCAATTGACAAGAATTGAGATCTGTCAATAAATTTTCATTTGAATTCAAATTATATAGTGAAATTGACCTCTTCAGAGCAATTTGTTCAAGTGGAATGAAATATTCTGTTTTTCATTGCATTGGAATTGAGCTGTATTGATTGATATCAGTTTGAAATTAAATATTTCATTAGTATTTTTTTTTTTTGTTCTTTTTGTTCCCGGTTTTTCTTTTTTAATATTTTCAAATTTTAAACAATTTTGTTTTAACTTTCTTCTTTTTAAGTGCAGTCAATTGGCTTTCGTACATAAAAATAATACCTTGTAGAAAATCAAACTTAAGTCATCATACTCGCAAAGTGAAAGCAGTGTGACGAGTAATTGCACATCAAACAGAAGAATGGGCATCAGCAAACAAGCAAAATAGACAAAGAATAGCACAAATGTGTTCTAAAAAAGCAGCAGAGCAACATGCAGCCAGACTTGAAGATGCCCATTTGCAAGCACAGCATTAGTGTTTCGCAATTCCTGTTTTTTCTGTTATCCACAAAAGGAACACAATAGACAGCAAAATGGCGGAAAGATGTCAACGAGAAACAGCATCTCAGCATCAAATACAAGTTTAGGCAGAGATTTAACATAACAGACTCCTTCCATTCTGAAACAACCCAACTGAAGATTATAGTTTGTGTCAGCATGTTCTCATCAGCACAATGACTGAAGTTTGTCCTTATTGCAAGGCTCTGAAATTTAAAAGAAACAAAAGGATTATTTTGTGCTACTGAAAAAATTTAAGTGCCTCGACTTGCATAACCATCAGAGCCATTAAAAACTAACTTTGCTTGTCAGATACACTGTGGAAACAAAGCCTTTTCTATCTAACATCAGGAAATTCAATTCATGTTTCCAAAAAAAAAACATTGTTTGGAGAAGTGTACATTTGTTAACACACTTCTGATTTAATGGAGATAACCATGAGCATTGTAAAACTAACCCTTTGACCTCAAGACCTTCAGAGTAGAGCTATTTAAAATTTATCTTTAAACTTGATGCCTCCACTATGGAGACAATGTGGGTTCATAACATAAAGTCTAAAAAACTATAATAACATCAAGTGTTTGGTTAACAAATTACAAACGAAATCAATTAAGGAAAGTTGTGTATGTGCATTTATACACTTTAATAAAAAATCATACCTCAAATGCATCATTTAAACGTATTTGAAATGTGTGCTTCCTCTTTTCCCCCTTTTTAACCAGACTAAGCCACAGCAACATGTAGCAAGGTACAGCTAGTGAATTAAAAAATAAGCAGTTTGTTTTCCTAAAATGTGCCATCTTACAAAGCTCAATACTGAGCAAATAGGGCAAATCAAAACTCACTGCTTACTTCCAACTTATTTCTTATTAAATCATACACATGAGAAGGGAAAATAGCGCTTTACTGATATACAAAGAAATGAATTAATGCACACAATTTTCTTGTAAATCAATATTTTTGTTAAAATATTTTTCTCCAAATTACTTATAATTTATAAAACTATAAAAAATGTTTTCAGAAAATGTAATACAAATTCTGTAATTTTATCATAATATGACTTCAAACATATCTTGTTTTGTGTGAAACATTAAATTTTGTGCACATTTACTATATAAAACTGACAAATCTTATATTAATTGCAAAGGTTGGAAGAAACAAATATTACAAATTACCATAGAAAATTTGAATATCGAATTAATCATTTAGTATAAATTGTACTAATACTAGTCATGACAAAAAAATACATTTATGTCAACACTAAACAATTTAAAGTTTTTGTACTTTAAATATTGCACTTGATCATACTCACAAATTATTCACAATTTGTCACCTAAGCACATCAGTTCTTCAAACTTTCACTTCTTCAAACAAAAGCTCTATGTATAAACTATTTTATGTTAAAAACATTAAAACAAACTTATTTTACTTTTCCTGTTTCTCTTCCTAGTTATTTTACTAAATAGTTGTCTTAACCAAGGAACAGTTAGTACAAATATTTTCACAATTATGTATCATTCAATTCTAAACAAAAGAGTGCAATTATGTTGTGACATGAATGAAAAAATTTGAATATGAAATCAATCTTCTATGTAAACTTCATACAACAAATGCCAATAATTCATGAATTGCTTAAAACAATATATTTTATTCTTAATCTTTAAGTTCACTGGGCAGTGGCAAAATAAATAATTTTAAAAATCTACTTTTATTAATTTTATATGGTTAAAATTATTCATCACCACCCCCAAAAAAATTATGATTATAGCAACATGATGAACTAAATTACTTTATACACATATAACTATTTTCTAAAAGTAGTTGAAAAATATTTATTAGAAAATCTTTAATATAAATTAAAATTATGCTGCATCTTTTAAACTGAATATTTTCAAAAGATTTAAAATGAAATAAATTCTATACATTAAAAAAAATCATAAATCTTCCTTTTCATTAAAAGGGAATTAATTAAAATTTAAATTAGAAGATTCATTTTAGCATACTTATGTACATTGACCACAACCCTGTCACTAAACAAACTCAGATGATTTTTTTTATATAGAAGTGTTGATGTAAAGCATAGATTCTCAACGTGGGCGATAACGCTCCCTTGTGGGCGTTTGAGGCTTTCAGGGGGGCGTTAAGAAGGCACAGAGGGACTTGGGCAGACTAACCAAAAAACACTAAGAAAAGTACTAACAAAAGTAAACTTTAATACTGTTTACTTTATGTTGATTGTATGCATTTAAATCATTCCTTATCACATGTACGGAAATTCACATATTTCGGTATTATGGGAAGTGGATGAAAAATTTTAAAGGTTACATTACAAGCAAGCGTGCATTAAATTCAATGATACAGTGCATTTTAATTTCTGTAGTGCACTTGTTGTCTTTGTGAGCAGTAGGAAACATGTTTCGTTCACTGCATTTCATTGCGTATATTATCCAAGAAACATAATTAAATATGTTAATAAGGAATTAACGTGATTCTTTAAAGGCTGAAACTGTCAATTTATATTTATTTTGAAAGCAATAATTTATTATGAATTACTTTGTATCATCAAAACACCTGCCTGTCTTTATAACAGGCAATCTAAAAATCTTTTATTCCACTCTTTTAAATGAAGAAATTCAGTAGCGTTTCAATTCCAACAATATACATAATATTACACATTTAAATATATTTGTGGCAATAGATATTTCAGATTCGCAAGTAAAAAAAAGTGGGACTTTATAGAAAAAAAAAGAAATTTAAAAAAAATATATTCTTTTAGTAATAGGATATTTTTAAAACTTAACTCTTGTTTTCACCATGTACTATGTACACTCTTATTTCTCTAGAGTGGGAAGGGGTGGTATAGAAATATTCCCTAAAAAAGGGGACGGTGTCGAAATATTCACTATAAAAGGGGCGATATCGAAATATTTATTAGAGAAGGGGGCGCCAGTTCAAAAAAGGTTGGGAACCTATGATGTAAAGCAAAGAAAGTTACAACATATGTACGAATGTATGAAAAATTAATCAGTTTTAGATTGGCTAGTTAAAAAAATTAAGCATGTTTCTTCTTTAGGTGAAAATTTAATAAGTTTAAGAATAAACAAAACTGCTTCTTTTAATTTCATGATCTAGGTGCCAACAAAATTCAGCTAGATACAATTCAAAAAGTGTTTGTGTTTGTATAGGTCAAAACAAATTTTTAGTATATTTTTAAAACATGGCCAATTTGAAAAAAAATATATGACAATTGATATATAATAAAAGGAAATGCTTTTCAATAACACTTATTTTTATTAAATTAATATTAAAATTCAGTGACAGAAGTATAATAACTTACCTTTTGCTTCAGAGACTGAATTTCTCTCTTAGCAACTGTTTGTTTCTGAGATACATTTTTAAACTCCTCCTTCCACTTGTGACTTCTATGCTCACTTCCAGCATGACGATTAGAACCAGATTTTGAATGACTAACTGAAGCTGCAATTATATTACACATGCATTTTTAAAACTAAATTTAACTTGAAAATTTAATGAAATGTTGTAAAAAAGTTAAAAACAGAAAAGAACATAATCTAAACATGACATGAAATGTAAATGCTTGCTTATGACCTATGAATTTAAATGTTTAAAATTAAAACAGATATTTTATATAGTTACTCAAAATTAATTTATTTTAGAAGCAAGTAATGTTAATTAAAACAAGAGAAACAATATTAATTTTAATAAATACTTTGATATATAATAGCAGACTAAGACTCAAAAACTGATCAAATATAATATTCCCTTATAAACAAGTCTTCCCACTTTGAAATTTTTGCTTAAGGTTCACTATTTAAAACACCTCTGATGCATGTCAACTATTTTATTACAAATCTACAGCTAATCCACCATGTTTATCTGTAGTAGTAGTAAGAAATCATTATACAATTAGCTGTGTTTGCCCATAAAGCAACAATTATTTATGTGAAAAGAGTATAACAAAATGCAAAGCAGATAATTTACATGAAAATTAAAATTGGTATATAAATCCCAAATTTCACAACACATTCACGTTAAAAACGTTTTTAGACTTTAATCAGATCTGCCTGTTGTGTATCAAATTTGGAAAAATGCATCAAAATTAAAATTAACAAATTATTTTAATCCATTGTTCATACAGAACGATAGTTGAAAATGGTTAGAATAGTTTAGTTATCAAACTATTTCTTTATTTTCAAATTTCAATGTTATATGATACCCACTACTTTGGATTAGCAAATAACAGACCAACTTAGTGATGTTCTGCAACAAGATTCAATCCCATTTGGAAAGAATTTCAAAATTTTATTAAGAATAATATGTTTTAATGTAAGAAATTACTAACATGCCTCTTATCACCTTGATTTTTGACTTCCAAAAACTATTAAAAAACATAATTAAAATACAAATGGTAATTTTAAAAAATATATTTTATATTTTTTGGATGAAGCGACGTAAAACATAGTGACTTCACCCTTAAAGCATGTAATCTTGCCTGACCAGAGGTGCTTAAAAAATAGACCACACATATTTTACTGTATGGCTGGGGACTCACCAAAAATGCACCAAAAGTGTTTTCTCGTCTTTAAGTAAGGCCTTCAAAAACGTTGGAGCCTTTTTTCCCCAAAAATCTTTTTCCCCCTTTAAAAGTTAAACATCTTAAAAGATAAATAGAGAGGGTTGTAGCGACACAATGGACACTGACAGGAAATTTTTTTGGCTCCTAGGATCCCCGCGCTTTTTGCCTTACAAAACAGGAAGTGTAAGAATTTCTTTAGACCCTCATAGTTCTTAGACTTTCAATTTGTAACTCAGCTTGATTTCAGATTTTGTGTTTGAATTAAATTCTTTGACGTAATTTTCACAATATAACCATTTTTTTAGAATTTTTGAAAAGTTCCATCACATAAATATAGATTATATACTAACTTTTGATTTAATATCAATATGAAATTTAACAAATTGGGGTTTGTTATTTTACATAGTTGACAAATTACTTTCTAAGTGCCGTCTTAGCTTGGTAAAATCAATTTTTTCTTTACCTTAAAATTCTCAAATGTGGAATTAATTTTTTATAATATATCTAAAAAATATCCCTAAACATATCTACGAAACATCTACGTTTAAATACTAAGAATATAATAAAACAATGAGTATATTTCATTGTTTTGTTTTTATTATTTTAATCAATACTTTTTAAATGATCATTTTTTATACGGTATAAAAAAATAAAAACAAATTGAAAAGTTCAAAAATTTAAAATTTTTAAAACTCCCAACTATTAAAAATGTGAATAATTTTTCAGTTCCTGTATTACATCACTTGACAAAATTTCTTATGCATTGATAAAAATAACAACAAAAAAACCTATTAAAATCTTTTAGTGTTCCATAATTTCAAAACCAGGTGTTCAGGGCATCTTACATACAACCCATAATTATAACAAATTATATTTGAATTTTAAATGCCTGAATTCATTGTCCTTCAAAAAGAAAGTGAACCACAAATTCATATTTTTAAACTTTAATCTTTGAATAAAAAGTAATCAAAAGTACCTGGACAAATTTACAGCTGACATTTGCATACATTTTTAAATATATAGATCAATTTTAAATTCAAGTTTAAAAAATATATATTAATGCAAAATTCATTATAGTGAAAATTTTATTTGAATATGATTAAGTTCATTGAATTAAATTGTTTTAAGCATTTTGTTTTGAAAGACAAAATGATGGGGAGAAGTTTTTATCAATTGAATTTGTAATGATTGAGTTGAAAGATGTAGTTTTTAATGACAATTTTCTGCTTAAAGATATATGGGAAAACGTATTTCAAAGTTGAAAAACTAAAATGAAAAATTAAACTTGAATAGAAGATAGTTAGAAATATACTTTTGCACATTTGAAGAAAAATACATCTATTAAAATTAAAAATTATTGATTGAATGCTTGTTTTGCTCTGTCACTAATGGTGATGTAGAGAATGTATTTTTGCTTAATACAAGTTGTTAAAAAAGCATTATGGAAGAAAAATTAGAATTTTTTTTAAAAAATACATTCAACAGAAAAATATAAACTTTAGGATTAAAATTTACATAAAATAAAAGTTTTGAAATCAATCTTTATTTTAATTCAAAAATATAATTGAATGGAAAAGATCAGATTTATATCAAATCTCATTGTATACAAAACACAGCAATTATTCTCCCTTTGTTAAAAAAAAAGTTGGTCACCTTTACTTTTCCCCCCTCATTACTTTTTTTTTTCCAAAAAAATAATAAAATTAAAAAAAGGAAAATGTGTTTGCATTATCATTGTCTTATATTCAACAATGAATACAGGGTGCTTTTGCTCAAATTGTAATACCAAAACCAAATCTTTTATTTTTATTTTTTTTAAATGAAAAAAAATTCTTTTGTTTGAAGTAGAGATATTTTTTAATTTTTAAACACACAGTTTTCTTTCAAGTTTTTTTTTTACCCTTTATTTTCTTGTAATGTTACTGTGACTGAACAGATCAGGTGACCAATTAAGTGGACATTGGACTTACACTCTTCATACTAAATTCGCCTAAGGCAATATAATATCTGCGAGAGAAATCTCCTGGTCTCAACATAACAGACTGGTAATAAGTAATAAAAATTTCCCCTTCAAGATGGGTAGGGGACCGCTTGCATCATAAGAGGGGGAAGCGATAAAATTGTGTTACATATTTGAAGAACTAGCCAGCTGGGGTGGCATGGTTGGTTTGTCGCTGACCTTCTGCACCCAAGGTTGCGGGTTCAACCTAGGCCCCAGTCTGTGGATTTTCATGATGCAAAAAATTGACAGTGGCCATTCTGTATGATTATAGGGCATGTTAAAAATACCCAGAGTGTCTGTTTGGCTTGGGTGCTCTCGACAAAATTATATCTAGTACAGGTTCGCATTGTCAAGAGCTTAGGTGCCTCTCTCTGGGAAGGAAACTGTGCATCAAAATTACTTGCGGTAATTGATATTGCCTACATGGTGCCACACTAAACAGTGATACCAGCTTCTGGAGAATGTACTAGGTCTGCAAAGGCTAAGATGCCAAAGCACAACCACATTAGAAAAAAAGTTTTTTGAAGAAATTAGGGAACAAAATAGAAAACTTTTCCCGGCCTCTAGCTTTAAAAAGTAGAAGACTTTTCGAACGACTTGACAGGAGAGAGTGAAATGCTTGAAGGATTAATTATCACAGATGGGCATGAAATTTAAAAGAAAGGTAAAGACAGCATAGCAAAAAAAAATTAAAAATGGAAGTTTGGGTTCATAGTATTTTCTAAAGTATCATGGAAAAGTTAACAAAAATCAATTAAGAAATTTATCAAGCATAACACTGTCACAAACTTAAAATTATATCCTAAGGGAATTAGAATTTCTAAGAATTATATCATTATGATATACTGCGACATCAAACATATAAACATACTGTATAATTCTAATGAAGAGATACATGATCACCCACAAAGAATTCTTTTACCAGAATTATTTGTTCATATCACATGAAACCAAACAGCCCCAATAAACTGCTAAGATACAGAAAACTGCAGCAAAAAATTTATCAAAGTCAATGTCATGCATTATATATGTAATATATTCCAACCACAGAAAATATCAAGACACTTAAGTTCCAAACTTACTCTGTTACCATTAACTTCCTTTTAAATGCCCCCCCCCCATTTGATTTTTATCAATATAAACCAAAAATTGTTCTTATTTAAATTCTACCACAGAGTAATGCACATAGTTTCTTACATTAAAAATAATATATTCTTGATCAAATACTATGAGCAAGAAAAATTGTTTTCTCAATAAAGGTGGCTCAAAAATAGAAAATGATTTTATGATATTAGTTTTAAGCTAACAATACAAAGGACAAAATAAAAAGCATATATTAATTAACAATCACTAGTACATAAAATACCTAATTCTTATACAGGATGTTGCCAGATTTGACAAATTCAGAGGGGTAATAGACACCACAGGGACGACAAATCACCAAAGAACATGGGGTCGCAAATCATGTTTAGTCGGTGAGTAAGTGAGTGAATATTAACGTCCCACTGTTCAGCTACACGAGGGCTTTTGGGGACGGTCCACGTAATTTTGAACCATGGTCAAGTGACGCGGACGACACCTGAGCTGGCACCCTCTCTCCTAACTACCACACCACAGGGAGAGGACGTTTAAGCTCTCGACAGATTTAACGTGCATCTCTCCCCTACACGGCAGGTCTTCAGCGGTACTGGGATCAAACTCATGAGATGCTAGCCACGATCCGATGCCTAGACCACTTGGCTACCGCAGCCACCCATGTTTAGTCGGAGTAATTTGCAAAAACAATTATGAAGGGTGTGAGATATAATGGAATAAAATGTGCCAGAAAGAGGCAAGAAAAAAATACATTTATAAAGCATGTTTACAGTATGAACAATGAATCACAACTCAACGCCAGAAATGCAACGACAAGTTGTGGGCACATAGGTCACAGCACAGCCAACACCAGCAGGATTGTCGTATGAGTTCAAACAAAGCCAACTGCTATTTCGATGTCAAACTGTGGTGCATTGTTTATATTGTAAACATGCTTTATGTCTAATAAACGTATTTCGTACCACTTATTGCCCCTTTTCATTCTACTTGACATCACACTCTTTCTGTTTTTGTGAATTACTATGACTAAACTTGGTTTGCAACCCCATGTTCTATGATGATTTGTCATCCCCATACTGCCTATTATCACCCCTCTGAATTTGTTGGTTGAATTCGGCAATACCATGTTTTTAATCAAATGATTTGCTCAAGAATGAATTTGATACTTTCATCATAACAAATTGAGGGATTTTTGAATAATTTAAATACAAATAAACCAAGTAATAAAAACAAAAAGTTAGCTTTTCGGAAACAAATTAAAGCATTGATTTGAAAAAGAAAATTCATATTTTTAATTATGAAACCATGTAAAACTGAGAACATCGAAATTAATTATGTTGTACAAGAACTTTTAATGCTAATATACAATTTTTCTGAATATAACAATTTAAGAAGTTTTGAGTTATAGTGTGATGATATTGAAAATAAGTGGTGTGTAAGGGAGTCATTTTTTTCATTGAATCATTTTATTTACAAAAACTTTTAAATGATAGATAACTAAACTTTACACAAATGAATTCAAACAGTATTTCATAAATTTTTCCAAATTATTTGAATTTGATGATTTTAAAACTTAGTGACACATAATTTGTGACAAAAAATATCAAAAAATGTATCTGGATAAAATTGAGAACTTTCCTGCTAATATTTGTGGTCCTAAAGTAATTTTATTGACAAGAAAATGAATTCATTGCATTATATCTAAATAGAATAACAGATTATGCATTTTTGTTGCATGCAATTGAACCAGATCCATAAATTAAAAAAAATCTCCCAAATGCAAAAAAGAATTGTTTAATTTAAACTGACAATATAACTTACGTGCAAATATATTGATGCCAGTGATGATTTTTGGTCCTGCTTCTTTACGTTTTCTGAAAGCTGGAGATATTTTTTCATCAAAATGCTCCATTGCCATTGAAGATAAATCTCTCAATTCTTGCAAAACTTCATGAGCTCGAACTGGAGTTTGCTCTGACGTAACATATCTTAGCACTTTATATATTTCATCTAAAACCTGTACACATAAAGAGTTATGCAAAAATAACAATTAACAAGTTCTAGAAATGTAAATACACTTTTTATCTAATAGAAAATATAATAGTACTTACTACACACACAAAATTTAAGGTACAATTAAATATTTTGTTTTATAGAAAACAAAATTTATGAAATTTTCTGAAAACACACTAATAATAAATTAATTATAATAATAAATACAACAAAATTATTTTAACATAATAAAAATAATTAACATAATTTTCTTACATACATTCATTATTTGGACAACTTCAATTTACTAGAAAAATATTATCATCTAATGATTTCAAGGCAATGATTTCAATTGTAAATATTTTTATATTTTACAAAAAGTAGTAGGAAGAATATTTTTAAACTAATATAAGAGGAGCCAGATATTTGTAATTAAAATTTTGACAAAGAAATCCAAAAAGTGTGTTTGCTGAAAATCCTTGAAAAAAATTAATTTTTTTATATAATAGAATGGCAAATGGTACGTAAATCAGAGTTTCTGTCCGAAAACGGGTATATACCTCTTTATCAGAGCTATTAGAATGACTTAAGCTGTATTTGCATTCTCAGGAAGAGAAAATATGGAAAAAGCACTTTAGTTTGTTTAAGAAAAAACAGTGGATGAAATTTACTGGTCATGGAGAGAGAAACCCACTTTTGGAATATATGAAAGGAGAATCTGTTCGGACCAATTGTGTGCATGAACACGAATAACACACTCAGTGACTGATTGAGTGGCTAAAGCAAAAAAATATAATAGAATTTTAGAAGAATAACTTATTTTTAATGTCATCTCAGATCACATGATTATTCAAACTATGAGTTACCAATCAAATTGAAAGATTGTTTTGATTCAACTGTATTGGATAACTAAATATGGCTGTTAGTTGTGCTTTATTTGTCAGCAAGACTAAAACAATGTACAACAATGAACAATATGGTCAACCAACATAGAACAAAATTTTCTAAAAAATCCGCAAATAAAACATTTATTAATTGATAGTTAACAAATGCTGTAATATGAGGCACAATAAGAAGGCTGTTGGTCTACAGACCTCATAATTTTGAGCAACAATTAAGAGACAAGGATAACACTTAAGTTGTGTGTGGCATCCCACTCTTCAAACTTTCACATCACACCAACATGAGGACTTTAAGCCTTGACAGCATCAGCCCCTCTAAATGGCACATCTTCAATGACACCAAGGCTTAAACTCGTGACTCAACAAAAGCAATGCAGGCCACAAGTGCACAACTATAACTACTTAACTACTACAGACAGAAATAAGGCATCATAACACAATAGTGAGAATATTTAAAGTTACCAAAAACTTTAAAATCAAGAATATAAAAAGCTTATAAAAACTCATTAAGTTCTCCAAAAGTTTAAGTTTACAAATGATACGTTCATTAATATCATATAAGGAAATTAATACTTAGAAATTTGCATAGTTAAATATACAAAGAAAAATAATATTTTAAAGTGATATGACTTTTAATCTTAAAATTTTATTTTATATCAAATAAAAATTGAAGGAAGGTATAATAATTAAAGACTTAAGATAATAGATTTATAAAAATCAGATATAATAATTTAAAAATCTCTAAACATAATGAATGATAAAATTTAAACAATATGTAAATATATTTTAACATTATAAAAATTAAGATATTACCTTTCCAGGAATAAAACAACAAAGGTTCATTTCAATAAATTTCATAAATGTCATTCCCAATAAAGACAATCTAGTCTCAACAGCAGTTAATATGTCACAATGTCGTGCTAAAGGATGTTTTCTACGCTCAGACTCGCGACGAGGCAACTGAGATTTAACCTGCCTTAAACATTGTGCATGATATCTTTCAACTCTATGAAATCCTCGATTCAAGACTCTCTTAGAAACACTGTTTATCCTCTGGCAAACCTAAATAACAAAAAAGTGTGTTATGCTCCTAAATCAAAGTAAGAATCAAATTTTAAAAATTACGAAGCATACATAATTTAACATATAAGACATATTTACAGTACTCTATAACAGTGGTCTTCAAATTTTTTCAATTCACGGAACCTAGAACTAGAAAGTATTTTCATGAAACCCCAATCCATATACATGCTTAGAATATATCTCAAAATATTTAAAGTAGATCAACATGATATAAGTACTTATGTACAGGCAGTTAAAAAGAATTGCATTTATTATTTAAAAATTTTAATCTAATTTTTTAAATATAATTTACTCATTAAAAATAATTTGTGGTCCAAGTGGCACCTACCCATGTATTACATTTAATTATGATTAATATTATGCTTTTTTTTTTCAGAAAAATTGCTGGTCTATGTGTATTGAAATTATCTGCAGTCGCATTTCATATTCTGTGTTTTCATTTGTTTTTGTAGCCCCTCACATTAAAAAATATATTTCCCTTTAAACACAATGTTCTGAATGGCATTAAAATATGTATAGCCGTGTGAGGAATACTTTGTATTTTTCATGAATTTGCAATATAAAATTTAGGAGTTCTTACTTAAATTTAGATTTTAACATCGAATCTGTTGATAAACTGTTTCCTCTCCTTCATTATAGGTGTTTTTTTCCACAATTGTAAAATGGTGCATTGTCCATTAAAAAACTAGTTATGCAAGACACTGTGTTAATTAACGAGTAAAAAACTATCTCGTAAAACCCAAGATAGTAAACAATAAAATATTCACTATCTAGTAGGAAGCATACATATACGGATAAAACATTTTGATATTCTTTTAATATATTATAACATAAGTTTAAAAAGTGCTGCAAAAATAAAGTTTATAAATAAAATTCAGTTTTAATGAATAAATGATTAGTTTCCGATACTTGTAACTATACAAACTTTATAGAAGTAATAATTTTGCATGCATATTTATAAATATCTTTTCGATTTTTTATTGTGACTCATGGGGCCACAGAGTTCTGTGGAACACAGTTTGAAGACCACTGCTCTATAACAATTCTTTGAAAAATTCACATTAGAATTAATCTCCCCATAACAGGTATTCACTTTGAAAAGGAATCAAAGTATATAAATTCAAAAATATTCTAAAACATTTAAAAGATTTTCTAAAAAGTTAAAAATAGATTCTTCCATGCATTTCACATTACTTTATTGCAATCATAAAAAACACTAATTGAAAATTAATTAAAAAGTAATGCAAGAATTCAGAAGAAAAAAATTACATAAAAAAATCTATTTGCTTAAAATTTTTTTAATGAAGTAGAACCACCTGCCCACTTTTGAAAATGAGTATTTGTAAAATGACTCACAATCTGCATTTGAAGGAAAATTTAACTGACAAGAAACATAATTGTGTAATTTTAAGAATTTACTTGAAATAAAACTTTAAACTTTATCAAACAATGAATAATACACCAATATTTTAAAATAATGTGAAGAAAATTTCACATATTTTGAAAAGAAAATTTTGAAAATTCTTTTTGTATCGATTTATAAGAATTCACACACTAAGGTAAATTTAAAGAAATGCATTTAGTTGCATATAAAAAAGGGCTGGAATTTAAATTAGTGTCTCTTGGACTTAGCAATACTTTTCAAATTTTTTGTGAGAGAGAGAGAGATGACAGTTTTATTTGTGAGGGCTGTTTACTTAAGTAATCAAAAAATGAGGAATTATTCCGATAAGATCACATGATCTCCATACTCGAGGTAGACACTTCTTTTTTTTTTTTAAAGACAGTCAATTCTTTTTATATAAATATTTCATTCCTCTAGTTGAAAAATTTTATTAAATTTCAGCTTTGATATTCATTATAAATATACCTTTTTTTTTTTTTGGAATTTACCTTCAGTTGCTTTTCCTGAACAGTATAAATGAGATATATAATTTATTTCAGTTTCTAAAATGATTTGAAGAGTTCAGGGGGGAAATATGAATGATACAATGCTATAGGTTCCATTTTAATTATTAAATGTTCAAGCATTTGATTGAAATGAATTTGACTGATGAATTTGTTTGGAAATTAACAAGAGAGGAATGGGTATGTACATACTATCGCAACCCTGCCAACTTTCAAGATAATTCTTCAAATTAGCAACTTGATTTTGCATGCATTGTAAGCACTGAATTGGTGATCATACGCTTTGTTTCATACTTTTCTGCTTACCACCATTCTAAACCTAACCGTTCATTGATAAGGTAAACTCAAATGCTAAAATGCGGATCTAGGATTTACTGAATTCTTAAATAATTAAAATTAAATATTTTTTTCTTTTATTACTCTTTATTTATAACTTATTATTTTTCACACAGTATTTTTCGACTAAGCACTCCACATTCCTGCCAGCATATTCAGTTTTTAGAATTGGTGTGGTTTTATTCAAGGTCGCCAATATGGTTGCAATAGTATGCAAGTAGGAAGGAATGAATAAGCATCTTATTAGGAGGTGTGGGAGAAATAATAGTTGAAAAAGTAAATTAAGTATGATCCAGGTTTTAATGAGTGATTATGTGGATTTGAAAAGCCAACTGTTATTTCAATTCTTTAAAGATTCATGTGTGTGTGTCTTGGAGTACAAGCTTCTTAAGTAAAACTCATTTTATTTTTTTAGATTCAATTCTATCTTAAATTTTTAATTTCATATGGAAAAAGATGCATGAAAACAGCAACTTAGTGAACTGTATTGAATTTTTTTCAGTGATCTTAAAATGGTCTATTTTTCCTTGAAAGAATTATAATTTTAAAGAAAGTAAGTCTTTATTTTTTTATATAGAAATGGTATAGTTCTCAATTCTTAGAGTTAAAATATTTCATTAATTTCATTTGCATTTTACATTTTGTTTGAAATTTTTTATTTTTCATTTTTCCCCCTTTGTAAAAGGACCCCTAATCTACACTTTAACCTCAAAAGGCAATAAATATAAAGTAAAAAGACACTCCCATAAAGAAATATATATATATAGATATATATAGTGAAATAACTCCACTCTTTTAGTTTATATTTATAAGAAAAATATTATACCCACAGAATTTTATGACCAAGTTAAGAGAAGTTGATATCAAGATTAAGTACCAGCAATAACTATAGATTACATTGAATGCTTTGAAACAGGGGTGGGCAGACTTTTCCAGGGTACAGGTTACTTTTAATTTTTTTCAAGGTGTTGCAGTCCACCCACTATTAGTGGTACACACAAAGGGGGGGGCCCCAATTCCGAACCCTCCTCCATAGCCCATGATTTTTTTCTTCCCGATTGATTATAATCCCATGTATATAATACGTAAAATTTAATTAAGTATTTATTATTAATAATTTTTTTTTAAAATAATTATTAATTCAATAATTTCTTACTGTTCTTTGTTCCCAACAATCTACAAAATGAATATATATATGTGTGTGTGTTTGGCAGCATATTGGGGTAGGATATGAAAAAATGGTACCCAATCGAACCTGGGCCACCGTGCCGCGTCCCTTCTGAAAAATTCACGAGTGCGCCCACTGCCTAGGGTCGTAGGTGTGGTGAAGTAAGGAAAAAGTCAACAATATTTATTATAACGCAAAATACGAACATAATAATAATATCCACAAATATATCTAATTATGCATTTGTTATCAAACAATTCAAAACACATTAAAAAATAACATTTTTATTTAAAGTTAGTTCTTGTAATTACAATCAGTAGAATGCTTAGTCTGTGTAGTGTCAGCCAATCTTTAATATTTCCGTATACAATTATTAACAGCTCATCTTCAGGCGGTCACTCCAAATTGTCTTGGCGGTCCACCGGTCGATCACGATTGACGTAATTCCCACCCCGGCTTTAAAACATTCAAGGCTTCTTTGTTATGTAAATTTTGAAAACTTAATAGATAGTATAATACATCCAAGATCTCATCAACTTTTAAAGATAAAGTAGGACCATTTGCATTAAATGACACAAGCAAATCATAATTAAGTTCTTTTTCTTTAAATAGGTAACCACTCCACTTCTCTCCATCCATTACTGCATAATTATCTGCCATAAATGAAACTAAATGCTTAATGGGAATCACATTTTTAAAATTCATCCAAGATAAATTGTTTAATGCATTTAATAGAATTCCAAAAAGGTTACTTTGAAGTAAACATTTTGCAGGATCAAAAGCAAGTGATTACAATGGAATATTATTCGTATTTAATATCATTACTGCCATCAGGTGCTGTAATAAAAGGATCTAGTTTCATACATAGAATCATGTATTATTTCTGACTAGAAACTAGTTCACTAATTCCAACAGATGTTTTAGTCCTTCCACACCTGTACTGCTTAACAATGCAAGCCTTTGGAAATTTATGTTATGTATATACAAACAGTACTTCAGCCCTGAATATATTTGACTGGATATAGTCAATGAAAAAAAGTATCAAATTTTAAGCAACTGCCACTTAATTTCTTATTCTTGAGGTGCTAGTGGATTTTTCACAAGATGATCAATATATCAACTTCCATGAAAAATGCATGTCAATATAATATACACCCCAAAATGCATAATTTTTTTTCTCGTTTGGATCCTAGCAGAGCCCACACCTTTGGCGCGAATTATTTTGGTTGGTGATAATTATGCCATCTTGGTAATACTACTTTGATACACTAGATATGGTAAACCTAACTATTTTTGGAATTTTCTTATTTTGCCAGAGAGCATTTCGAATTTTGTTGTTGGGCACCGGGCTGGAAGTGTGGCTGCGTGTGTGAGTGAGTATACCTTAATTTTTTTTTTACTTAGTTGAATGTGAAAAGGTAAGGAAGAATTGATTGAATGGTGTATGAAGGAAGGATTGATTGCTTTGAATTATGAATGTCCTAAATGTAATGAGTGAATAGGATTACATGAACAAAACAGTGTTGTTTTGGACAGATTTGAATGGAGATGCCGAAAAAAAGGTGAGAATCTGCATGATGTTTGCAGAAGTTTAAGAATTTGTTGTCTGCTGTTACGCTGTACCCTCCACTCAGAAAAGATCAGGAATAAGAAAGTGCTATTTTTTTTATTTATTTTTTATCTTAAATATATTTGATTAATTTCAGTATTGTTTACATTTATTTTCATTACGCATCCATCTTGTCCAGCTATATTCATTTGCTGCCATTGTCGATTCGCTTGGCGCCATCTCATTCTGGCTTGGCGCTAAGAACTCTCCTAGGATTTTACCCTTCGTCCCTCTGTGGGATGCCAAACAATTGAATTTCTTTTTATAACTCTTTTATACATTTGAAAGAATATTTTGCAATCATTAGACAATGTGGTAAACATAATAATCAAAGAAAAAAATCATGCAGCCATAAGAGACTTAAGAAGTAGAAACACATGCAAAACACAAAATTGCTACAGAGTAAGGAAAAAAAATGCTTTGCTTAATGAAAATCTGCTTATAAATTAATTACGAATCAATAGCTAATGAAATAAGACATGCAGGAGGAAGAACAAACTTAATTTTTGTCCACTTATTTTCTGATTGTTGTGAATATAAAATAAATAAGAGCTGTAAGGGAAAAAATAGCAAATATGCCAAAAACTTAAGGAAAATACGTACAAATGAAAAATTTAAGCAACGAAGTGTAATGAACAGCAGAAAAGCATAAATCTTAAGTGCAAACCATAAAAGTTGGCAGGTAGACATATTTTAATATCTGAAGTTGCAGACCGGTTAATGTTTGATAATTTTATTGTGGCCTGTTGAGAAGAGTAGGGTCATAGATAGTTTACATTTTAGGTACTTTCATATTATTGCAACAATCGCCAACTCTAATAATAATTCACCAAGCTGGCAATCCCAATTTCCTATGTATCGCACATGCTGAAATAGCAATGAGTGAGTGAGAGAATATTAACGTCGCACTGATTAGCAACACAAGGGCTTTTGGCGACAGTCCGCGTAATTTTGAACCATGGTCAAGTGACGCGGACGACACCTGAGCTGGCACCCCTCTCCCAACTACCACACCAACGGGAGGATGTTTGAGCTCTCAGCAGATTTAACGTGCATCGCTCCCCTACACGGCGGATCTTTAGTGGTACTAGGATCGAACTCATGACACGCTAGCCATGATCCGGCCACTCGGCCACCACGGCCAAATTGGCAACGAAGTGCTTCGTTTCATATAATGTTGCCAATAGGTGGTGATAATATATAAGTACCAAATTTTACATTTTGATTTAATAATTTTAATTCAATTGTATCTAAATATGTCCTTAAATTTAAAATACAGTTACTATGCCAAAAACTTAAAGTAAAGTGATTTCCATGGAAAGTAGCACAAATCTGAAAGAAATGCATCACAATAAATGAATGGAAATAATTTAATGTTCCTTGGACGGCGAGGTACCATTTAAAACACGGACCAGTACAGGACCACAGCTCGGGGACCATTGCATTAAAGGACTCATTAAATACAAAAAAAAAATACATTTTTTAAAATTTATTATATTTTTACTTTAACACACATCTGGTTTTTATAAAATCAAGTAAGGTCAATCATCAATATTTTTTAAATGTCTTTGTTATAACATTTGATCATTTTAGCAGAATAATACAAATTAACTTTAAAGTTAAAAACAAGTATTTATCTTTTGACCAAATACTATTAAAATGTTTTACTTTTAGATATTGTATTCATATATCCACACAAAAAAATAAAGACATTATAATATCTTTTTGGGGACTACTAGAAAAAAACATTGTTCTTCAACAAAGATCCCTAACATTTTAGCCTCAGCCAACTAATATAAACATGTCTTACTTTTTAAAAATACTTCTATTTTTTTACTTTTTTATAATTCTTGTTACGATTTTGTAGTTTCAAAGAATATCAGAACGTAAATCAACAATAAAAATGATATAATACTTAATTCATAGTTCCAAATTCAACTTATTTTTTTTATCTATTTTGTATTGAACAAATATAGATAATTGATAAAGTAAAGTTCATTTATATTATTCTTAAATTTACTTTTCTTGCTTAATTTCTCGGTGAGTTTATATATGGCTTTTTAATAATACAACAATTTTGAAATTGGTAAAAATTAAAAAGTTTTATTCAAGTGACTATAAACAAAACTCACCTTAAGATTCAAAGAATGAGAAAAAAAGTAATAAAAAATCTTGATAATTTAAAATCATTAATAAATATACAGTAGCCCTTAAAAGTGTTTGTACACTTTCAGTTTTCTATAAAATTTCTGTTTTTGACTAATAAAAAATATCTTCAAATTGTAATAATTTTTAAAAATCTGCAACTTGTTTTTATTGAAATAAAAATAAATTTCTAAAACAGTATAATTATTATTTAAAAAAATTAACAATCAAAAAACTAAAAAAAAAATTATCCCACAAAAGATTTGTTCACTTAAAAAGGTCGTAACATAACTTTAAATATTGTATTTCAGAATTTTTCAATTTTACCAATGCAAATCTCACCAAGTTGACACTATTGGCGACAACACACAATATACGCATAAAAAATATTAATGAATTTTATTTCTCATTAGTTTTTTGTCCCTTTTTGATGTATTATGAAACAGACATTACTGGTAAGAGAAAACCACACATTGTTTTGAAAATGTGACAGTAAAGTTACCAGGGGGAATATTCTGTTTGACGTCAGTTGAATTATTTTTGACAACTTTAACGACTGCACAGGCAAAACAGAAAAGTACCAGTATTCTTCCTTAACTCAGTAAGTAGGATATCTTTTAGCATACACAACAACTTTAAACATCTTGGTATAGATTTCTCTCTCTCTCTCTCATCAGGTTTTTTTGTAATTTCTGCATCAATAATCCTCCATTCTTCTGTAATTATTTTTACTTCATTTTGATTTTATATGTTATGTCTTCTTACTCTTAATTTCAAATCCTCGTAAAATAAGTTTTACTAGGTTTAAATCAGGTGATTTAAGAGACATTTTCAGAATTTGGGGACAGTTATAAAGACACCACAGAGGTGAACGTTGAGAGTAGTGCACTTGGGGTCATTACCTTGTTATAAGATGAAATCGGCTAAAATACCCAAATCTGGGACAAATAACTTCAAATTGTTCCTTAAGATATTTATTTAACAAACATTTGAAATTAAGTTTATGATCTTAAATACCATCAAAAAATACCGAATTACCTAATCCTGAAGCCGATTTACACCCCCCACACAAAAACACCATCACCATACTTTACTGTCCCAACTAAATTCAAGGGGATTTCTCGTTTTTACTTCCCCAAACTATTATATGCTTATCGGAACCAAAAATGTTGAATTTGCTATCATCCCAACTAACTTGCTGTCAATGTTGAATTTTCTGAAACTTTACTAATCTTTGGATTATTGATTTTTTAAAATAATATTCATACTATGTTTTAAAAATAGATTATGTTATTTCAACAACAAGTTGATGATGTTATTAAAAAAAATTACAATTACGATACATATATTTTTATTAGTTGAAAGCATTACATTTTATAGAAAATTGCAAGTGTACAAACTCTTTTGAGAGCCACTGCATACTTTTTTTAAAAAATATGCCAGTACCAATTTATCAATTTTCAACCTATGGAAATGACAATTAGTTTTCAAATTAAAAAAAACACCTATTTCATTTTGTAAAAACAAATAATTCAGAAATTTAAAAAGGTGTATAGAATGCTACTCTAAAATCAAATAAAGGGCGAGGTGGGCCAAGCTATTTTATGTGGAATAAACTTACGAGAATACTGAGAATTAAAATTAATCAAATGTCAATGATCTTCAATGTATATTTTATTTGATCATCTCGGCTATTTTTCCCATTAACTCACTCTTGGTACATGATAGAAGATCAACCTATGTATTATACAGTTCATCAATTTCACAAAGGAAAAAAACATTGTGGTACTTACATATTAAGGTCACGGTTGAATTGTCGAATCGGCCACTTATCCCGCAAGTGTTTTCTTGCCAAATCAATAAATGTGCCAAATCTGGTAACCCTCTTGATTTTTGTATCAGTGAGGGAGAAGTCGGAGCGACACAATTTCGAGCCAAATTGAAGATTTTTCAAAATTTGGCGGACCAGTGGCCGATTCGACAATTTCACCAAGGTCACAGCAGCCAAATTTGCACCACACAAGTCCCGCCATATTCCACAAAAAATTTAGATTGTTTTTGTTTTGTTTCTCAATACAACACATAAGAATATTTTTATTTTGAAATATCGAAATTCGCTTGGCACAAATTTTTCTGCCATGACACTAAATTGTAAGTACCAATATTGCAATCCTGCCCCCCATCATTACCTTACATGTGAAAAAACACAAATGCTGCCATTATTTCCCTACATGAGAAAAAAAACTCCAGCACATATTCCTTCCATAATAGTCTATTGAAAAATAAACTGGCAAAGATTTAGAATTAAATAATGTTTTTAAAAAACCACTTACACTGAAATTAACAAAAGTATAAATTTGTATAAGAATGAATCTAAAAGAGGTCATGCAGTTTCTGCTATGTTACTTATTTTGCTAAAACCCAGTCTTTCAAATACTATGTTTTAGACCATTGTTTTGGAAATACTCTACTGTAATTGCTTTAGCACAAAGTATATCCCAAATTTTAATTTTTAACCACAAAATAAAAAATATTTAGTAGAATTTACAGCATTTGCATACATCATTGACAAGTTCATTAAATCAAAAGTCACTAAATGCTGCATTATAATTGTATTTGTACATGGACAAGAACAATTTTCCATTACAGGCAGCATATTGCAGCATTTGGCAACATCTTTTGATTTGATAAAATTAGTTGACAGTATAATATGTAAAACAGAATTTACAAATTAAAAACAAGGTTATTATTGTCAAGTATGTAGATTAAGATTTTTCTATTGAAACATGCAAAAAACATTATAATCCATAAAAAAAATATTTTCAAGCCTCTATAACAAAGTTATTGTGTTTGAACACCAAGCAGA
>BMAO01035595.1:0-37541 GCA_019973975.1 Trichonephila clavata | reverse complement strand
AGGCTGATATGCACTTCATCTACGGAACTGCAAATGGGAATAGTGCAGAGGCGCGACGATTATACGGAAAAAAGTTTCCCAACAGACGGTTGCCCAATGATAAAACATTTGTGCGCTTGCACAGACAGTTGTGTGAGACAGGATCCTTTTTTGGTGCACGTTCAAATGCAGGCTGTGCGAAGTCTAACAGAACGGTAGCCGTGGAAGAAAAAATTCTGGATATGGTGACTGATCATCCAAATACAAGCACGCGAGCAGTGGCTAGTCAAATTGAAGTATCACCCTCCACGACATGGCGAGTACTAAAGGATGAAAGTATGCATCCTTTTCATGTCCAACGAGTCCAGGAACTGACTGAAAGGGATTTTCTCGTCGAATGGATTTTGCTCGCTGGTATCTGCAGAAGCACACCCTAAATCCCGATTTTGGTGCAACTGTGCTTTTTACAGATGAATGTACATTTACACGTGACGGTACATTTAACACCCACAATTCCCACCAATGGGCAGATGTAAATCCACATGCGTCTTCTACACATGCATATCAGCGACGATTTTCCATAAATGTTTGGGCAGGAATAATTGGTGACCATCTACTTGGACCTTATCTTCTGCCAGAACGCCTGGATGGAAAAAAATATCTTACCTTTCTGCAACAGGTGCTGCCGGAAATGATAACAGATGTTCCCCCTCGTATCCGGCGAGTAATGTGGTTCCAGCAGGATGGAGCACCAGCTCATTTTGCGCCAGAGGTGCGAAATTATCTAAACGCAACCTTTCCAAATCAATGGATTGGGCGAAGTGGTCCTGTCCCTTGGCCAGCGCGATCGCCCGATCTTTCATGCCTGGATTTCTTTTTGTGGGGACACTTGAAGAGTCTTATGTATGAGACTCCTATCGAAACTGCAGAAGAACTCGTCGCCAGACTTTCGGCAGCTGCAGGAGAGGTGCGCGATACTCCTGGCGTGTTTCAGAGGGTTCGTGAATCCCTTCTTCGCCGTTGTACCGCATGCATCGCCTCTAATGGTCAGTGTTTCGAACAGATATTGTAATCATTTCTAATTAAACTTTTTTTTATAACGTAAATGTTCTTTGTTTCCTTTTTGTCTCTTAAAACGAAATCTGTTTCAGCGCCCTCTATCACCTTCGGGTTAAAATTACGAGTATGATTTCTTTGATGAATGTTACTTGTTTTGGTGTTGTACTATCGCCTCTTAAAGTTTGCTTTATCGTTTTTTATTTTGATCATTACATACGAGCATTTCAATTTTTCCTCCCTAAACGCGGTTACATTTGCGCCACTTAACCGCTCCCGATGGTTTCAATTTTGCGCTCAAAATTCAAGTTAAAATCTAAGCTTTTGTAAACATTTAACAAAATAAAAAAAATACTGGTAAAAGGTAGTTGTTCGGTACTCCAAAGTCTAGAGCGCCCTCTAACGGCATTTTTTTAACTTTGTCTTTAAAACTTTTTTTAATGAAAATACTAATTTAAAGAATGCTTTTAGTGAAAACCGCAAATGAATCGATCCATTTTCCCGTTTTTTATCATCATTTGAAATTTAGGACCCTAAACTTTGATGGCGCCTTTCTCCTTCGGAAGACGTTTGGGACACTTGGTTTCCTATTTACTATTACTCGTCTTGATGTGTACTATCACCCCTTAAAGTTACTCCCATCATTTATGAAACACCCTGTATATAAAGGAGAAAAGTGACTGACTGACTAACTAATCACGATATCTCCGGAACTATTCAACCTATAGATTTGAAATTTGGTAGGCATGTTCCTTTTATGGAGTAGAGATCAGCTAAGAACGGGTTTTTTGCGAAATTCGAATCGCAAGGGACGTTACGGGGGGTTAAGGGGCGTTATAAATAATTGTTTCCATTTTTAAGCTACTCGACGTACAATATTGAAATTAGGTAAACAGATTCCTTTCATAGAGTAGAGATCCCCTACAAAATGAGTTCGGTGAAAATTGACCCCCAAGTGGCGTTGCGGGGGCTTAGGGGCCGTTATAGATAATTATTTCTATTTTTAAGCTATGAGACGCAAAGTCTTTATATTTGATAAATAGATTCCTTTCATAGAGTAGAGATCAGATACAAGATGGTTTTGGGGAAAGTAACCCCCCAAGTTGCGTTGCGGGGGGAGGGGGGTTAAGAGCGTAATAGATAAATATTTTCGTTTTTAAACTGCTTGACCAACCTGCTTGAAAATTGGTAGACATGTTTCTTTCATGGAGTAAATATCCACTACAAAATGGGTTTTGGGAAAAATGACCCCCAAAGGGTGTTGCAGAGGGTTAAGGGGAGTTATAAATAATTATTCCGATTTTTAAACTATTAGACGCACAGTGTTGAAATTTGGTAAGCAGATTCCTCTCATAGAATAGAGATACGCCACAAAATGCGTTTCATGAAAATAGACCACCAAGTGGCGTTGAGGAACGTAAAAGGCGAATATTTTTCAATACAATCGAATTCTTAATGCTAGGACTTAAATATCAAAATTTTATACATATATATAACCAACAAAAATTTATAAAACATCATGAAATACCCAGCGAAGCGGGCGGGTAACAGCTAATGATAATATATATACATTTTTAAAATTATGTAAATCGCTTGGTTTTTCTTCCCCAAGTCATATTTTGCTTCATGTATACTGTTATTAAATTATTCTCAAAACTCCAAATAAAATCTTTATCGCAGCGTTTCTCAAACTGTGAGGCGCGCCCTCCAGGAAGGCGTGATAACCCTACTTGGGGGCGCGAACGTATCGCAAAAAATCGAAAACAAAAGATTTAAAATAATTATCAATTTGATAAAATAATTATCAATTTAAAATAATTACAAAGTAAAATACATTCTTATGTAATAATAAATAAAATACACATTCAAAATGATATAATACGCACTACTTATAGATGTATCAGTTCTGCACAAAGTATTTGATAAATAATTTATCAATATTCAATTAAAAACAAGTTCAGTAATTACAAGTGACTCTCTTGGGCTTGTCAAATACAAAATTTATTTATAAAACTTAATATTTATCCAATTAGTGCGTTTATAATTAAAGTCGTATTGCATCGTAGTTTTACCATCAAAGTACATTATAATTGCGTTCAGTACATTGTTATTGTAAGAAGTAGGGCGCCATGAAAATTATGACTGAAAATTAGGTCACAAATATTGAAAGTTTCAGAAGAACTGCTTTATCGCTATGTACAACACTCTTTTTGGTATCATGAATTTCTTTAGATTCTAAACAGGATATCTATACACAAGGACAGCAGAATTTGCGATTTCTTCCAAATTTAAGATATAAACATAAAAGGTTACAACATAACTGTAATCGTCGCAATTCAGTTGAAAGTAAGTTCGAATCTGTAGGGATTTCGCCTAAATTCTTTTCGTTGTTTGTTCAGTGTTGCTAACTGTACTTATTGAAAAGTTCTTGTTACTTTCAATATTTTCCTTTTTTTTTATAGACTGTTATTTGAAAATTCCATGAAAAATCCATGAAAAATCTTACCATACTTATTATTACATCTTAAAAAACCTACATAAGAAGCAATTCCTTCCTAGTTACATTCTATTTTTTAATAACAATATGATTTATAATAAGCTAGTTTCTGTTTCAATATTTCTCAATCTTCTGGTATGATGTAATTTTGTACCCCTCCTCTTCTCTTTTGCAGATATCTTTTTTTTTAAATAATCCTAAAAATATTGTATTAAATTTTCTCGTTCATGCGTATTTTTCTATCATTTCCTGTCTATCTCGGTGGACCCTTTTGTAGCTCTAAGCCCTCTGTTGGATGTGAGTTCGATCCTCCTGAATACATTAATAGCTAGGGATTCTCCAACGACGTTTCATAGCGTAGTATTTCGTTTCTGTTTCCTTTTAACGTCAGTAAATACTCGAGCACATACAAATCCATTAGATAAATTGTAAAACTAAAATTATAGATTTAAAAAAAAAGAAAGAAACCAAGTGGGGTGCGTTTAAGCGCAAACAGCGCCAAGAAAGAGAAGACAGTAAGTAAAAATTGCAGCTTTGTATATATTGTATAAAATATGGGAATATTTTAAATAAATATTCCCATATTTATATATATATATATATATATATATATATATATATATATATATATATATATATACTTGATAGAATACAACCAAGATAGAGCCTTCATTTTTTTTTTGCACCAGGGCCTTTTTTTAAATACCTAGCTACGCCACTGCCTTCAGGAAATCACTTTTTTTTCAAAGAGAGAAAGAGTTGACGCAATTTTAAATCAGTAATTTCTTCGATTTTACTTCATTCTTTTAAAACAGCAAACGGTAATTATGAATTTGCTTTTGATTTATTTTGTATTTTTCTTTGAGATTTAAAAAAATGTACAATCATTTTTATCATATTAAAATCAAATCAAAACATACATTTATTATTTGCTTTCCTTTACAAAGGAGGCAGTGAAAATAATGTCCAGCTTAATGAAATCTAATTAAAAATATTTTTTATTTTGTAAATTTTCCGTGTTACATCAGCTAATTTTAAGATTTTCGTCTACATCTATATATATAAAGGAGAAAAGCGACTCACTCACTGACTGACTGACTAATCACGATATCTCCGGAACTATTCAACCTACAGACTTGAAATTTGGTAGACATGTTCCCTTCATAGAGTAGACGTCAGCTAAGAACGGATTTTTTTTTCCGAAATTCGAAACGCAAGGGGCGTTAAGGGGGTTAAGGGGCGTTATAAATAATTGCTACCATGTTTAAACTACTTGATGTACAATCTTGAAATTGAGTAAGCAGATTCCTTTCAGAGAGTAGAGATCCGCTACAAAATGAGTTTGGTGAAAATCGACGCCCAAGTGGCGTTGCAGGGGCGTAGGGGACGTTATAGATAATTATTTCAATTTTTAAACTATTTGACGCACTGTCTTTAAATTTGATAAATAGATTCCTTTCGTAGAATAATGATCAGTTACAAAACAGGTTTTGTGAAAACAGACTTCTAAGTGGCGTTGTGGGGGATTAAGGGGCGTAATAGATAAATATATTCTCTTTTAAACTACTTCACCTACCTGCTTGAAAATTGGTAGGTAAGTTTCTTTCCTGGAGTAAATATCCGCTACAAAATGGGTTTTGGGAAAATTGACCCACAAGGGGTGTTGTGGGGGCGGAGGGTTTAAGGGGCGTTATAAATTCCGATTTTTAAGTTACTAGACGTACAGTCTTGAAACTTAGTAAGCAGATTCCTATTCATAGGGTAGAGATACGCTACAAAATGGGTTTCGTGGAAATTGCCCCCGAAGTGGCGTTGCGAGATTTAAGGGGAGTTACAGATAATTATTTCCATTTTTAAACTATTAGACGCACAGTCTTTATATTTGATAAATAGATTTATTTAATAGAGACAGCTATAAGAAGGTTTTGTGAAAACAGACTTCTAAGTGGCGTTGCGGGGTATAAGTGGCGTAATAGATAAATATTTTCGTTTTTAAACTACTTGACCTAGCTGCTTGAAAATTGGTAGAAATGTTTCTTTCATGGAGTAAATATCCGCTACAAAACGGGTTTGGAGAAAATTGACCCCCAAGGGGTGTTGCAGGGGGTTAAGGGCAGATATAAATAATTATTTCTATTTTTAAACCATTAGACTCACAGTCTTGAAATTTGGTAAGCAGATTCCTCTCATAGGATAGAAATACACTACAAAATATGTTTTGTGAAAATCGACCCCTAGGTGGCGTTGCGGGGGTTCAAGAAGCGTTATTGATAATTTTTTTGCATTTTTAATTAATTGGACGCACAGTCTTCAAATTTTGCTAAGCAGATTCCTTTCATAGAGTGCAATTCCCCTACAAAATGGGTCTTGTGAAAACAGACCCAGAAGTGGCGTTGCGTGGGCTCAAGTACGTTATAGACAATTATCCCCATTTTTAAACTGTTAGACGTACAGTCTTGAAATTTGATAAGCAGATTCCTTTCGTAAAGTAGAGAACCGCTACAAAATGGGTTTTGCGAATATCAACTACCAAGTTTAATTTCGGGAGTTTAAGAGGCGTAATCGATAAATATTTCCATTTTTACACTATTTGATCATCCTGCTTGAAAATTGGTAGGCATGTTCCTTTCATGGAATAGAGTTCCTCTAACAAAGAGTGAAACGAAAATTGACCCCTAAGGATGTTTGCGAGGGGTCAAGAGGAGTTACAGAAAAAAATTAATGTTTTTAATTGTTAGACCCAAATACTTGAAATTTGTTTAGCATGTTTCTTTTGTTGAATAGAGATCCACTAAGAATGTATTTTAAGCAAATCAAGTTCTTAGGGGGGGTGCAGGGGGTTACTGGGACGTATTGACAAAAAAATTACTTTTTTCGAGCTACAAGGACTATAATAATCAAATTTGGTTTGCCTTTTTCTTTTGTTGAATTGAAATCCTCTAAGAGCGGTTATTTTGGAAAACGGCTCTCAACGGGATTACGGGGATATTGATAGTAAAACTTCTTTTTTTCTGTTAGATTTAGACTTGAAATTTGGCTTGCATGTTAAATTTACGGAGTAGAGATCCACCGAAAATTGGTTTTGCGGGAATCCACTTGGTTTTTGGGTTACGAAAGAGCAAATATCATTCTATACTTTAATTTTAGAGATTTTTAGAAAATACACATTAGATGAGTTCTGCCCTTTTTTTTTGCGACAGTTAAAAGTATAAGTATATTTTTCAATACAATCGAATTCTTAATGGTAGGACTTAGATATTAATAATTTATACATATATATAAGCAGTAAAAATTTATAAAACATCATGAAATACCCAGCGAAGCGGGCGGGTAACAGCTAGTTTATATATATATTTCAATGGACTTTTATGTTGATTAATATGCATCAATACTTGTTTTTCTTTGCTTGAATACATCTTCCAAAAACACACTTTTCTATGGAAGAACATTTAAAAAAAGTTTAATAATTAATGTAAACATGAAATTCCAAAAAGTAGTCCTTGAGGTAGTATTGGTATTGAAGTTTTTTTCAGACTTCAAAGTTTAATTCATACCATTGATATTTTGACACTGATCACACTTGCATTGAGCTATAGAAATAAAAATGAATAAATAGTATCTATAATATTTCTTCATTTTTGAAGGAATGAAAAGTGTTAATGCCTGTGTGTAAAACTTGATTTAAATAATATAAAAAATATTAATTGGAGCTTGACAGTCTTAACGCGACTCTTGCTGGGATGGGGGAACTTTTTGCTGGAAGCTCATATCAAGTAGGTGTCTGATACTTTCGATATCTTGTTTCACTAACAATTGGTTCTTTCTTGAAAATATACCGATTTCCGGTCTAGAATTCCCTTTACTTTATAAATTCTCTGAATTTTTCTTTATAAAAAATAATAAAAATAAATGCAGTAAAATATTCTTGATTCAAATGATACTACAGAAAAACCAGCTTTCAGAAACCGAAAGAGATTTGCTTTCATAATAAATAAGAAAACAAAAGTTGATTGTAAATTAATGTTTATAACATGTGTAAATGATAGAAAGGCTGGTTAATATGAAACTTTTTGCCTTAATTTTGTAGAATTATTCTTTGTCATTTACCTTTTTGTACAACGTTTGTAATGTGATTTATATTTGCACAATTCATCATATTCTGAAAATAACACTGTGTATGTCTTGTATCATGCAAAGATTTAAAAATTCAAATTTATCGTAATCAGATTATTCCCTGAACATTTGGTTACTGAAATACACACATTTGTGTTAAAATTATTTTTACTTTTTGAGAAATATATTACTCTGGAATACCCTACTCATATCGTAAAGCATTTAAAATTTACTTCAAATTACAAAAAAAAAAAAAAAAGGTTTTTTTTTTTCATTTTTGAGAATTTTTTATTTTATGTACACGATATTTTACTTTTTCATAGCTGTAGAGTATCATTTAAAAAAAAATCAACTGATATACAACAGTTCTTCGAACATTGTACAATCTTAATATCTTAAATATAAGCCAATATAAAACAAAAAGTGAAAAAACTACAAAAAATTGTTAATGTACTTTATGTACGTTATGGAACAGTACGTAATGTACATTAACTTTTACGAAAAAAAATTCATGTCAAGCATTATATCTGCACAATATTAATTTTTTTTAAAAAAAAAAGTTGAATAACAGTTCTTAAAAAATGATACTATCTTTTGTAAGGTATGTATACGATGTAACTTTTCAAACATACAAAGATAAAAAAAATATTCTTACATAAGTATTATTGCATAAATTTTCATTAAATTTGTAAATTTTTTATGCATAAACCTACAAACATTGCCAAACAATTCAACCAAATGACAAAGAAATTGTAAAATTAAAATTTTAGATATTCCTCTAACAATCAAACTGAAGGGAATTTAAATGAATTGCAATCAGAAAAAAAAATTTTTTTTTAAGTATTCGCAGTAAAATTAGGTTGTTTTGTAATTATTAAAAAATTATATGTAAACATTAATTTACAGGCAGGAAATTGGCAAGTTTATAGAAGAGAGTAGCTTAGTACCTGTAACACAATATATATTTTGTACAGTTTAAATTAAGTATTTGTATTGAGTTATAATTAAAAAAAAAACAGTACGCGTCAGCACCATAGCTTAGAACAGAGGATCTCAAACTTGTCATGTTTTTCGATCTGGGCTCTTGCTCACTTAATGTTGAATTTTTGCAAATTCATGAACTTCAAATGTGTTTTGGATAGTTGGTATACTGTGGTAGCTCGCTGCTATTTTAAAAACACATTTACTTTTCTCTCTGTAGTGAAGTGTTGTGTGAAAAACTAAAAAATACATGTTAATTTTAAACATTTATTAGATAAAAGTTAAAATTTAGTACCTGATTTAGACCTAAAAAAACATTTCCTCCAGTCTATTTTTTTTTTCATAAAAAGAAACAAATTAAGACAAAACTTTTATCTTTCAAATTAACAAAAATAATTCAAAAAGCAACTTTTTATTTATCTCTATAAAACCCAGATAAATCTTACCCTTAATTGAGCAGAATTTGATTTATCTATTTCTGATATACAATTTCAATTTCCAAATAATCAAAAAAAAAATACTAATAATTATAGTTTTTTCATTAAATGTTTATAATTATTATTTATCTGAGATGTTTTCAATATTTCAATTGCTTATAACAAATGCTTTTTAGTAATTTGTATTAATATTGGCTTAATTTACTTAAATATTTTGAATCAGCAGAAAGAAGAAAAATTTACACTAAATTCTGAAAAATAAATTTTCTGAAAAAAATATATTGTTTCTAAATTTTCAGTTAAATTGGCTTCTTTACCGCTTTCTACTTTCAAATAATATATTGAGAGAAAATCATATGATGCATTTTGTAAATGAAATGAAAATAAATTTTTTTATTTAGTGCAATAAATATTTTTTTAGAAACATGTTCTCAAAAAAATTAACGGATACTAAAAATGTTAATGAAAAACACATTGATGGATTAAATTTTTTTAAAGAAATAAAATCTTTGCGATGTTTTACCATAGAGGATATGCCACTTATTGATGTTTTAAATTATATTTATGAAAACAATCTCTTATCGATACATTTCCAAATATTGCAATAGCTTTACGGATTTCTTTAACCCTGCCAGTTTCGGTGGGTACTGGAGAAGGAAGTTTTTCAAAACTTAAAGTTATAAAAAAACTACATGTGATCTACTATAGCGCAGGAGAGATTACCGGACCTGTCAATTAAATCCATAGAGAGCGAAATTTTGGATAAATTAAATATAAAGGAATTGATACGAGCATTTGTAGCTCCTAAAGCTAGGAGAATCAATATTTGAATATATTTTCTAATTTTTACATTTTACTTAAAAAAATTTGTATCATTTTTGCTTTGTTTTGTTTTTAAAATTTATGAAATAATAATAATAAAAACAATAAGACAAAACGTGTTTTAATATTATAATTTTAAAGCTTTTCAATCGAAAGTCAAATTTCGAATACTATAAATGAGTATTTCACATTTTATTTGTAGCACTTTATAAGAGTGCAACAGAACCCAATAAAGGGGCGCCGAATTTCAACTTGAACAAGGGCGTCTAATACCCACGCGGCGGCCCTGGCCTTAGGGTTCTGAATAACAGTATATGTACAAAAATTCAACATGGAGAAATATGAGTTTGAAGTTTTCATTCCATGAATAGAATGATATAATATTCATCGAATAGTCTGAAACTTTTATGAAATGTTAATTAGCTCATTTAAAATATTACTTACCATAAAAAATTGTGTAAATGTAGAGCAATTAAACAGTATACTGTCATAATGAATATATAGAAAAAAAAACGAATGAAAGATCAATATTTTATAAAACTTTATTTTCATAATTTAAAAAAAAAATTAAATACACTCACTTCAGAGCTAATTCCATGCTCACAGCTAATGCACAACATGTACAAAAGATGTTTATGCCTTTATTTTTTATTTCCATGATTTTAAAGTCCTTCGCATGTTAAATATTGTACACGAATAAAAGCAAAATCAAATAACAATTTATAAGTAAAATACATCAAAATCTAAGAACTGTATGTGTGCATTTGTTTAAATAAATATCTTAAAATATTTTAATAATAAAAGTGTTGAATCTCGCTTACATGGGATATATATACATCACCAAAAACAAATAGATAAAAATGGGAGAGTTTTCCTATTCTTGCGAATTAGATTTTTAATTATCTGAGTTTTCAAAATGAGATTTAGTATTTGTGCTTTTTGAGAATCCGTTTTGAAGTTTTAATTTCATTCATAATAATATCAAAAAAAGCACGCTCAACTTTTAAGTTTTGACCAAATTCATTTGATCTTCCCCAGTAAATAATTCACAAACTAGAATTTTTGCCTGAATTGCACAATTCTTTCTTAAAATAACTTATTACTGCATATATAATGTCAATCTCATTGATGTACATTAGAAAAATAATTAATTCATTTTTCATCAGGCTCTTTTCTAGCAGATAATCTGAAATGTAGGCGTGGTAGTTGCTGTTTAGCATCAAACATTGCTCCATTACTTAATGAAAAAGGCAGGTAAAGCTTTGAAATTTTGCAGGCATATTTATAAAGATTCGAGGTATCAAATAAGCCATTTAAATTTTTTTCGACAGTTTAATGATTTTTAGGTTACCATTTCGCCTTAACGAGATGTTTTGTAATATTTACAATAACTTTCTCTAAATCTGTACCAATTTTTGTAGAAGATTTATCTGTGATGTATTACAAACATCAAAGTTGAAAATTAAACATCATGAAAGACTTGTAATAATGTATTCATATGTGAAAGTAAGGATTTGGGAATATGATTATGTGACATTGCGAAAGTTTTCATTAATGTTTTGTAGATTTACATGCAAACAATAATTCTAAAAGTATCAGATCTCAAAAGTTTTTCTAAATTTGGTCAGATGATTTCTAAAACAGTCAAAATAATACTGTTTTTATGCTTTTAAACATGAAAAATTTGTGTATTTTTATGTATATAACAAGCTTTACATGCAACGACAAAAAAAAATAATCACATATCAGATATCTATGTACCTTTTATGGAGCAACTTTTTGAAAACTAAAGCTTAAAAACTTCTCTGTACAATAAATAAACTTTTATTTTTATACTGAAGTGAAATCTTTCAAATATACTTGTTAGTTTTTTCAAAACATATCTTTACGTAGCAACACTGCGAATTTTTTAAAAATTGTCATTTTTTGTCATATTATCTGGTCTATAAGCAAGTATTTAGAGAATATTTTCAAAACCTCACTTCAGTATATATAGTTACATATCAGTAATATGCAGTGAAAGTTGCAGATGCATTAATTCAGTAAATTTTGAGAAAAAAGAACATGTAGTTTTAAAAATAACATTGAGGAAATTGCATTTTTACCATAATATGTCACTTCATCCCAAAAATTATGAATTACAACTTGTATTTGTCCCATTTTATTAAAAATCAGCATCTTTTCAATGTATTTTCAATAAAATAGGAACAAAAAAAGTCTTAAATATCCCAGAAAATAATATATAGCATTTTTCAGTAATTATCTCGTCTACTGGTTCAAGCGCATTTATATCCACTGATTCTCTATCAGTCAACATCATTTCTAAATTTTTACAGTTTTTAATTAACTAAAGTTTTAAGGGTATCTCTTAAATCATATATATTGTACAAAAATCGAAAACAATTACTGTGAGTACTCATTAAATTAAATCTGAATTCCAAGAAATTAACTGTTTGGTCCAAGGTAAAAAAATAAAACTCTATCTCTTGAATTTTAATTTAGGATATATATTCCACCGGATCATCTTGTGCTTCATAATCAAAATTCACCTTTTTCTGTCGAACTCTATGACATGGCTGCGTCACCTCAAAGTTAGCAGGTATATCAAACTCGACGGTCAGTTCTTTTGCATCACAGTGCATTTTATCAAAAAAGCCACATCTGATCAAAGATCCTTAAAAAAAATCTTTACAATTTCTTGAATGCTCTATAGTAGAAGGTAGATCGTAATATTTTAGCTTGTTAATTGGATTTTTATGTAATTAAAGATTTTATACCAAATAATGATGGACAAATGAACTTCAATCGTCAAACAAAAATTTAATAATCCAGAGGCCTCATCTCTTATAGAGTTGTCAATTTCAGCATTAGTATAGGAACTAAATAAAGCATCATAAATGCCTCTCAATTGATAACTTAAGGGTTTAATAGTCTCTATTCGGCTTTCCCAGCTATTTGCACTAAGTGGCTTTAAAGTTATGCCCTTTATACATTTTAATAATATAACCCAACGAAAACTTGATGAAAATAATGCTATTTGAACTATATTAAATAAAGTACGGGCTCTTATAAGGATGTTTTTGCCATGGCATTAACGACCAAATTTAAAGAATGGCTACTACATGGCACATAGATTGTTCACGGATTTAATATCCTATTTTAAATTGAGCCCCTGGTTTCTCGCGTCTCATATTGGCTCCGTTATCGTAAGCCTGCCCCTGCATATCTAGCAAGTTTAGTCCTAAATTTTAAGTTTCTGAACTATTACATTTGAAAGTTCTCTTTCAGTCAATCTTTCAACTAGATGGAAACCTAAAAAAACTCACATTAGTTTTTTTAATGATAACTTCGTTAGGATTAGATTTCTCAATATATGTGTACCTTACCATAAATGTGATTTCTTCGATCTTGCTGGCATCACGGGTGCAATCTAAAATTATCGGACAATATTTAGCTTGTTTCATTTTATGAATAATGTGTAATTTAATATTCATATGTAAAATATAGAAATTATCTCGTTCTGAATATTTTTTCCTAGATAGTGTAATTTAACTTCTTCCTTTTTTAGGATCCTTCGGACATGCTCCTCAATTATTTGATCAAATTATTCGTAAAAAAGTATCATTATTCGAATCGTAAAGTTTATCACTCTTACCCCGAAGAGCTAAACAATTTTGAGCAATAATTTTTAATGTTGCTACAGTACGTAGACGCACCTCGCGAATTAATCCCCGCAGTTATAAATCTTGGTGAGTCACTGTGTCAATTGTTTTAGATCATTGTAATCGCTGACTCAATGCAATCCAAGACTTTTGGTTTTCACTATGGGGTTTTGATATTCCATGTTCATTTAGAGTTTCAACGAGGTGCTTCCGATTTTTAAAACCTTCTGTGGAAAGGGAAATAATGACACAGCCAAAAAATTTGCAGAAAAATTTAGTATACACAGTTTTTTGTAAAAGAATAGACTAACAATTTACATATAACCTTTTCACCGTTTTTTAAAAATCTAGTGTAATTCTAATATAATATATCTTTGGATTTTTCTGGAGGAGTTCCTACAAGAGCAGTGCCACTATCGGTTCTGTTTATTTCATCTGCAACATACGCATGATGAAATCTAAATCAGATTCTAATTATGACTGCCTTCCTTTTTTTTCTTTTGCCTTGTAAGGAGTTCAGTAAACATCCAGCCTTTTTTTTAATACAGGCTAATTTTTCGAGTTTCTATCTTTTTTATTGGGCACTAGATAGTTTTCTACGCTCTCCCTTGGACATTATAAAATTTCAAAAAAAAAAAAAATCAAAATTTTACAATTAACAAGACAAATGAGCCACAGTTTTTTTTAACTCTGGGAGCCGCAAGTTCTCTTACAAATAAAATTTCGCTTCAACAATATTATTTCAATTTAATCCAAAAATAAAATTTTCCACACACACAATCCATATACTTTTATAACTATAACTGTTGATACATATATACAAAATAATTTCATTGACATTAAAATGACCTATTTTTCTACTAACTCAATAATTCGTTTGCTTAAAATCATTATTAAATTTATATGATTTATTTATTACACACTTAATATATATATATATATATATATATATATATATTAATAGTCTAAAATCACTAGGTTTCTTGAAAGTATAAATAATATTTTAGAAAATATATTCGTACTAATTTTTCCATAACAAAAATAAAATATTTTTAAAATTCGGTCAAAATGCCGCCCCGGACGTGGGTCCGGTTTGTCCGGTCCTAGAGCCGCCCGTACTATCCGCGCCATCTGGTGGTTTCCTGTAATTTGCATATTCTTCTTCAAGATGTGTGTGATAATTCTACAGGTGAAATTTTTATTTTAGAGTTCAATTTCTGTGTGGTTCTGAATTAGCCTTAATTTATGGACATGAGTGTATATCTGGTCGCCTACTAGCAATCAGACAGTGAGCAGTTTGTCTCTCCTCGAGAGCCTCCGTTAGATGTCTCTCCTGCGTGAGAGTTTCCGGTTCAACTCTCTGTTTTTGTGATCTGCGGCTGCAGGGGTTATCAAGGACGAAGGTGCTGTCTTCTGGTGGGAAACTGAGGAATCAATTCCCATATATATATATATATATATATAATACATAATATATATGTTTAATTCATATAATCTTAGTGTCCCTAAGATAATGGTAGTATGTTTACAATTCTTAAATTATTATTTCTATTCTTTTCATGCTTTTGCTAAGTGCTACTTTTCAGCCATTCCTATGCTTTGAATTTGCATTTAGGTCCAGAATGTGGCAATAACTTGTATATTGTACTCAGATTTAGCGCGGGCTCTTCATTTTTTAATGCAATTTTTAGGTAAGTTACCTTTTTCTCATAAAGGATTTAGATTTTCTATCCATTATTTTCAATAGGTTGTTGCTTAGTATTATTAACAGAAAGGGGGAAGGTTGCCCGGCCACAAAACATGTTCAACCCCACTTTTATGTAAATTATTTTACATTTATGCTGCCCTAAGTCAGCAATGTTTATAATACTGTAGCATCCATGCTTTTATATTTTTTATATTTAACTCTATTATTTTAATTTTTCTTACTTTCACTTAAAATCTATTGCCTGGTTATCTTACAATTTCAATTTTTTTCAGTTTGATCATGTTTATTCATCTCTCTCTTGTAAAGAAATTTTAATTATATATATATATATATATATATATATATATGTAATAATTCCCACTAATATAATCCTTTTAAATATCTTTTAATTGCCAATGGGCCATCCCTTCGGGACCAAAGTTTTAGTAATAAGTTAACCCGCCGCCTAACGAAAGTATTTTAAACTACACCTATCCACCCACTCAGATCATGTGATTTGAGAAGCCTATAAATACCGAGATTCCTGGAGAACAACCCCTTTTTTCGCTTCTGTATTTTGTCTGCGTAAACATGTAGCCGGCTGCAGCTCATTGTGCATTCGTTTTCTTTGTTATGTGTCGTCCTTGTGATATTTTATGTGTTTAAGATGTGGAATAAATAGTTTTAATTAATCACCGGAATGCCTCGTCAATCCCAGCCAAAGAAACCATCAACAATAGCGATCATATTATTAAAGAAATCATGCCAACGGCCAATGTTGATTATATATATATATATATTGTGAAGATTGATTTCCGCGGGACATGAGTGCATTTCGATAAAACTACACATTTTTAATTTTACATTCACAAATTTCCTTAAACCCTACTTTCTTTTATATTTTGTTAAATAAATGCGGTACCTAAGTAAAATAATGTTTTTAACTAAGAAACAGAAAAAAAGTGCTTTAAAAACTTCGAAATAAGTATTTTAATCTCACACATTTTTGTTCTTGTTTTGAAAAAGTAATCATACGTTTTTCGAAATATTTGAATCATACGTGCGTCTTGTGATCGAGTTCAACTTTTCTCTCAATAATATTTACACAATTATCAAGCCACAGTTTAAAATAGAAAATACTCTTTATAAAATGCTTCTAAATTCGTATGTGTATCTATTATTTTTTCGGTCCATTTATTCTCCTAACAAAACTGAAACTAATTTCTGCCAAAGTATGCTTTTTATTTTTTCCTTTTGGAAATGTTTTTCTATGCTTGTATGGTTTGAAATAGCTAAAGATAATTTCCTTTGTAAGTTTGTATTTTAAGAGGTTTAAAATCCACGTTGAGAATTTAAAACCATTTTTGCAGTTCCCATTTGCTCTGTTTTAAGTGTTTCTTTCCTTGTGTTCCTCAGTTTCTATTTGTGTGGTTTCTCCCTCTACTTCTTAATCATTGTTATCATTTAAAAATTATTTAAGATGAAGTTTTTAATGAAAAATAGTTACCTTACTTTTCCTTTTTATTACGAACCAGTTATTTGCAGCTTTTTTCCTCACAGGGGCGTAGCCAGGTATCTAAAGGCCCTGATGCTAAAAAAATGAGGGCCCTATCTTGGTTCGATTTTATCAAGTAAAAAAGTAAAAATATATGAATATTTTAAATATACAAAGCTACAATTTTTGTTTATTACCTTCTCTTTCTTGATATAGTTTGTACTTAAACGACAGGGCCGATCCTAGGGTGTCGGCAGCCCGCGTGCAAAGACTTATTTTGCCGCCCCTCTAGAGAATTTTCAGATTTTGACTAATATTTAACGTTATAAACTCATCAACCTGTATAAGAAAAAAAAGTAAAGTATTAACAAAAATGCAAATTAAATTTCAGGTGCAAAACTTTATGTTTTGGCCTACTAACAGGTTATAAAAGTGACAAATACTTTAACAAAATAATAAGAAAACGAAAATACACTGCTGACCAAGTAAATGCAACACCAAGAAAGACAAGAGATAGCACAACAAAATTTATTTTGTAGATAACATGTTGACCAAGTATCAAATGATTAAATTTATAGACTTCTGTGAAGTGTGGTTTCTGCCAGAATCAGTCACCACCATTGTTGGAGATCACCGCTGTCACACGCATCGGCATTAATTCAAAGAGACTTTGGATGTGTTCTTGGGGTACAGCAGACCAAGCAGCTTCCACACGTTGCCAAAGTTGATCTGGTGTGGCAGCTGGGGGTGTAATCTGGGTCAATCGTTGAGCAACCATGGACCACATGTTTTCTATCGGTGAAAGATCCGGAGAGCGAGCCGGCCAGGGAAGCAATTCAATCTGTTGATTGACGAAGAACATTTGGACAATGCGTGCCACGTGTGGTCACGCATTATCCTGTTGAAATATGGCTGTGGCCAAGCCCTGAAGGTAAGGAAGGACAACTGGCTCCAACACCTCGGAGATGTAGCGCTGTCCATTTAAAGTACCGGAAATGAGTACTAGAGGAGTGCGAGAGTGATATAAAATACCGCCCTATACCATAATACCCGGTGCAGGACCAGTGTGGCGGTGCGTAACGCAGCTGTTCAGCATCCTCTCTCCACGGTGTCTCCAGACTCGAATCCGACCATCGTGGTGTTGCAGACAGATGCGTGACTCGTCAGTTAAGACAACTTCATTCCAATCTGCTGCCCACATCCTTCTTTTATCGCATCATTGGCGGCGGAGACGTCTGTGGTTCTGCGTCAAGCAATGGACATCTTGCGGACAGACCACTCTGCTGTAAAAGGCGTCGAATGGTAAGCGAAGACACTGAATGATGCGTTACAGACTCAATGTGCTGTGCTATGGTTCGTGATGTGACAGCGATCCGTCACTGCCATGCGCACAATTTGCCTGTCCTCACGTGAATGGGTGCACTGAGGTGGATGCGATCGACCACGTCGGTCCGTCGTACCCTCCTGCATCCAACGGTCACATATCCGCATTACAGTTGTTTGGTTTCGTCCAACACGACTACCGATTTCCCTGAAAGATAATCCACAATCTCGGTAGGCCACTATCCTTCCTCTGTCGAACTCGGATACTTGATTAAAAGCTGATAGCTATTTTCTACGTGACATAACTGATCGTTTTTTTGAAAAAACCACTAGAAAAACACAATTGCCGAACTTGAAATCGTCGAAATCTCCAAACCTTAAATAGTGCTTTGATGTGGCGCCACAGGCGTGCGTGGTGCGTGTCTGCGCTGAAATTCTCATAATTTGCATATCTCACCTCCACTAATGCATGTTGTAAATTTCATGTTATTTGCGTGCTTCCTTCAGGGTGTTGCATTTACGGTGGCCAGCAGTGTATATCCTTTGAAATAAAAATCGATATTTTATAACTAGAAATGTGAAACAGCAGTATTTACTCGGAAAATATTAGCTAATAAAAAAAAGTACTAAAGCATAAATCTCGTGAAACGAAAAGTATGTAAATCAGTTTTTCTACAAAGATAACCTAATAATCTATATATATATAAATGAATGTGTGTCTGTCTGTCTGTACTCGATAGACTCAAAAACCATACATCCAATCGCCGTGATAATTTGGGAAATTATTAGGTCCATCCCCGGAAAGGTTTTTGAAATTTTTTTAAAAAATCAGAGTTCGGGTTCTAGGTGATCCAGAACAAATATCCCAAAACTATATATATATAAAGGAGAAAAGCGACTCACTCACTGAACGACTAATCACGATATCTCCAGAACTATTCTACCTACAGACTTCAAGTTTGATAGACATGTTCCTTTCAGGGAGTAGAGATCCACTAAGAACGGATTTTTTGGGAAATTCGAAACGCAAGTGGCGTTGCGGGGGGTTAAGGGGCGTTATAAATAATTGTTTCCATTTTTAAACTACTTGACGTACAATCTTGAAATTGGGTAAGCAGATTCCTTTCATAGAGTAAAAATCCGCTATAAAATGAAATTGGTGAAAATCGAACACCCCCCCCCCCTCCAAGTTATAGGGAGCGTTATAGATAAATAATTTCGTTTTTAAACTACTTGACCTGCCTGTTTGAAAATTGGTAGGCATGTTTCTTTCATGGAGTAAATATCCGCTACAAAGTGGGTTTTGGGAAAATTGACCCCCAAGGGGTGCTGCAGGCGGATTAAGGAGAGATATAAATAAATATTGCGATTTTCAAACTATTACACGTACAGCATTGAAATTTGGTAAGCAGATTCCTTTCATAGGGTAGAGATACACTGCAAAATGCGTTTCGTGAAAATCAAACCTAAGTGGCGTTGAGGGAGCTCAAGGGGCGTTATAGATAATTATTCCTACTTTTAAACTATTAGACATACAGTCTTGAAATTCAGTAAGCAGATTTCTTTTGTAGAGTAGAAAACCGCTACAAAATGGGTTTCGCGAATATCAACTACTAAGTTTCATTTTGGGAGATTAAGGGGCGTAATCAATAAATATTTCCGTTTTTAAACTATTAGATCTACCTGCTTGAAAATTGGTAGGCATATTCCTTTCATGGAATAGAGTTCCTCTAATAAAATGAAAATCGACCCCAATAAGGGTTGCGGGGGGTCAAGAAGAGTTATAGAAAAGAATTCCTGTTTTTGAATTGTTAAACCCACATACTTGAAGTTTGTTAAACATGTTTCTTTTGTTGAATAGGAATCCACTAAGAATGTATTTTACAAAAATGAACTCCTGGGGCGAGCAGGGGGTTACTGGGGCGTACTGACAAAATAATTCCTTTTTTCGAACTACAAGGACTATAATAATGAAATTTGGTTTGCGTTTTTCTTTTGTTGAACTGAAATCCGCCAAGAACGGTTATTTTTGAAAACGACCCTCAACGGGATTACGGGGTTATTGATAAAAAAAAAATTTCGTTTCTTTCCTGTTAGATTTAGACTTGAAATCTGGCTTGCATGTTCATTTTACAAAGTAGAGATCCACCGAAAGTTGGTTTTGCGGGAATCCACTTGGTTATAGGGTTACGAAAGTGCAAACATCATTCTATACTTCAATTTTAGAGTTTTTTTAGAAAATACAAATTAGATGAATTCTGCCCTTTTTTTTTTACTAAGAGGTGACAGTTACAGGTATAAGTATATTTTTCAATACAATTGAAGTCTTAATGCTAGGACTTAGATATTAATAATTTATTTATATATATATATATATATATATATATATATAATATATATATATATATATATATATAGATAGATATATATATGAACAGCATATATTTATAAAACATCATGAAATACCCAGCTAAGCGGGTGTGTAACGACTAGTTAACTATAAAATAACTTTTTTGGCTTTCTGAGAGGTAAATTTGTCAATAATTTGTTCTGAGCGCCTTGTGTCATATTATTTCACAAGTAATTTAATAATTTTTAATTTACTGAAACTTACTTCATTAGAAGCCCCAGAACCAGGTAAGATTTAAAAAAAAATTCTTATTGCTAGAGCAAAATTTCGAGGGTGGGGGGATGAAATAATTTTGTATTATAATGTATAATATCGCAAATGGTTCTTTTTACCTGGAAATATATTTTTGAAGAAAGTTATTTGATTAAAGAGCTGTATACCCTCTATATTTTTCACAATAATACTTTCTTTCTCCTATACCTGTGACTTAATAAATGGTCGCGGTAATCTAGCAGTCAACGTCATGGACTAGAGTGTCATGAGTTCAAGCCTAGAACCGCTGAAGCCCCACGTGTAGAGGTGTCAATGCACGTTAAATCTGTCGAGACTAAAATTTTCTCCCGTTGTTGTGGTGTGAATTTCAGGAACACGGGGGTTTCAGCTCAAATGTCATCTTCATCATTTGACCATGGTTCAAAATTACAAGGTACATTGCGAATAGCCCTTGTGTAGCTCATAGTCGACGTTAATAAATACACTCATTTGGAAATATTGTGAAACTCATACAGAAAGCGAAATATTGAAAAGCAGATAATGAGGTAAATCTTTCATTTACCGAAGGGATCACATGATCAAGAATTGTAAAATACGCTGCTGGCCCCACAAAATGCAACACCAAGAAGAACTAGAGATATTACAGCGAAATTTATTTGACAGATAACATGTTATACGAAGATCAAACGATTAAAATTACAGCTTCTTGTAACGTGTGGATGATGACAAAATCAGCAGTTAGTGTAGCCGCCATTGTTGATTATAACCACTACCTCATGTCTCGGCATAGAATCAAAGAGGCTTTGGATATACCCTTGGGGTACAGCCGTCCATGCGGCTCCCACATAGTGGCAAAGTTGATTTGGTGTAGCAGCGGTGGTGTATCCCTGGCTAGTCGTTGTGCAAGCATGGACCACACGTTTTCGATTGGCGATAGATTGGAAGAACAAGCAAGCCAAGGAAGCAATTCAATCTGATTGGTAAAAAAAAGAACTATTGAACATTGTATGGCACGTGTGGTCATGCATTATCTTGTTGGAATATGGCTGATGGCAAGAACTGAATGTATGGGAGGACCACGGGCTCCAACGCCTCAGAGATGTAGCTCTGGCTGTTCAGTGTACCAGCAATGCGTACCAAAGGGCAGCCTCTCACCACGGTATCTCCAAACTCAAATACGACCATCATGATGTTGCAGGCAGAAGCGAGATTCGTCAGTAAACATAATGTCGTTCAATTTCGTTGTCTATGTCCACAGTTCATCGCACTATTGACGGCGCACAAACGCCTATGGTTTCTAGTCAAGGGTAAATGAAACAATTGATGCCTTGCGGACATTCTACTCTGCGGCAAACTGCGTCGAATTGTACGAGCGGACACCGAATGATGCGTAATATACTGAATCTCTTGTGCTATGATTCCCGATGTGGCTGCGAGATCCATCACTGCCAAGCGCACAATCCACCTGTCATCACGGGCAGTGGAGTAACGAGGTGGGTGCGATCAGCCCCGTTGGACCATCATTTCTTCCTGAATCTAAAGTTGACAGATCCACATCATTGACCGATTTCTCTAAAGGACAATCCGCAATCCCTATAGGCTACTATTCTTCCTCCGTTGAATTCAGAAACTTAGTCAAAAGACGCTCGATGTCCTCCACATAGCATAGGTAAACAGCTTGCGCAAATAAAAACCACAGCAAGAAAAAAAATTGCCGTGCTTTTTATCGTCAATCTGTTCTCCCATTATATAGCACTTCCGGGTCGAATGAAAAGTATTTCGTCGCCGCCAGCGCATGATACGAATTTCACATGGTTTGCCTGCTTTCTTCAGGGTGTTGCATTTTGTGTGGCCAGCATAGTAGAAAACAGTTTTGAAGTGCTGGAAGGGATTTGAAACTTGTTCATCACTGCCCTCGTGATCAAATAAACGGATCTTTTACCTGAGACTTGAGATGGGAATTTCGGGATCAATACTTAAATCTCTTGGAAGTATTGTTGCTTAATATACAAATATTTTAAAACTATCGTCAGATTTTTCGGAAGCTAAATATTTTTAAAGATTATGTGAGTCTTCAATGTATTCCATGATATTTAATTTAGGAGTTTGAAGCATTTTACTCAAACTATCAATCTTGATAATAAATCCTCCAAAATTAAAATTGAACACAAAATTTAAATGTTTTAAGACTTAATTATTGATTCAGCACCCAACTTTTTTCGTGTCTCTGGTGGTATCTTCAATTAAGGCATTTAATGCGGTAATAATGTTTTTGAGGTTTTGTTTTAGAGGTCTAATAGACGAGGATCAGATACGAGTTTCTTAACTTATTTCACTAAACGATTTTAAAATTAGACTTTTCACGTGTTATTTTAGTAAATCTCATCGATATAGGGACCCAGAAAAGTAATTATATACCTCTTGTACCGTATCAAGAAAACCAGAAAATTCACCATTGGAGCTGACAGCGTCATTAACTATGGGATTTGATGTATGAGCCGCTTATGGCAAGTATTATGCTCCAGAATTTATATCGAGAATCCTTTTTTGAAGCCCTCTATTTTTCCTCTTCATGTTCCATCCATAATCGCAAACCTGACCCCGTTTATCTTTAACTTCGAGTTGCAGAATATGTAACAGAGCTACTCTAATAGAAAATTGTACATTCCTTATCCAGTGGGATTAGTTACTGGAAAAAATCCTAGAAAAAAAATTCTAAAATTCCTAACCATCAGTAGTATTTACACATCTAATTACATATGTTATTTGTTATGTATGACCAATATCTGACGTAGAGTCAAGAATTATAATGCAATATTTGGCTTTTTTGACAGCGCGGGTTATCTCATTAAGATAAATTCGGATAAAATATTATTTCACTTTGAAAATGTTGCCCTAATTAGTGTGGAATACGTGTTTTGTTATCTTTACATTTACTGACATTATTAAGATGTTCGGAAAAAACTCGATCAAATTTGGCCAACATCTCAACTGCCTTTAAAAAATAACCATTATTTCTATGACACAACTTCGTACTAGTTTCTCTGAATGCCAAATTTTGACTGGCTAAAAATTGTATTATTGCAATCCTTTTTTCAATGATGGCGCACCAAAGCTTTTTCTCTCATTTGTATAAAGATTTTGTTCCACATCAATAATACAAATTTTTTTCAACTTCGTCTTTAATTCGCTCCATAATATAGATTTACGTGTTTTAGTGTATTTTCATGCTTATTACGGTAATCCGAACAATGACGCCAATAAGAAACGCCAGTACTTATAAATTGGGTTGTAAAATTATCTTTACTGAACAACTTAATGCAAAACAAAAAATACGATTTAGTTTTATGGAATAACAGAGTCACGTGCGATTTATTTTCTTCCCATTCACTTTAGTTTTGTTGAAATATGAACAGCTGAATTTTCAACCATTCTCTCATCGACCGTAAATTTAAAATCAGCAACTTGTTTGGGACCATGTTCTACTAATAAATCAATATTTTTCGTAAAAATATTAAGTTAAGTACACTCTTCGCTCAAAAATTCGCACTCGGCTTCACTGGGAATGGGACTGTTGATGATAATCTTGCCATTTAATCTTCTTCATAAGTAGCGACATCCATTGATTTAACGTTTGTATTGGAACAGGTTATAACTGATAATATTAAGAGTGCCTTTGAGATATTTAGATTGAAAATCTTTAATAAAAAGATCCAGTTGGTGAAATTCACAAAAATATTACTTTCTTCCCTCTCTATTCCTTCAAAGTTATCTTTTATGGGTTGACAAATCTCCCTTTATTTTTAATATACAAGGAAAGGTAAAAATAATAAAACCAGAAGTATAATTTTAAATAATCTTATTAGAAATTAATATTTATGGAGAATTATCGTTAAATATGGAAAACAAATTTTCAAACCTAAATACCAAAGGTGTATCTGAAATATGTTGAACTTGATTTTAAAAAAAAACCTGACTTTTTATAAACAGATTTATTTTCCACATATCTATAGCCAATTTCTAAATGTGGGAAAAAAATTTTAAAATTATTCTAAAAAAATATTTAAATCTGTTGTATAAATAAATATATCTGAAATCTCTTTATTGTAACGAAAAAAGCAAAAAAAGAATGTTTTAATCGTACTTTAAAACAGACAATAGTAGACAATTTTGTTACTTAATTTAGGAATCAATAAATCAGGCAAAATTATAATTCAACACGGCTTCATCAATGCCATCTTAAACGTGATACATACAGAAGGTATTATGAACCATCAGTTAGATAAATCCTGCCAACATAGAGAAAATAGTAAACACGGTGACACGGTAAGGGGCTACGAGGATTAAATTATTTGAAATTACTCTTCAACTAGGGTTTCTGATTTCCCGGAAAGAAACTTGTCTGCAAAAGAAAAGAAATTGAAGACATTTCGCAAAAGATAATTTTAATGAGATAAGTACAGAAATCACACACATCGCGTATACACCCTCACCCAAAAATGCTGGCATGGAGAAGTAACAAGGAAACTTCCATTGGAATAAAGTTATACTCTGGGAAGAAGCCCGTGTAACGCCGGGCTAAGTGGAGGGGAAATCTATACGGTAAATGGTAAATCTATACGACAGAATTCCCAAGTTTGAGAATTTATGGAGCATGTGTGGAAAGACTTCTTTCTGATACATCACAATTGATAGTTTTCTTTATCTTTATAAAAGCAACTTAGTTGAAAACCTTAAAAATATAAGAAAAGGCGAAATATTTCTGTCAGATACTATTATTTTTATTTTGAATCTATCTTTATACAGTGAATGCAAACAAATGCTTAAGTTTTCTCTCCAATTCTTTTTTTTTATAGTTACATATTTTTAATGGAATAATCAAATACACATTCAAAAATAAGCAGGCGTTTCAATAGTTAATTATTATTAGAATTTTTTCCCTCTACTTAATAAAAATGGATAAAAATTAATATTTCTTTAAAAAAAATTTAATTAATATTATTTTCTACAAAATTAATTATTTAATAATAAAATTGTACATTATTTGTTTTCTTGTGGATAAAACTAGATTAGTTTTGTAAATTACAAATCGAAAATAAAAATTTAAAGAAAGATCTTATCACTGGAAAAAAAGAGGAGAAAAGAGTTTATACACGAAAAAGCCCGTGTTGCGCCGGGCTAAGCCGAGAGAAAAGAATCCTGTCTCTAAAAGAAAACAAATTGAAGACATTTCGGAAAACATAATTTTAATAATGTTAGTATAGAAATCCCTCATGTCGCGTATTCACTCTCACCCAGAAGTGCTGGCATCGAGAGGGGAAAAGGAAATTTCCATTGGGATAAAGTTATACTCTTGGAAAACGCCCGTGCAACGTTGGGCTAAATGGAGGGTACAACCCGTCAGACAGGACAAAGGCGGGGAAGAATTTTCGTAAAAGGAAATTTTAATGAAAAAATAGAGAAATCACTCACAAAACCAGGAAGTAAGGACATCGAGAGGGGAAGAGGAAATTTCCATTGGCAAAAAGTTTTGCACTCGGCAAAAGCCCCTGCAACGCAGGGCTTGTCCCCTCATAACAATTTTTATTTTGTTTATGCTAAAATATTTTTAATCTAACATACAAACTTCCAAAAATAAGCAATTGTTTCAGAAGCTAACGGTAAGATTTTAAAAATTATGTAACGATAATGGATTTAAATTAATTATAGAAATCACTCACATCGCCCACGCACACACACAGAAGTGCTACCATAATGAGGGAAAGAGAAAATTCTCTTAGGGATTAAGTTACATACACTCGGTAACAGCCCGGGCTAAACGAAGGGGGAAGAAACCCTCACAACGGGGCAAAGAAGTAAAAAAAATTCAAAATAGGGGATTTTAATGGCATATAAAAATTTACGCCCACTCCTGGACGAAATAATATTGAGAAGTTATACACTCGGTAAAAGCCCGTGCAACGCCGGGCCATGCAGCTAGTAATATAATATCCTCCAAAGGGAAAATGTGCATAGAAGTTTATTCATGTTCAAGAGATATATTGGGTTTTATTTATTTATCAAAATATTCACTTGGAAAAAATGTCTAAAAATTATTCTTATACAGTAGTTAATACTAGAATGCAATTCTATGAAAGAGATATGAGAAGAATAGTTGGAAATAATTTTTAAAGATAATTGGTCTAATTTGAGTAGTTTCAAATTTAATCTACAATTTCAAAACAACCTAAAATCTGGCCTCAGCAACTGAAATTTTAAAGATGAATACATACATCTTTTTATTAAGACATTTTTTTATATCTTACAATATTTTCATTTTACTAAGTTATTTTTGTATATACTATTCAATTAGGTATTCAATTCTTTGATTCGATATATGTTGATTCAGTTTGAAAATCTTCCATTTTTTTAGAGTTTGGATCGACAAAATTCTTTCAACCTGAAACTTTTGATTGTTACTCATTAAAAATAAATGACACATTTCAAAAATAGGTAATAAATAAATTTTAAAAATATTTTTTAAACAAATTTTAAAAACTTTAAGAAATTCAAAATGTTGACAAATAAAATTTACTTATTTGTCAACATTTTAAGTTTCGGTGCGAACATTTCTTGAAGGAATTCCTATGAAATTAATTTCTTAATAAAAAGCATTCAAATTAGAATTGATTACACGGCAAAAATTCTGTCAAGCAAATATGTTTTCAGTAAGATTCTAGTCTCTCAATGAAATTCATTAAACAGACCTCTTTATATTTCTTTACGGCATTAAATGCAATAAAAAAAGTCTTATGTATAAACTTTCGTATAAAACACAAACGATGCTAAAAAATGCAAAGTAAAGCTTTCTTTTACCAGAAATAAAAATGAAAATAAAAAAAAAACTTTGCTAACTTTTAAAAAAAAATTTTCTCGTGAGTTTCTATATCTATTTCTTTCTCCCCAAAATTTAAACTTCCGTGTATTTCAATAGTAAAATAGTTATTAAATACAAGCATCAAACAAAAAAAATACAAGTTGCTAGAGAAACCGTTTTAAAAAGTGAAAAGAAACTCATTCGAAGAAAGGTTTTTACTTCCTTACAGAATAATTTGTTGCTTGATTCAACAATCAGAAATAACATAATGAATGCGAGCTATCATCTAATCGATCAGAACTTCGCGAAAGAGCGCCAAATCTATTTTCGCGCTCTCTCCAAATGGCTGTCTTGTCTTTTAAGATTTCTACATCATTTGGCAATCTAATATAAACTGTTGTCATCCAATTGTTTTGGGGGAAGCTGATTTTGATGCAGTTAACCTTCTACCAGTAATCTTGTCCATCAACCGTAACGCTCCAATTTTATCCTTTTCTACCCAGTCACCTTGTTTTTCACAGTTGTCGTTTTTTGATCGTATTGTTACATATTCGTTCTTCCTGATCGTCAACCGTTCATGAAGTGGTACTCTAATCGACAATTCGGACGTTGATCTGCTAAGCTTAGATGAGTCACCTAATGCTAAATACTCACAAATATCCGCACTTCTCTTTTAAACTAGTAGTCATATGTCCGTTTACCTGGAAAGGTCGATGTGCACTTTGAATTTGGCAGCAATGGGAGAACGAAAATTTAAAAATTAAATTTATTTAAAAAAATAAAGAACTCTTCTTCTTTTTCTTTTGTCTACAAGGGATTTTTATGACTACACATAAAATCTTTGGTAGTGTTAATAATACTTGCAGTGTCATGTACTTTAACGGTAAGTTTTCTTTTTATATTCATGTCTATCAAATAAAAATATTTTCTTGGCCCCCTACTGACTCCCACATTTTTAAAAGCTATGACAGTAAAGGTTCAGTTTTCAACACGATAGTGAAAATTATTCCTCTTCACTACGGTTGTGAATTTTGATTGATTTGTACCGTGTTACATGATTATCAGCATTATCTGAATAGAGTTGTTCAATCTCAGATGCTGAGGAAGTTCTCTAAGTGTCATTGCCTTAAAAATGCCGTTATTGGAGTTTACCTTACTGTTATTTATGTAAATGAATTATAGGTCTTCAATAAATTAAACCCAATGATTCCTATTCTTTATTTAAGATATCAATATGGACATACTCTTGTATATTAAAAGTTCTTGAGTTGTTTTATTAACTGAACGTAAGACTCACACACACACACACACAAAATGCCTCTCATATTGTTGCTATTTCTATTTTTTAAAAAAAATTCTAATTGAATTTCTAAAATCTCACAAATATTTGGGAATATGTGTTTTTAACTAGACACTGTTGACATAATGTTTATTTTTTATTTTATTTATTTATTTTGCTTGAAGGGTATAAATATATGTTCCTCAATTCTAAAAGTTCTAATATGTTGAGTTAAACCTTTCTCCATTTCGAACTTTTTAAAAGTAAAAGATGAAAACTGAATTTGCGATCACAAATATTTTTAAAGTCAAATCAAGTAGTTAGAAGCATTAAAATCAGCAGAAATTCATTCTTTCTTTTTTTGCCTTTAAAATTTTTCCAAATATTCTTATATTTTAAAGTTTATTTTTGGTCATAATTCCATTTGATTTTACAATAAACGAATGATGATATAAAACTTTCAAACGTAAATGAATCATTATATAACTCTAATAAAATTTCAGTAAGCTTGCATAGAAAAATTTAGCAAAACATTGCTAATGAGTCATAATGAAATGATAAAATAACACCTCCCGACAGATTTTTCCGATAGAAAACTGCTGGGAACTATAGGATCCATATTTTATGTACCTGACATCCGATGTTGACTCTTAAAAGATCATATTTTTTTCTCTGTTTTTGCTTAGGAAGATTTTTAAAGATAAACAATTTTTTTTAACTGGACAAAATCATTTTTGTTTCTGCTATACATTGTTGCTGCATTAAGTAACGAATAAAAGATGAGAAAGCAGAAGATTCTATCATAAACTTTTATGCATGGTGTATTTAAATATTAATATATATATATACAGTCGACTCTCGAAAATTCAAACTCTTTCGATAATACGAACCTCTCACTAATTCGAAGTATACACTCAGTCCCTAGAAAAACTCTTGATATTTCGAACTAAAACAATACGTTTGAGTACACTCAATATTTCGAAGTAAAATTTGTGGCCAGCCAGAATACAACACGTGATAATTCGAAGCGATCTAATAAAACTCTCGAGAATTCAAGCACTCACTATCATGTAGTTCTGTATCAAAAAAGTTGAAGCTTACATGTTTTGTGTTGTATTGTCTCTGCGTGTCTCCCCTGTAACGTAACTCCTTTGATGACTCCGATAACTTTGACAGAAGTTTAAGTGTCACTCAACAAACTACGCCACTTTTTCCTTCAAAATCATGTGGATGCGGACGTTTTTCAAGCCTCATTTATTCTAAAAAAATCGATTGGCAAAGTTAGATTGAATGCCATAAAACAAACAAAAAAAGATAAAAGATTTTTTGTTAAAAAATTAATTATGTACAGTATGTATCCTTTTAATAGTTGTTTTTAATACATAAATGAATTGTTTTTATAAAGGAATTTTCTGTTGAATAATTATACTGTATAATATGTACTTTTAAAAATACATTAAAATAATTTTATATATATGAGTAAAATTGCTGTTTTATTACATAGTTTCAAATTTAAATGTGTTAGAAAAAAATTTCTCTTGATAATCCGATCTCTTGATAAGTTTTGCATTGGTCCCTTCAATTTCGAATTATCGAGAGTCGACTGTGTGTATATATAAACTTTTTCTAATGCATATATCTAGTAATTCTTACAATATATCTTACTTTTGCATGTTCTTACTTTTGATTTATTTATACTAATCTATTTGAAATATACTTCGCAGTGTTTGTTAAATTTTCTAGAATTGAAAGAAAGAGAAAAATAGTTTTATTTAAATTAAAAATCCAAAACTGGGAGCTTATGTGATGCTGATGTTAAACTTCCTGTTTAAGTTTCTAATTAATTCAGCAAATTTCTTTTTAAAAAAATTCTAATAATTTTTCGACATACTACATTCTGATTTTAAGTTCCACTCGAAAGAACATTTTAAGGTATTAAAAAATTAAATTTCTCAAAAGTTCAAAATAAAATGTAGCACCAAATAAAATATTCAAATTTGCTAAATATTTGAACATGAAAATGTAAAATTCAGATGATTCGATGAAAAATGCTGGAGTCAGTATTTCAAGCACATATTCTCAAGATAACTGGCTGCGAAATCTTAAATTTCTTCTATGTTTATCTTGGTATTATCATTAATGTATCAGGAGAAGGAAGAACTGTATAAATTTGTTTTTTTTTTAATGGATTTAGTTCATTAATAAACTATAAATGCCCAATGCTGTGTAATATTTTGTTAACAGTTTCCTTACAAAGGTAAGAAATGTGTGTGTGTATATGGCCTGTCATCTTAAATGAAGACATTATATGCATAATCAGGGACGTCTTAAGACTCTTTGAGGCCCTGGGCCCAGAGAAGCTTTTTCGAGGCCATGGGCCCCCATGTAAAAGTAGGCCCTACCTGAAATCTTTAAAAGTAGACAGTATATAGCATGTATTGTTCAAATACTCGTCGAAACGGTCATTTGAAACAAATTTAAATGTGCATGACTCACAATCTCTAAGAACCTTGGAACAAATTGGCACGGACGGTGGGCGCATTTCGACTCAATGAGTTGAATGGTTATTTATGGTATTAAGCCTAGGCATGGACAACGGTCATCGCATAATAAAACCACTTACCACTTTTGCCAGTAGACATGCAATTTGAAATTCCCTGTTTTTCGGAGAATATGTACGGAAATAACACATTTGACCTTCATTAAAATTATACGGATCATGATCTTATTAAGACAGAGTAGAGAAAGGAACGATGCCTTACCAAGGGCGAGGCCCTGGGCCCGGGCCCATGCCTTAAGACGTCCCTGTGCATAATATTTATTTTTAACACGCTTTTATAAGTTTCACGTGTATGTAAAGGAATCTTTGAGCTCGATTTTCACCCACTTTAAGAGGTCAAGATGAATTCGAAATTTTGCACACTTGTCAAGGACCGATGACAATACAATAATTTCGTAATTTTGTTTCATTATCCTGGTCTGGACATCAGGAATAACGATTTTCAGATTTGGTGACTAATTCATTATACCGGTTCCAGATTTGGCGACTAATTCCAGAACCCATTTTCAGATATGGAGATTAAAAAATTGTTAAGCCCTATAAAAGCGAAAACGTTCGCGTCAGTCTTTTCTTACCATAATATAAACAATTGTCTAGTTTTTCTGAAAATGGAAATAAAAAAAATATAGTTTTAAAAAAACTAAAAAATACACTTTTATAGTGAATCAAACTAAAAAGTAAAAAAATAATTTTTAATATAAGAATAAAAGGATTAACGAGAAAATTAATGTCATTGGGGTAAAAGCGTGGGGTGCCCTATATCCATTGTTATAATTTCTTACTAGTTCTATTCCGAAATGCTGAGTTAGTGTAAAAATGCAATACAAAGCACCCCACTCTTTTATCACTATGATATTAACTTCTCGCTTTTCATTTTATTCTTATATTAAGAACTTTTTTTTTTTTTACTTTTTAGTTCGATTCACTATAAAGCGTGTTTTTATTTTTATTTTTTTAAACTATAATTTTTATTTTTCATTCTTTAGTTCGATCTACAATATAAAGGCGTGTTTTTCTTAATTTTTAAGCTATCATTTATTTTTTGTTGAATGTATCCTTGAGTTTGATATTTGGAGCCGAAATTACATGGCTGCAGGAAATAGTCTTGCTCTTCAATGGATATTAATTAACTCGTCTGAATTGCATTTATTCTCTCCGTTTACGGGGCCTCGGATCAGTCCCGTATCGTTATACTTAAAAGATTCCGTCTCTATAAATACAGATCAAACTAATAAAAGTGTGTTAAGAAGAAAAATTTTGAAGTAAAACTTTTTTTAATGAACCATGTTTTTATAACGGAGTAAAAAGAATGAAATTCCTCCCCCCTTTTCGTTTTTTTTTTTTTTTTTTCCTTCTTCTTTTTTCACATTTTCATGCATTGTCATCCACTTCTGAGCGATTACCCAAATTTCAAGTCTCTAGCTCATCGAGAAGTAAGTTTAAAAGGAATTACAAAATTCCACCCGGACAGACATACAAGAAAGTGAAATAAAAACATGGTAATAAAAATAAGTTAATAAAAACATGGTAATAAAAATAAGTTAATAAAAACATGGTAAAAAATATCAAGTGTCAATCGTATTATCACCTTTTAAAGATATTGCGACAATGTTAATTCGTATCATCACTTCTAAACGTATTGCTTTACAAAAATAAAAAATATTTACAGTTGGGTCATAAATTATTTTTTTCCACATGCACGAGTCATTTTTTTATTTCCATTTTCAGAAAAATGTTTAAATAATGGAAAGAAAGTGCGGACGCACCCACCCTACCCTTTCTCACGTAAAGAACACTTTTTTGTTTGTTTTATTTGTATTAACCACAAGTGTTTCGTGATTTTAGGGTTGCACCTTAATCTTTTAGTCGCCAAATCTGGAAATGGTACATGGAATTCGTCGTCAAATCTGAAAATGGTTTCTGCAATAAGTCGCTAAATCTAAAATTGGTATACGCAATAAGTCGCCAAATCTGGAAGTGGTATATGGAATTAGTCGCCAAATTTGGATATCGTTATTTCGGACGATCCTGATAAGGACAATGGAACACAATTATGAAATTATTATATTGTCATCGGTCCTTAACAAGTGTGCAAAATTTCGAATCATTCTGACCTTTTAAAATGGGAAAAATCGAGTTCAAAAATTCCGTTACATGCAAGTGAAACTTATAAAAGCGTGTTAAAAAAAGACTCGTGCATGTGAAAAAAAATATTTATGTTCTAACCCAGCATTCCTCGTACTGTGGGAAGCGTCCTCCTCGGGGAGCATGATAACCCTACGTGGGGGGCGCGAGCATATCGAAAAGTCAAAAATAAAAGATTTAAAATAATTATTAATTTACCGAAATTTAGTAAAACAAAATACATTCTGACATGATAAAGACAAAGAACAAAATACATATTCACACTGATATAAGATACTTCACGATTCAAAAAGTGTACTTTTGTGTCTAATACTGATGCAAGTTTCAGAGAGAATATTGAGCTTATTTTAGTGAAAAATATAATTGACTTAACACCTTCTTCTGCATGAAATATTTCAAATTTAGCTCTTGCAGAATTCTTTCAGTTGGCTGATCCTACAATTTACAAACAAGGCCGTATCGACGCACTGATAGGATGCCAATGGGTATTCAAGATTCTAAAAAATGACGCTTTTAAGATGTATTCATCAATGAATAAATGATAGTTTAAAACAGAGGTTACCAAACCTTTTTGTCTCATAGACCCCTTGCCATGTTTTTCAGTTTCGGGTAGAACCCTGCCTACCTAATATTAAATTTTTGCAAATTTATCAACTTAAATGTCTTTTTGATAGTTGGTGCTACTACTTTCAAAAAATTAAATTTCTAACTGTGATGAAGTATAGTTCTGCGTTTAAAACTTAAGAAGCGCATATAATGAATTAAAATTAAAACAAAATAACTGAACAAATGCTTTTAAAGAGAGGGATGAATCTGGTGTTTCAATAACAAATTTTCAACATTTAATATCAATCTTGTGTCAGGTTTAACCCTAACCTTCCTTTTTCGTAAGTGTCCACTTCTTTCTTTCTTTTCCTTTCTTTTCTTGTTTTTGAGATTGGCAAACTCAGTGAAACTCCCTCTCACAAGGAAAAACACATTTAAAAACTTTCTCATGATATTCCATAATTTGTGACAAATATCAGGTATGTCTTTTTAAAGCCAAAATTACTGACATCCGTTTCTATAAGATCTTCATTAGGACTTATTCTAATCAGTTCCTATTGCAATATGACACTTTTTTTTCAAAGTGACTATTTGAAATCATTGTATACTGCTGTATTACTATAAAAAACCATCTCAAACTTAGTTTCAAAATCTGAGTAAGGGCATTTAAATGTTAAACGTAGGTTAAAATGTCCTGACAGACTGTGACAAATTAAAAAAATTCGTGACGTTCAATATTATACTTCTTTAGCTTAATCTTGGAAAGAAATGCTGAAATATTCCTTGTATGAATAAAATTTATGTTGTCACCTAGTATGGTAGTCATCTTTTATGTTGTTAAACTAACCTCACTAAATTTAGTAAACGTTAAATTGGTAAAATCTGGTTCCCACTGGATCAAATTTTTTTAAAGATTAATGTCATGATCTGGTTTAATGAGAACCACGATCATAGACCCCCATTTACACCTCATGAACCCCCAAATTATTTTTTCACTCTCGTGGAACACTTGTAGGTCGTCATAGACCCCTGGGAGTGTATAAAGACTCCTTTGGGAATCACTGGTATATAATGATACTACATTTATTCTCATTTTCCTTTTTTAAAAAGATGATCACTTTTACTTTTTTACCTCATAATTTTTTTTTAAAAAAAGAAGAAAAAAAAACAGGAAAAAATATATATAGGCTTGCGTTTTCTTAGTCCGATATTCAACAATGATTACAGATAGCTTCTGTCTTGATCAAATCGTAATACCAAAATCAAATTTTAAAAAAAATTTTTTAGTCTTAAAAAGTAATAGGGAAAAAAAATTAATTTTCTTTTGCTTATTAAAAATATTTTTCAACTTTTAACTCGCCATTTATTTAAATCTTTATTTTTCATCCTTTATTTGCTTGTTACTATGATTCAGCAAATTGGATGGTTTCTGTTCGCCGTGATGTAGATCCCACGTTCATCACATAATATTCTCCCAAGGCAACAGCTATGAATGAGAAATCTCCCCTTTCCAACAACACAGAAACCGAAAAACCAATAAAATCGTCCCCTACAAAAGCGCTTGTAGACCTCCCATATCTTAAAGGGGGAAGGCATAAAACTGTGGTGCATTTTCGAAGCAGTTCGCACGAGTAAACAGGAGCCATTTCGCTACCGCCAGCTTTGAAAAAGTAGACCGCTTTTGGAATGAGTTTCAATTAGATCCTCGACTACTCAGAGGGTTAAAATATAAAATTTCTAACTGTAGTGAAGTATAGAATTAAGTATTAAATTAAAATTTAATTAATACTTAAAGTAACTGAGCAACAAACAAACGTTTTTAATGGGAGATATGAACCTGGTGCTTCTAAAATTGCTGATATCAGTTTCTAAATTTTACTTTAAGATCTTTTTAGTGCGTATTTCGACCAGTTCCTCTTGTAATATGACGTTTTTCTTTCAATGTGACCATATTAATAAAATGTCTACTGTAGTATTGCCACATATATAGTCAAAGTATTCTCAAACCTAGTTTCAAAATCTAAATAAAGGGCATCTAATTGTGGAAAATAGGTTAAAGTGTCCTTTTTCTGGCAGATTGTGTGAGACAAATTGAGAAACTAGGAAAATTCGGGAAGTCCAATATTATACTCTTTAGTTTTTAGTCAAGACATGCCGAAATGATGGTCCTTGTAACTGCAGATTAACTTTATTAAATTTAGTAAATAAATCTGTTAAACAGTTAAATCTGGTTTCCACTTGATTAAATTTTCGTTTAAAATTAAAGTCATGATCTGATTTAATGAGAGTTACTATCGTAGACCTCCATCTACTACTCATGGACCCCCAAATTATTTTTTCGCTGACGTGGACCCCTTGGGGTCTATATAGACCACTTTGGGAATCACTGGTTTAAAAATCTAAAAATGCATGCTTTTATTGTTGATCGAACTAAAAAATTAAAAATTAATTATAGTTTTTAAAAAAAAACACGCTTTTTTATGGTTAATTGAACTAAAAAGTAAAAAAAAATAATAATTCTTTTTTTTATTAGAATAAAATGAAAAACGAGAAGTTAATGTCATTGTGGTAAAAGAGTGGGGTGCTTTGTAATACATTTTTACACTAACTCAGCATTTTGGAATAGAACTAGTAAGAAATTATAAGAATTGATATGGAGCACCTCACGCTTTTACCCCATTGACATTAATTTTCTCGTTAATCATTCTTATATTACGAATTATTTTTTTATTTTTTAGTTCGATTAGCCATAAAAGCATGTTTTTTAGTTTTTTTTAAACTATAATTTATTTAACGTAGCTATAATTTTTTTTTAAAAATTTGATTCGAAATAATATATAAAGTTAATTAAGTGTGTCTATGTATACGTTGTAATTAATTTATTGTTATTGCCAATGAATTTAAAGATTTATAAAAATTATAAATTGCAAATAACATCATAATAAGCTCTATTTATAACATTACTAGAAAAAGTTTATGGAAAATGGAGTATTTTTCACATTAATATTAATGAATCGCACAGATACTGCCGCTTTATATTTTAGTCATTAGAAGAATGCTATGTATTTCATCCGTAAGTATTTGAATCCTAAGGAAGTGTGCTTTCATTTATTTGATCCTCTAAAAACCCATTTTATGTTTTCTAACGAAAATATTTATGTGTTTCAGACAGATTTACCATTTAAATCCCTTATTTCTACATACTTTCAACCTGTTTTGTTTTCCTCATAATATTTGGTTCTAAAAATGTGTGTTATTTTTCAGTCAACAGAAGAAGCGCTGTTGAACGCTTAGAAGAAACGAAAGCTCAATATGTGAAAACTGAAAGAGTTTTGGACTGTAAACAAAACTTCGAGTACAGCTCAAATTTACATGTCAGTACTGGTCCTCAGATCGATGTTCTTCTTAAGGGCCGGGTGAAAAGCTTATACAAATGCCAAAATATAATTAAATACGTTCACAGCATCAATCTAACTGACA
>BMAO01035594.1:0-26661 GCA_019973975.1 Trichonephila clavata | reverse complement strand
GTTGTAAAGTTATTTACCTAAGCAGAAAGTCCTTGATAGTTTGAATGACTTTTAAATTAATATTTCTATCAAAGATTGTATTTTTAATAAGTTTGTTTCTGCTTTAAACACATAGGAAATAAAAATATTACTCAAAATTCTCTGTAATCTAAGAAAAATTTTAATTTCATTTTCAAACTACACACTTTTTTATATTTTTTTTCATTTGTAGATTCAATGAAATGTTTTTATTAATTATTTATTTCATATAACTTTTATACTCTCATTCAGAGGCTTTTTTATTTCATTTTTTTGCTTATTTTCAGTTTATATTTTTATGTTTTATTAATATATTTTACATTTTGCAAGAAACGGTTGATGAAACAAATTTGACTCTCGTACAAGAAGTAAAGAATTTTGTTTCATTTTTTGATTTTTATACCATGACTAAACAGTAATAACCTTACTAATTTTTTTTCAGTAAAATGTTTCGAGAGAGAGAGAGGTTTTATTGTTGTAAACTACAGTAAATAATAGCATTAGGTGGAGAGGGGAAATAAGTTTTTTGAAAAAATGTCAAAACTTTTGGTAAAATATTATTTTCTTTCTTTTGCCAAGATATGGCTATCAACACAATACCAAAAAGAATTTCATAAAAAATTGCTTAGTAAGATATTTTGAAGTAAAATAAAAAACATTGAATGAGACACAATATGATGTAATAGCATTCGTGAAATAGAAAAGCATATCACAGATTCTTGCAATTGATACGGTCATGGCGCCATCTATTACAAATTATACATACTAATTGCTCTGGTGATTTTTTTTATTAAGTTGATAAAATGTACAAAGCTAAATGTATTTAAAAGTAAACATTGTACTTTTTTCTAGTTATTAATGAATGTTGGATACATGAAAAGGTATATATGGACTAAATAAACTAAATTTGGATGCAATTATAAGTTTTAAATATTCTTTATTTATCGATGATTAAAGAATAATAAGCCTTTTTCTTTTATAAAGAAAAAAAGGCCAATTATATTATATGATATTTATATTATTTTTCTTTTGGATTTTACTCTTTCTTCAAATTGAATTGAAACTGGAAAACACTTCCATTTCCCTTATACTTCAAAATAAAAATAGTTAACTGTTTAGTATATAGATGGCAGCACATGTTATCAAAAAATAAAAGTTGCCGTAAAATCCGGCGTACAACCAAGGCTTTCTAAATAATGTCTTCAAGATAGCCTTGGTACAACGCGCACTTCAAACACAAAAAATAAGTTCGAAATTTTCGGTGAAATAAGACGCCGAATATGAAAATGATAGCTTAAAAAAAATTTTTTAAAAAAGATATAAGCAAAAAAAAAAAAGAAAATAGACTTCCACTCACATCAAAATACCATTTTTATTTTAAAGAAATGACATACCTAATGAACTTAAGAGTTGTCGTTCTTGAAGTAGACTATTTTTTCAAAAACCCGGGTATAATATCTGGAATAAATGACTTCAAAAAATACAAGCATTGCATACGAACATTTCGGGTTTCCTCGTAAAAGAAGGAGTGCGTGTTATACTGCGAATATATCTATAAATTAAAAAATGTGCACCTTGAAAGTATAGGTGCGCATTATACGCCGGATTTTACGGTAATGCCTTTATAATAATATTAAGGGGAAGAGGTACACCCTATCCGCCGGACCAACTCTCATTGTACAAATTATACAACTGTTTATACTCATTGCTCAAATTGTAAAACTGTTTTTTTTACCCATGAAGAATGCTGTTCTATTTTTTTTTTCATATATTGTAAGCAGGGGGAAAAAAAGTTCTTTGTCTTCATCTCCGCATTTGTGTTCGTACCTCAGTTTAGTGCTTCTTCAATAACAATGTTCCTCAGAGGCATAGCTACCGCCGTATCAATGATATGAGGCCCCCAAACTATAGGGGCTCCATGCTTATAATGTTTTGACCCTTTTTAAATAAGTTTCATTAATGTGATCGATCTTATTTAATTTCCAAAAAAAGCCCCCAAGGAATTTTGATACAGGGCACACTCCGGACTTGCTACGCCAGTGATGTTCCTAATCTCCTTTTCCTCTAAATTGCACAGAATTTTTATTCCGTGCCTTGTAGTTTTTTCAGAGTACAACGTAAATTAGAATCAATCAAATCGGTCGTTAGGTTGTTTTTTGCTCCCAGAAGGAACTAGCTCACCCAGGGAGTTCAGAGCTAGAATGTCCTTGAGAAAGAGCCTCAATCCCACGATGAAGCGTGGCCGTGGTAGTTTAGTGGTTAAGCAATGAAATCGTGGCTGTCGTGTCATGAGTTCGAGTCTAGTCAGGGACATCTTAAGATATGGTCCAACTAAGCCCGGACCCAGGACCTCGGCCACAACGGGGGCCTCGTCTCGTTCTCAACTCAGATTAAATAATATCCTGATTCGGATAATATTAACGGTCAAATGTTTTTTTCCAGTTGAATTCTCCGAAAAACTGGAAATTTCCAACGATATGTCAACTGGCTACGTGTGATGACCGTCGTCCATGTATTGGCCTAGTTACCACTATACACTATTATTACTCATTCAGTCAAAAGTCGTTCGTCGGTCGAGCCGGTTTGCGCGATTGTAAGTCATGCGCATTTATATGTTTTGAGATATTGTTTGTACGAATATTTGACAACGTATGCTTTGAAATGTCCACTTTTAAGGATCAGTTGGTGGGGTGTACATTTGTGTAGGGGCCCTAGTCAAGGGCATAGCTACCTCTGTATCAATTATACAGGCCTCCAAGCTACATGTGTAAGCAAAATATCGTGAAATTTTAAGTAGCCTCCAAAAAGGGTCCCGAAGGTGTTTTGATATAGGGCCCATTTAGGGCTATCTACGCCAGAGGCCCAGGACCTACTTTTAAATAGGGACCAAGTGCTGACTTTTGTATAGGGACCCTGGGCCTACTTTTGCGTAGGGGCCCAGGGCCAAAAGATTTCTTAAGACGTCCCTGAGTCTAGTACCGCTGGAAACTCACGGTGCCGAGGAGGCCGATGCGCGTTAAATCTGTCGAGGCACAAACGTCCTTCCGTTGGTGTGGTGGGGAAGCTGGGAGAAGAAGGTACCATCTCAAGTGTTGTCCTCTTCAGTTGACCATGGTTAAATATTACGAGGGCCGACACCAAAAGCCCTCATGTAGCTCAACAGTGCGACGTCATTATTCACTCACTCACCCACCACAAAGCCAGGTTTAAAAAAAGGCAAATAAAATACGGGAATTTTTTACTAAATATAATTATTTCTGCTCAAAAAGCTGTTAATCTTCTAATTCCTTGACATTTAACTATTCTGGCAATGACTCTAAAACATTCCTTCAATTTTTATTTCTAAAAGTGCACTTTCTTTGTGTATATTCTTTTGTAATTCTTATCTGAAAGTGTGGTACAAGACCCAAATGGATGAGTGAGTATTTATTTACATAACGATGTGAAGCAACACGAGGGCTATTGGCATTGGACCTTCTAATTTTGATACACTGTCAAGTGACGAGGACAATACTTAAGCTGGCACCCCACTCTCCAAACTACCTCACCACGCCAATGGGAGGTCTTTGAATATTGGCAGATTAAACGTGCATCAGAATAAAATGCGGGACTATCGTGTTCTCTGCATGGCGGGTCTTTAATGGCATCAGAATTCGCACCCAAGACTCGACAAAGCCAATCATGAATCCATGACCATGACCACTAGGCTTCCACGGTCACAGAAGCAAATGGAAATACAATAATCCTGAACTTCGATAAGGATGTTCTTTTTTTTTCTTTCAATTCCTACTATTAGTTCACACACACACATCTTGTTCAAATTTTCAATAGTTAATAAAATATTTTCTATTCATCCCTTCAAGTTCAAATACATTTTTTATACTTGTAGTGGACGACATTTGATGTTAACACAGTTTTTCAAATATTTCATTTATTAAATTCAAAAATTAATAAATAGTAACAAACAAAAGTAATAGTCCAATAACACATACAATAAGCAAAATCATTTGTTGTGTCTCTGTAGCGTTTGGACCTCTAGTCCAAAGGTCGTGGGTTCAAATCTTACATAAAGAGGCCTAATTCCTGAGGATGTGTTTTTTACTATACTATTTTTTAGAATATATAATTAAATTTAATGAATGAATAAAAGTAAAACAAAAAAAATAGTCCAACACCCTATATAGATAAGAAAAAGGAAAATCGCCTTTTATTTTGTCACTTAATAGTGTGTGATTCTGTCATGTACATATTTATATTATATAATTGTAACTATTTTATAAAAAGTAACTAAAATAAATATTTTTAGTTGACTAGTAGGAATTCTCACTTAAATTTTTTTATATTACTTATTTTGAATAAAGATCATCTTAGAGGGCAAAGTTTGCGGAAATTGACTTAGTAGGGGGTTAGTGGAGGCATAAAAGATAAATATAGCTTTGTTTAAGAAATTCAAATGTGCCATCCTTTTTAAATTAAGAAGCGATGGCTATAAGAATGTTTTTCTGTAAAATCAATAGCTTGGACTTTCTCTCTTAGATACTATTGACTTAAAACAATAAATAGCCATACAGAGTCAAACAGTAAATAGTCAAACCAAGTGGGTGGGTAAGGGTTAGTAAATATATAACAATTTAGAAATCTAAGAAATTAGACCATTAATTAATTTTTTTATTATAAAAGAGGGTAAGAAGAGTTACAGTACAAAAATGTTGTAATTTGATAAAACTATTAATATTGTTCTAAGAATGTTGATTACGCAAAATTGATTACAAATATAAATTAAATCAATCAAAAGAAATTAAAAATATAGTTTGAATAATTATTAATTTAAGATTGAAAAGCAATTAAAAATATTTAAAATGCTAATTTTCTGAGTTTTATTGTATTTGTCTGTCAACCATTACTAAAAGTCAATCATTTCTCTAAAAATGAACAAATTCCATTATCACAAGTTATGGTAAAATTGCAGAATAGACCACTGATTGGAGCGATTTTTAAAAAATAGCGAACTTGGCATGCTCTCTCGCGTGTTTTCCTTCGAAGTAGCAACCAGAAGACGTAATGCAAGAGCGCGAAATTCAAGATAGCGGAAAAGTGAAATAATCACAAAAAAGCATTTTTAAAATCTTTGAAAGCTGAAAATCGTTGCAACATTAAAGTACTTCTTAAAACTTAAAACGCTTAAGGAAAAATGAATTTTAGTTAAGTAATTATAATTAATTAAAACTAAAAATTAAAATACAATATTTCCAAAACCATCATTTTACTGCCTTGTAACTCTTCCTTATAATTTGCGTAAGACGACCCAATTAAACCCTCTTTATGCACCATTCACAAACACAGCTTTCTTTCATAACGCAGGCAACACAGCAAAAAACCTTTCAGAATACTCATCACATTTTAACATATACTCATTCACATTTACAACGATATTAATATCATTGGTGCCATCGTGAGTATTAGTGGAAAATTTTTTAAGAAAAATATTTACCGTAGAACAACGTAACCACACCAGAAGAACGAAGCCAAAAAATGAGCTGTGAAATATTCCACAAAACGTTTTATTGAGAAGTAGGCACAAAAATACGAGCCAACGGCAAACGAGAATGCAAACTATGGCGATGTTTAAATTTGAGAAGAAATGAATTAAAATCGTCTGCATAAATACTAACCAATAAAAAATTAATTTTATAAACCAGAATAATAATAAAATAATATACACAACAATAAGTAATAAATAAAATTAAAAAAAATAAAATTACAAAAAAATATAAAAATAAAAAAAATTTATTAAAACTACAGAACTAAGTTCTAAAAAATTATTCAGGTTTTAAAAAGAAAAAAAAAACGTATTGGGCATGCGTGAAAATACGCCGATACGATTTCTTATTTACAGCTACGAAATCGGCTCGGTTACTACACCTGGGGCGCTTTTCAATCTCGGAAAAAGTACAAAAAGTAAATCTCGCAGACCATTGACGAATTCTGCAATTTAGTCAAAAATATAAATGCTGTAAGAAATGTTTTTTAATTATGAAGCTGTAAAAATATAATTATGATCAACTAGCAAATTAAAACTTTTCAAGGAGTGAAACTAAAAAAAAAAAAAAAAAAAAAAAACGACGCTAAAATTGTGGCCAAGGTTTTCTAAATATATACCAAATAATGTATTCAACAAAATATATTCTTTCTTTTGTCCAAAAAGTTTGGAAAGAAACAGATGTAATTAGCTGTTACCACTTATCTCATATTTAATGCTGATTGATTAATGAGGGTAAATAATCTTTCTTCCAAGTTATAAACATATTTCATGTGGATCAGTTATGTTCTTTTGCTTCAGATGAGTAAACAAAACTTATAAAAACTCCTTTTTATATCATATTTGTTGTGAATAAATCGTATAATTGAATGGTGTAATTTATATGGGAAAAAAATGTAATTCTTTTTAAAAAGCAGAACAAAGGAAAATCTAGCGAATTCTGGTAAAAAGAAAGTAGGTACTTTTACGTATGTGGCGGTATCTAAGTAAGCCAGTAACAGCCTCCAGACAGGAGTGATCACTTCTGTCTAGTGGTCATGTTACCGAGCTTCGGATCCGAGCGTCGCGGGTTCTACTCCAGCACATTGGAGACCTTGGCTGAAAAGAAAAAGCGCAATATAAACCTTCTAATATGTCGTGGCGCCATCTACCCGGAAGAAGGGCAAGCAAAGTCATGAAACTCACTTGACCCAATAGTAACAACTCCCACGGTCGACATAACAACAAATATCTCGTTCGTTCACCGACTCACTGGTGGCGGTATCTAAGTAATCCAGTAACAGCCTCCGGACAGGAGTGACCCCTTCTGTCTAGTGGTCATGTTACAGGGCTACGGTTCAGGAGGTACCGAGTTCGAATCTTCCACACGTATTATCGACCTATTGGCGACATAAAAAGAAATGAAACACGATTGCCATTTCAGCGAATACGACCATCGAGGTGATGATACGACACATGCAAAATTGGGGTTCGCAAGTTGTCCTGATTGTTGCAATAATGCATAAGTATACCAAAAAGGATTCAAAACTGAGAAGATTTTGCAAAAACAGTAAAGAGTAGGATTTGCTACTTCTCCGTAAATAAGTTTTACAATAAAACTCATCTAGATAATGGTTCTCCATATCTTTCCTTTAAATTTGATCCTAACGGGCGAAAGATTGATGAAATTAAATATTTTCTGAGCTGGAAGTGTAAAGTTTTTAGTGTTTTCAATCTTAATGATTAGTACCTTTATTTGGGTGGACAGAAAATTTTCCGGATATTCTTCTTGTGTGTATTTGTCCTATGAAAAGTCCTACAAGAATGATAAGTATTCTTTCGATTATATTCAAGTTTTAAAATGGAAAATTTAAACGTTTTGATATTATAACAATCGAATGAAATCAGTGAGATAAGGAGTTTTAATAATATTTAATTTAATTTGAATTGCTGACAAAATATTAAATCTTCGCTGTAACTGTATATTTCATTCATGTCTTGTATTAGTTTCGATGTGCGAAAGTAAATAAAATTTTATACGCACCTGGAAGATTAAGGAAAACTAATTTGAACTTCTGTAATTTAATGGACCTTTACCTTAAAAATTTATAACTTATTTGTCAATTTTCTCTCTGTATCTTAATCGGAATTAATTGTTTAGAATTGCATTGTATTAAATTGGTGTTGAAGGTTTGTCGATTTTTTCTATGTATCTATTTATTAAAATTAAATATTTTAAAATTAATTATGAAAACTAATTAAAATGTGAAAACGTATATACTTAATCTTTATTTTTTGAGCTATTTTAATTGAATGTTTTTATAAAATTCATTACCAACTATTAAGCTTTTTTGAGTATTCGATCTGTTTACTTTACGTATACGTTTTCGTGGTTTACAGATCGCTAACCGAGAATGTATCTTTTAACCTGATGTATTCTCTCACGTTTTTGCATAGATATTTTTATATATTCATTATATTGTTTTTGATATAACTAAAGTTACTTAAAAATTTACGATATTGGGTAGTTAGAACAGATAAATGAACCTCATACGAAGTGTTTAAAGAAGAAATATGAGCATATATGAATAAAATTACAGCTATTTATATATACTATCAATTTCATACCTGCAAGAAGTATTGGAATGTAGTGATTATAAATTTTTAAATCAATTCTAATATACACTGCAATATACTGTTCTGTATATTGTGTTTAAATTGTTGAGTTGAGGGAAGGAAGTGGAATACCTTGAAAACAATTCCTAACTAATCCTAATAATTTTAAAAAAATGTGACATATATATTTACTTTTAAATGTAGAAATCTATTTTAACAGGAGTTAATGAACATTTGGTATTTATTTCTATAAAGGTAAGTTTATTGAAAGATCTATTCGTGTTTATGTATTATCGCAACCATATTGGGGACATTATATGAAAGGAAGTACAATTTAGTGTGTATGACACATGCGAAATAGGGGTCACCATCTTGACGAGTTATCTTGATCGTTGGCATTGTTGTGATAGTACATATGATATATTCTTTTAAAATACACTTGCAACTTAATATTTTAAAATCAAAAATAATTCTAGGCATAGAGAAAATGCCTAGACATATGTATAATATTTAGAGAATCATCTTGTTTTAAGTACAAATTATTTTGTTCTGCTGAAAATAAAGCTTAAAAAAAAAAAGGAAAAAATATTTTAGTACTTTTATTTTACATGAATCATGGTGCTATGGAATCAAACCCAGAAACATGTAGGAATCATGCCAAACTCTGTTCTATCATTATATTTATACTGGTGTTTGTTACTGGATAATACCGCCAAACATTCGTATTGATAATAATTTGGCAAAGAAGTTGCCAACCAATGATCTTTATAACTTATAAGTATTAAATAGCACATATGTAAAAAAAGGCCCTGGCTTTAAATTTAAAAAATATGGTGAAGCAGATCATTCTGTAAAATGTACCTCTAAGGAAAATTGTAAAGCTTATTTTTCATCTATATAACAAGAGAAAATTGTAAAATAAGGCGCTTACATATTAGCCCTTCGACCCTTGGATTGAATCATAAATTGTCTCTAAATGCTGAAGCCAATCATTGAAAAAGATTCTTGTGAAAACACAGCAACCTTGTTTATAAATTGGAAAGTTTCGGGTGCAGATTATTCGAAATTGTCACCAATTTACTGAAAGAAGTGGTTCTGCATTTATACTCAAAATAGTATGTAAAATATACAATTTAAATGCTATTGTTAACTACAGTTGGACTTGTTTGACTAGATAATATTAGTCCTTCAAATCCAAGTTTAAGTAAAATGACCCAAGTCAGTTGTTACATTTTTTGAGGGAAAAGGTTGTTAATTTTTTAAGAAGTTTTTCCATCCCTTTTTAGGGAAAATGAAATAAATTTATTGGTGATGAGTCTTTTGTTAAATCTTGTCCAATGATGAATCTTTATAATACAGCACATGGGTTTATTTATGTATATTTAGTAGTAATATCATCATTTGTTTGTATTATATTTGCTACCATTTTATAATTTAGTTGTATAAATATTGTTTTATTTGTTTTATAAAATGATAAAAAAATTGATTTTTATATTTAGAAATGCTGTCAAGTATTGTAAAAGAACATCAAGGTAGACAGTCTGCCAAACGAGATGAATTAGGTAATTGTAAAATTATTTCCATCTTGTGGTAAGAGATTTTCGGAATTAAAAGTTGTTTCTTAGTATGATGCATTTTTTCAGCTTCTTGTGGTTAAATTTGTCCAATTTATGTGTGAAATTTTGAACAAATTTAGATATGAACAAACACGTTATAAATTCCTCATGATTAATTTATATTATATGAAATTATTCAATATAAATTATCCAATTTCAAAATGCTGTATTTTCATAAATAAATGATATAGAATGATAAATAATACATGAATACAAATAAAGAACATGAAAGTTTCTTACAATTATTCCAAATAACTTCCTTTAGTTACATGTATAATATATTAAGACGGTTTATAAATTCCTATCAAACACATTGTAAATCACTGGTACTTGATTGTACAGCTGCAGAAGTCCATTATTTTAATTCATATAAATTTGTGGGTAAAAGCATAGCCTCTTTATCTTTTACAAAGTGTCTATACCTTTATCCACAAATTGCATGGAGATATCAGTTGTCTTAGGTGTCCAGCTGCGTAACATCAAGCCAGGGCTACTTTTCCACTTAGGCACATGCCTAGAGGGGAAAAGGTTTGGTGGGTGCAAAAAATTAGAGGAAAAAATTTAAAAGGATGAATTAAAATTACATCAAATGTACCACCGCCTAGCGAGTCACGTATGCGTCGTTCTTGTGTGCACGCACTAAGCAAAAGAGTGAAAGTGCTCTGGAAATAGTTGGGGGGGGGGTTACAATTTGAAGTTCCTAGGGTGCCGTGGAGGCTAGAAATGGTTCTGCATGAAGCCATTTATTCCACTGGGATAAAACCAGCTGTGAGGTAGCTTTGTGTTAAGGAAACAATGAATGTCTGTAGCCCAGTGGAGTAGTGACCCATCTCTTTGGAGAGGCTGCAGTTGCCTTGTGGAAATAGTCATGTCACAGGTGTGAGTTCTAGTGCCATTTAAGACCTACAGTGTAGAGGGGGCCAATGCACATTGAATCTGTTGAGATTCAAAGTCCCTGTGTTGGTGTTGTGTAGAAGTTAGGAGAGTGGGGTGCTATGGCTCAAGTGTCATTCTCGTCACTTGAACGGGATTCAAAATTACAAGGTTTGTCTCTAAAAACCCTTATGTTACTTTATAGTGCATTAATATAACTCTCACTCGCCCATTTTGTTGAAAATGAAGCTGAAGAGATCTTCCTTTATCTGGGCAAAAAGCCAAATTTGTAACATATCTAAATGGCTTCTTTTTTAATAAAAGGAATGGTTAATTTACATTTGATGCTTTGTTAGATGTTCATGTTCAATCCATGTATGAGGATTTGGGAAATCCTATATGTGCACATTATGATGGTTCGCATACCCAATGGAATGGAAAGTAGTCTCATCACTGAAAACAAGTCAAGTGCAAAAGTTATCTACTCCTGTAACCTCCAGCCTGTAGAGAGAAAAATTGAATCAATGTTCATTATCACTTAGTCTCAGTTTTTGTAAGGATTGCAACTTGTATGTTTTGTACTGCAATTGTTTTGTTAACACTCGCCTAACAGTAGGCACCAATCTTGACTGACACAAACACTTGACTGTTGGGATTTGCAGAAAAGTGTTTCTCACTCTTTCAACATTTTCCACAGACATGTTTGGCCACCCTTCACTTTTTCCTTTACAAATACGTCTTCTCTCAAACTGATGATATCACCTTCAAATGCTCCAAGCTAAAAGTGGTTTAATTTGGTACTTTTTACGAATTTCACAATAAATGGTGATAACAGATCCAATGCATGCAAACAACAGCAGACAAAAAGCTTTCTTCTACACAGACACCATTATCACTTTTGCTGCTGAAAAACTTCTATAATAGCTTAGCGAAGAACATGCGAAAGCCATCTATTGCCCACTATGTAAACCTTTTTGTGTTCATGTGTTACTAATCATTCTGTGTCATTTATTTTTGAAAATACGGAATTTTAAAATCTGATTGTTTATTTTGAATAATTCTGTCTTATGATTTTATGCTTTTCAAACATTTGTCTATTTTTGAAATGTTAGAATATTTTCAAGTTTGTTATGAATTATTTATTTTTTGAATTCAGATAAATTTCTAATTATGAAAAAGTAATGCTAAATATGATTAAGATACTGTTTTAAAGTTCATTATAGCAGTTCTTTAATGTGTTGTAAAAAGCTTTAAAGAACACAAATATATTTAATTTTTTACGTATGATTTAGAATAATATTGCAATGTGTGTTTAGTTGTGACCTTAAAATCTCTTTTCTACATTGGATAATTTATTTAATACAAGTAAATATTCTGGTATAATTTTAAATTCAAATATATTTTTTACAATGTAGAAAATAAAAGAAAGAATGCTGTTGTTGCTGCAAGTACCCTGACATCAGCTTTGGTAGATCACTTAAATGTTGGGTAAGATTTTTTTGTTGTTAAAATTTATTTTTTAGTATTGTAATTTCTATTTTTATTTCATCTAAGTTTAAAGCTTATTACTTTGACTTGTTATTCAGATTATATAATTTACTCTGTATTCACATTTTATGAACGAATTAATATGTGTAATAGAAGAAAATTGTATTCAAGCTTTTGTATAAATATTTTGATATTTTCATATTAACTGCATACCAATGATTAATCGTCAAAAATGTCGGTACTTTCATATTATCACAACAATTGCCAACTCTATTAATAACTCGCCAAATTGGCAACAGAGATTTCCATACATGCTGAATTGGCAACCATGTGCTTCGTTTCATATAATGTCACCAATAGATTGTGATAATATGTGTGCAAGTACCAAAATTTCATAATTTATAATAACTTACTTTATCTGGAAAAAAAGGGATGCAAATGAAAAAGATATGATTAATGAGTAAAAGAGAATTGTTGCAGTTAATGTAATACCAATAGTTTTACACTATAAATTATCATTAAGTGTTACATAATTTATACTATCATTGATATTGAATAGCTAAATCTATTTTTAGCAAGACTACTTAATTTTACATTTTCTTTTCTCATTGGATGTTAACATTTGCTATTTTTATTCTCATTTCATTAAAAAAGAGAGAGAGAGAGAAGGAAATTTTGAATTAACCAAATTGTATCTTAGATACTCCTTCTGAATAAAAGGAAAATAGAGGAGAAATATTGAAATATGGCTTAGTAATTAAGAATTTGATTTTTTTTTCAAAGTTTTCAAGAATATGTTTTGAATATTTAAATCAAAATGTTGTTTATTTTCTGGCTATTTGGAAAATATGAAAAATTTTTCTCAGTATTTAATATGTAATATTGAGAATATTTAATTTTTCTCACTATAAAACTGCTTTGTATGACATATATTTTAAATTTTTTGTTTTATTTTTTAAAAATGTTAAAGCAAATTGCATTTATTGTGGTGAATATACTGTTGCGTGTGTGTGGTGTTAAAATATATAATAATAATATTCTGGAGTCCTCTCTAGAATTGTCTTTTTTCCCCCTGGATTTATTGGTAACAATAACTTTCAACAATAAACTTCACAATCTTTAACAAATTAAACCATTACATTAATTAGACTGAAACTAAAGCGAATTCTAATATTCAAGATAAAAATCCCAGTAAACAACGGCATTTATTACTTTGAATCAAAAAATATTTTCTCTTTACTGTTTTATTCTAAATTTTTATTTCTAGCTTTTTGGCTTAGCATTATACATATAAACATGCATTGCTTTTTTGTTTGTAAAAATGATTAGTGTGGAATATTTGCTTTTGTATAATAATACTTTCTTTTTTAGTGTTGCACAAGCGTACTTAAACCAAAAACGTTTAGATTATGAATCGAAGCAGTTAAATACCAATATTACAACTTTTGCTAAACAAACAGCTCAGTGGTTACAACTTGTTGAAAATTTTAGTCAAGTTTTGAAGGTGAATATATTTTATTTATTTCAAATTATATCTTTATTTTCAATAATAAGTTTTTATATTTCATTGACTTTTATCTCATCTTATTTTTCATATATTATCTACACTTCTGTATAAAACTCATTTATATGGCATCAAAATAAAATTTAAAAATTTCAAGAAAATGATTTTTTGAATTAATTTGTAAATCTATTGCATTGAAATTTCCTTAAAAAAATTTAAAATGTACTTAAAATTTAAATTTTGTCATCGTAAAAATGCATTGATTAATAAATATTTTTTGCTATCTAACCCCTTAACTGCCAAGGTAAAGTTGCATGATTTGCTCCCAAGTGCCAATGTTTTTCACACTGTTATACATTGCTATGTGGAGTATTGTGAGAAAAGAAAAGACAAAAAAAAAAGTAAATCCTTCCTTAAAATAAGTAAATTTTTCACAAACACTGTCACACACATGTATAGCATTCCAAAATCTTGAGAATAGTTTTACAGATAATAGCACAAAAGAAATGCAGAAAATTGTATATACACACCAGGGGCAATTAACACACTGGCCAAGCTAGGTGTATATATACACCCGTGGCAGATAAGGTGAAAAATAATTCTTTTTGTCTTGCAAAAAAAGTTGCTTAACTTTGTTAACATAAAAATGATAATACATTAGAAGTAACACCATTTTTTCACTTGGATTGATATAAAAATTAAGAACCAAATCTTTGGAAATGATGTAGTTAATTTTTTGCAGTATGTGATGCTCTTTGAACTTCTCTATGTATTTGATGTATTTTTTCATATATACTTTAACAGAATACTAACATTCCCCAAAAAGCTTTATATCTGTTTGAAAATAAAAGCTAATGTGTATTTATTAACAGTGTTTAATTTGAAAAATTGATTACTTTACAACTTTAGTGTGTTAAAAAATGTAACTTTATTCATATTTTTTGAAAATTTCTTTTAAATAATATTTTTGTATTATAAAACATATTTTTTTTTCTGAAAGTGATTAGTGAATGTATATTTTTATTGCAAATAGCATACATTAAAATATTTTAATTATGAGCAATTGTGTAAAAAGTAAAACAACTATTTTAAAACTCCAATTTTTTGTTGTTGTATTTATTGCACTGTAAAAGTTTGCAACAATTGGATGTAGTATGATTCAAAAAGGTGCAGCTTTAGAACATTTGTATTAATAAATGTTTTATAATTTCAGCAATTTAATTATAAAAAGTACAATATATAAAAAATGTAAAATAAGTTATTCCGATAAAGTTAAAATTTTTTTGGTATATGTGTTAAGAAATCATGTCTTATTAGCATGCCTTTTGACAACAACTTACATTTTTTAAAAAAGTGACATTGTGAAAGATTTGTATGAAAGCATTTTTTATCCCTTTGCCACATTTTTAGGAAATTGGAGACGTTGAAAACTGGGCAAAAAGTATTGAAAATGACATGAATACTATTTCTAGTGCCCTAGAATATGCCTTCAAAGGTAATTCACTTACTAAGATTCATAAAATATTAGAAAAAATTGAACTCTATTATTTTAACCCTTTCACTATGGATGTGTCATATATGCACCAGTCTAGAACCCCTTATCAGGAGGCTCCTTCCCATGGGTGTGCTCTGCTACTGCATGATTATCTGAGAGGATTAGGTATTTCATGTCACTAAGCCTTACTTTCGAAAAAAAATCATATAAAAGATATTTATGCCAATTTTTTAAAATTGTTCATTAAATTGTAACTACACATAATGTAGTCATATGAAAATGTTCTAAAAATATTTTCATTAAAATATATTTGTAAAGATAAAGCTTTTGTCAGGAAAAAAAATCTATGCTAAATGCATCTGAATCTCATGTATACAAATAATTCATAAAGGAGACTGTGTGATAGTCTTTAAAGCTACGATAAACACATACATAGTTCACAAGAGTAAAAACTTGTTTTTCTTATTGTTGTCTTCTTTCTCTTCATACGAAAACTATGCATCTTATTCATTTCCCCCTCTTTCAATCAGATTTAGTTTAGAAAAATATTTTCCAGAAAGTCTTAACCGTACAATACCAGTGAAAAAAAGCCCTTCTAAGAACGACCTAAACTGAATAAAAAGGAAAATTCCTAAGCCCAGAGGGAAATTTCATATTCCCTAGGAAAAACAAATAAAAAAAACCTTATTTGAAATCCCCTGAGAGAGAGGTTTTACATCAAATGCAGCTGCAGCTGTGCGTCAACTTTTTGTTTATTATATATCTTTTACTCCCAAATCTAAACAAAATATCAGAATCAGAAAGACCGGTTAGATTAAATGTAGTAGATATGTAGCCCTATTTGGTGGCTTAAAATAATATTAATTAAATTTGTACATTTGAGAATGCAAATATGACACACCCATTCTGTGGATCACAATTCACTGGTGCATCACCCGGCTGCCAGTGACTTTTGGGGTAGCTGCATATGTGACACAACCGTCTCTAAAATGTTTTCCATTTATGAGTACATCATTGCAAAAAAGTTAAAAAAATTGGCTTTTATCAAAAATAATGGAACATAAATATTACAATTAGGAATATAAAGCATTGATATTTTATTAATTGTAAAATACTCAATTAAATTTAAAATTACCAATAATTTCAAATGAGGATGATTTATTCAATTTGAAACTAAATAAGAAATTCATTCAAAAATAACTTTTTAACACTTAAAAAAAGTTGTAACTGTTTACTTGAATGTTATTCTAATAATTTGTTTTAGCTATTTTTAATTTCAAAAGTTTTTTTATTTTGAGAGATATTTGATACCAACAAATATCTATCATAGCTCATTCAGACTGAAATGAACAATTAATATTAAGTGGAAAGATTAAGTGCTGTTACACAGGGAAAAAATACTCAAATTGTCTGTGATTTCAGATTTTTTTATGCTGTTTCGATTGTGGTTAGATCCAATATTTACATATGTATATTTGAGTCATTTTCAATTAAATGTTACTTTTTTTGCCATTTTAAATAAATAGATTTATATAAAGCTGTAAATTGAATTATAATGTTTTGTCATTTTCTCACACAAGAAAAAATAATTTAAATTAATCCTTTTGTGAAATATTGCATACATCATCAATAATTATTTTAATTATTGATAATAATTATTTAATAATAATAATATTTGAATAATAATTATTTTAATTTATGTATTCAATTGATATTAAATCTAATAATATGTATGTGCTAAGTTTTTGTAATGATTTTTTGCAGGCCTTTACTGAGTTTTAGTTTAAAAATGCTTGAAAAATTTTGTAGAACATTTATGCATGTGAATGAAATTAGAAGAAACAAAAATGCAGGTCATGAATGTTTTAAACACTTGAATTTAAACATTCTATAGATATATAAGTAATTAACCTAATGTTATGAATGTAATTAAAAAGAATTATATTAGTTGCACGCCATTTTTTTTAAAATTGAGATTATATTTCGAGCTCTATAAAACAAGATAAAAAAAATTATAACAAATTAAAAAATAAAGTTTGCTAGTTGATAGCCTTATTTTATTACATATTTGTATGCTCACATATTTTCAGAAAGAATAAAATATCTTGTCTACTAGGAAGTGTTTGAACATTTTGCTTTAAAACTAGACAGGAATAAGTCAAGAAATTTAAACATTTGTACAAAAACTTTCAGGTGTTTTGAAAATTATTACAATATATTTTTAAAATTCATTGCATATTTATCTAATAATTTCAATTTCTTTCTTAGTTGGCCAAGAAACATGAAATCTACCTAAAAAATCACTACAATAAATTATGCTTCAGAAGGGGAATTTTGGTGTTTATAACTGTAAATATGTTTTTTTTTTTCATAAATCTGTGGAAAAAATTGTGATTTTATGTTAATGAATTTATTTAACTAACTTGGACCAATGTAAAAAGAAAAATCTAGATATGTTTAGTTATAAATGTTGAATGTTTTGATTATGAATAATGAAGTTTAATTTTTGTTATAACTACACTGCAGTTATCCATTCTAATACATATAAATAATAAGAAAAAACCTTGCCGTGAATAAATGTACGAGAAATAATTCTGAATATAAAATATGACTGAAAACCGATAATCTTGTAAATGTTAATGTGTCCTAAAAATTACTGTTATTTTATGTTAACAATTTTCTTTAATAATATTTTATTTGCATGTTGAGTATTAGATAAGGATTGAACCATTTTGGTTCAATAACCTAATATGTTGAAAGTGTACTTGTGTGTTAAGTCTGTCACCAAATGCATGATATACAGTCAAATATAAAAAAAAAGCATTTTTGGGTATACTCAAACATTATAACTTCGTTTAGAAGTTCTTATTTTGTGTGAAAAATGATTAAATTCTGAGATCTACCAACTGAAGAAAAGAACGCAGTGGAGTATTTTCAATATGTTAAGAAGCACAATATCTCTGTTTATTTAAAAAACAGAATAGCAGCCACTTGAATAGTGTAGTTGTTAGATATTTTGTTTAGTTGAAATTTAACTTTTTATTTTAAAATAACGGACTTTAATGAAATATTATTTAAATTTAGTTATATTTATGTAAATAAATTCTTCATCAATTCTTTGGTTACTGGGTTAATACGCAAGTACTGTTGGATGCAAATTTTTTCTATGAAAGATTGGATATACTGTTGTTATAATGTAGAAAATTATGAATTTTCCCTTCCATGGCAACATTTCTCTGTTCCTATTACATTTACTTAAAAATATTTTGATGTGATTTATGCATACATACACTTTATAATGATATGTTTAGTATTGTTTAACCCCTTCAGAACCGGACAATTTTTCATGTTAAGCCTAACTTCATTTAAAATCATTACTGTAATAAAATATGCCAAAATTTATAATCATTCCAAATTTAAATCACATCAGTATAATCATGGGTCTCAGAACAGAAAAGGCAAACTCAATTGAGTTCTGAAGGGAGAAATTCATAATCACATTTTTGTGGTCATGGTATTGTAGGGGTTAAAAAAATCTTGAATATTTTATGAATGCAATATTGAAAGATTATTTTGCCCATGTTATACTGATTACTTATGAATTTTTTGGATGAAAGAGCTTTATATTACTTTATTTACTATATGCCAACAATTAAATACCACTATATACATTTTTGATTTCTACTTATGTAATATTTATTTTACATTTAATTTTAAACATCAGTGTAATTGATTGATTCATTTTTAGTAAACAACTTAATATGTTTCGCAGAATTTCCCATATGAATTTAAAATGGACTATATAAAATATTCACTGTTAATCTCATATGAATAAAGTTGTTTTCTGATTTTTTTTTGTTGTCTTTTTCTAAATGAAATTAGCATTTATTTTAACTGCATGGTATGATTTAGTACCAAAGATTTTACAAATTATGGTAATATTTTCTGGTACAAAAAAATCATTTGAAAGGTTGTCAATGGCATCTGGCAGTGGTTCTCAAACTTTTGACCACAGCGCCCTCCCCCCTTTGTATAACAGTCTGACATCGTAGACCCTTCAAAATTTTGAACCATGATTCAACATATGGCTGGGTGATTTAAAGGTTCCTAAATTTCTAAAAGACAGCCTCTGCTATTTATAGACATTTTTTTTTTTTTAAGGAAACAGTAAACATCTAATTATGTATGCATATAAAAATATTAGTTTCAAATAAATAAATGTAGGTGCAATTTGATTTGGAAATTGAGGAAGATGCAATTCTTATTGTATTTAAGGGCTATATGAATTTAGTTCTTAATCTTTGCACATGTGTTTCTACTATATATTTTTTGTAAATAATACGTTTTAGTAATGGGTATGTAATTGCAAACAATAAAAAAAAATCCGAATTAATATTCTTGATTGAAATGCATGTTCTAGTGAATATTTTTTTGGTGACAATTTAGTGATTTATAGTCCAGGATGACACATCTTCAATTTTTCTTCAAGATCTTGCAGTCTGTAAAAGAGGGAAATCTTAACATTAGATGAGACCTTCGTGGAACCTAGTTTAAGAACCGCGGGCATAGGGTGATTATGTAAGTAACATAAAAGTTCTATTTAAATCTGAACTGAAGTTCCTTAGTTTAAAAACATCTTCGTTAGTGTAAGCATTATTTTCCATATATTTTTAAAAGCTTTCAAATTACATAATGAAACCTGATCTCAGAATGAAATTGAATCTCTAACAATCACTCATATATTATTGGGATTAAAATCTTGACTTACCAAAATAGTCAGAAAGGAGATAATAACTATACATAATTGAAGTTTTTGTATTTAAAACACTAAAAAAAAACGTAAATATTTAAAAAAATGTTATGATGATCTATCACTTTTTCCAAGTTCTTAATGTGAAGAACAGATTCTATTGAAAATAAATTAATTTTTTTAAAAATTAAAACTTTTTCCTTAGTTTTTCTGAAGGGATGTTTAACAGAAATCTAGTCCAAATTGCCTCTATTATAAGACTAGTCTAAATAAAAAGTTACTATACTGAATATTCTATGGAAGTATATTATATGAATTTGAAAGTAAAGAACATTCTCGTGTTAGAGGTATCAAAAAGTATTGTACTTGTATATATTTTTATTTCAAAATTAAATTTGCAGAAACTTATTCTTTATTTAACAGTTGCTCCGATACTCTTGGTAAAAACCAAACTCCTTTACATATAGATGGTTGTGATAATTGTTCCAATACCCAGTGAAGTTTAAATTCTTAAATAATTATAAATTTGGGATCATTATAATTGCATTTAAATTTAATTTTTAAGGGCTTAGTAAAAACTAGAAAAGAGAACTTACTATTTATATATATGTATATAAAAATTGAAATGTTCAACTAAAAACACTTTTAAAGAAAAATTATGCATATAATTTAACACATTTCTTAAAATTTAGATTTTAAGAAATGTAATCCTTTGGGGGAAATTTGTTCTATTTTATTAAGTTTGAAAATTGAATATTCATTTCAAATTTTATCCCATCAAATATGTATTGGTACTTCTGTATTACAGCAATTTCACGAGTGAAATTTAACTATGTTGGAAAAGAATGACAATTTACAAAGTAAAAAGTTTTATGTTATATACATCTTTGTTGAGATTTTATTCAAGTTTTACTTTAACAAAACCCTTAAATTTCTGATTCTTCTCAGATAGAAATTTTAATGCAATAGATTATAATTAGATTGATATGATTTACTGCTTACGAATCATAGCTGTAGTAAAAGGTAAGCAACTGTATTCAAACTAAATGTGTTGGTTACAGTTTTTAACATGGCATTTTCAAAATGCCTGTTGCCCAAAACATAACATCATAGCATTTGAACTTCTAATGTGAAATGTTGTATTTTTAAAACGATTTCATTGTATTTATTCTGTTCGTGGAAAATCCAACTACTTCAATTTTAGGAATGTACATTAAGATGAATATAAATGAGAAAAAGTTCACCACACACAATACATAGAATCCACTTATGAACAAAATGGTTTGCAGTTAGATTAAACACAACACTTTTGCTTATTATAGAACAAGTAGCAAGCTAACCGTGAGAAAACTACAATGAATTTTTTCCCTTGTTTACAAGTTATTTATTCTTTATAACAAATAGCATTAAGAAATTTTCAAAACTTATGTAAGTAAATATAAGTACCATATCAGGTAAAATCTTATAGTCCAGTTCACACCTTTGTTGATGGAGGGAAAATAATTAATGCTATTTTTTGCCACGAAAGGTCATTTTTCTGTACTAGACTTTTATCCAATAATTAAAGGTGTGCTCTAAAATGAGATTCAGCCACATGTCATAAGTAATTCTTAATTAAAATGAGTTTTAGAAAATTATGAAATATACCAATGTTTCCATCATTTCTTATACAAAGTGTCCATTTGAGTCCAAAACGAGCATTAAGTACAAGAAACCAGAAAAGTTTGTCATATAAATTTTCTTGTTACAAAAAAATTACTACAGATCTAAATCGCTATGTAATTGATAGGAAATACTAAAATGGACTAACAAGGATGTCCTATAGAATTAAAATATATATATATATATAAAAGTGCTTTAAAACAAGTTATCTATTAAAGAAGCTAGATCATATCAGAACACTTTTTTAGGTATTTTTGCAACCATATTGGCAATATGTGCAACAAAGCACATGAATACCAATTCAATTTGTACGACACAGGCAAGTTATCTTGAAGGTTGGCATTGTTGCCAGTGGTTTAACGTACACCCCTGCATTGCAGGGGGGGGGGGCAAAGTTTGACTGACACTAAGTACAGGGTATATTTGATGGCGATGCTAAGTATATTTGGGCTTGGGGCCCATAGCCTGAGTTTTCAAGTGGCACTAATATTCTCCATTATGCCACTGATTGTTGTGATAGTATGTAAGTACCCTTTAAGTTGAAAAAAAGAATTCTGATCATTATGCATATACTATATACTGTTTAACAGATCAAATAAATATATTGCTTATTTTGCTAGAATCGACCAATTTTACCTTGAACACCATACATTTGTTCTTATTATCACTTATTTTTTAAATATTAAAGGGATGTTTGTTTTGAACATTGAATTATAAACCATTTTTTTGATTTTAACATGCATTATGTAAAATTTTTTTAAAAACTTAACATTAAGCAATGATAAAGCTTTTATAGTATAAAAACAATTATATATAACATTAATTTTCTTTTGTTTTGAAACAGACGAGTTCTTAAATAAATACCTTAATTGTAAACAATTGACGAAACTGGGATAAAGATTAACATCAGTTATAGAAACTTCTATAGTCATGGGAAGTTAAAGTATGTTATATCAATTGGATGACATTGATAAGACTATTTTGTTACATATTTTTTCAGAAATAATTAGATGTAAAAAAAAAGGACACTTTATCTTGTAACAAAAAATACCCATGAGCACAAGATTGTATAATACTAAATACACAATTCATTCTAGGTCTAAAAAATGATAAATAAAATTCAAGAGAAAGATACAAGAAAAGCATTCCCTCACATAACACATCCAAAAAATAAATTTTAGATAAACAATACATGGACAGCAGTTTTAGTAAAAAAAAAAAAAAGACAAATCAACTCTTAAATTTACTTAGAATAAAATAAAATTGAAAAATTACTTCCAGACGTTGATTACTGAATGTTCAGGAATTCTGCAAAACAATTACTCAGTAAAATATATGATACACTCCCTGGGCACACAAATATTGCGAAGTGGATTTAAATTAAAAAAATGCATGAGTATTGAAAAGAGCATGAGTATGAGAAGTCGTTTTCACATGTTTCCCAGGAAAGAGACTAGCTTGGTTTCAAATTACCCTTGGAATAGCCTGCGACACGATCTATTGGGAGTTTGTTCAAAGCTAAAAAAATATCTGTGGTGCATATTCCGACAATGAAATGAAATTAATAACGTAGCTCCTGTTTTCACATCATCTGAAATGAGAACATGAAAAGTATGCATAGTTATTTAGATACACATTTCAGTGGTGAAATGAATAACATTGAACAATTTGATACTAAAAAAGTGAATGCAAAGAAGAATATCAGATTATTTTCCAAAGTCTCAATAAATGTTTCATTTATTTTATTAAGTACATGCAATATGCAATCTACATAAATAAAATATACTTAAACTTAACTTTGTTGAATATATGGGTTTTTTTTTTTTGCAATATCCTGTAACAGGAAAAAATATTTAATTCCCCTTAGTTTCGAGAAAACGATTTTCACTGTATATCTAATTTATAATACACAATAGCATTACTGAATGCATTCATTTATTCACAAACATGAAATTAATCCAATAATTGTAGAATGCTTATGATTTATGTCAGCTTCCTTAGATGTTTCTGCTTACCACACTGAATTGAATTTATTGTTTATTAATCACACTCAAAAGCAACAAGAGGGCAATTGGCAAAGGACCCAAAAAATTTAACCATAGTTTAAGTGATGAAGATAACAAGATGACACTCTATTCCAGTGCTAGGACTTGGAGCATCATCATAATGTGTACCAACTCTCTACACAGTGGTTCTTAAACTTAAATGTGCAGCCTCCCCCCCCCCTTTATGTATCAGCCTGACATTACGGAAACCTAAGATTTTGAAACACCCCTCTCTGATCTAATATTCTTGAACAAAAATACATGTTCTAATAGATTTCTTTCATTGGAGGGCAATTTAATGATCTAGTCCAGGATGGCATATCTTTAAATTTTTCCATGAGGTCTTTCGAATCTAAGAGGAAAATCTTAATATTACATGAAAGACCCGCGGACCCACGGGTCCACAGACCAACCGCTGCTCTTCACAATAAAACTTAAGTAGCACCAGCACTCAGATAAAAACCAAATAAAACTCCTTATGCCACAGCTTTAATATATGTCTAAAAGTAAATTATATAGATGATACCCCTTCCCAACATTTAATAAAATTAAAATTCTTATCAGTTTTTTTTCTAGGAGAAATCCCTGTTTCTTGAATGCTTTGCTAAGAAAATAACTACAAAAATTTTTAATTGGTATAGGGTACATATATAAACATTTTTTGCACAATAAATTAAAATGCCTAAGTTTTATGCACATTAAAAAAAAAAACACGCAAAACATAATTCTCAATGTCAAAAGATTAGTAAGCAGTTTTTGGTTTGAATAAGCACAACTCTATATGAGGGCTATTGTAGTAACTGATCAAATAATTTTGAACTTCTGATTATGAGAATGGTATTAGAACTGATTTTTCAGTGATCAACTTCTATGTCAAATGCGAAATTTAAGATTTATTTGAATATAACATGTAGCAGTCTTCATTATTCTACCTGGCAGTCTTTAAATGGACTGCAATTGGAGTATCTTCACCCAATAAATTTAGCATAGGCTCTCCAAAATGAAATTGCATTGCATTGACATTCTCCCTAGTTCACATCGTCCTTACACACTATATGTAAAAGCATAATGTCTTGGTTTGGCGGACTATGGAAGCCACACTAACATGCAAAGATCTTTCATATCTAAAATAATATCTCTTTTCAGTATATATATAGTTCTCTTTTTCTATAGAGGTAACACAAAATACATCACTGCTTTGAACCTATGATAAATAAAACAATCACTAATTAAGCTTATGATTGCCTTGCACCTTAAGGTCATTTTGTTCAATCTCAAGTTAGAATTTTCATATAAAATCAAGCCATATTTTTTTGTGCTTTACCAATCTTAATAGAGGATGTAATCTGCATATTGAGCAGGGATGAATTTTTTTGTAATTCTTAAACAATAAGAAAAACATTTTCTTTTTTCCATTTTAAAAACAATTTTTAATAATCTAATGATAAAACAAATGTATTATTCTGAGACATTGTCTGAGTTTAGAGAGTTGAATTGCATTTTTCAAAGTGGCACAGTACATGTGTGAATTCAAAGTGACAATGAAAACACTCGAAGAACAAGAAGTATTCGATTGTGGAAATACTTTAGATGACATACATTAATGTAACAATTATAGAAAACTCATAATTGTTCTAAAAAAACAAATATCTCTTCAAAAGTCTCTTTTAAATTCACTTAGACATCAGCTAGTTCCAATTCCAGGTCTTCGATTTCGGCTTCAATCTCTGTTTTTCGAGCTATCTTTTCAAGTTGGTCTTTTCAGGATTGGCAAGCTCCCCAGAATCTATTTTCTCTTTTAGGGCATTTATGACTCTAAGTTTCTTTTTAAGATTTCTGATTCGCTTTGCAGGATCTGTATTTATTGGTTGTGACTTTGATGTGGAATTGTTTGAAGATTCAGTTCTATCTTTGCTGGGGGCTTCAGGAGAAATGTCTAGATTGGCCATTTGGTTAGTGAGATTGGTTTTGGATGCTTCACCCTTTTTCTTCTTCTTTTTGGAAGATTTTGTGGTGGGTTCACAGTTATTTGTATCTGTAAGTCCAGGTATTTTCTTTGCCCCACTTCTCATTGTACTTGGTATTGCATAACTTGGATCCAATCCTATGGGTAGAGAAGGTTTGCTCTTGGCCCATTGTTTTCCTTTACTCTCATATCTGAAATTAAAAGATAATATATTTATATATATATAATCAAAAATATTTATTTGGTATTGTTCATTGTTATTAACTTACTGAGTAATAACAAGTTAAAGTATTGTCTCATTTTTCTGCAGTGTTTGTGTTTCCTACACTCCTCATTTAACTGTGACTGAGCATGATACTTTCCCGCCTTCCTACCCTAACTGAAACTTTTGAATCCTGCACCAGAATATTCTGTAAACAGAAAGCGCAACAGACAGATGCAAGGTCTTTGTCCGCACCTTCAAAGGTGTAATTTTCATTTACGCATTACTACTTTAATTTAAGTTGTAAATTTTAACTGTAAATATTTCTTGTAAAAAAATATATTAGTATTATCTCCATCTCTGGTTTTTATTTGAACTCAAACAACGGCATCAGTTTGTTTCTTTTAATTGAGTTTAGAAAAAAAAAAATCTAATAATTTAAAACAACCCAATTTTTATTCACGAGTAATATTACCAAATGTATAAAATTAACACATAGTTTAAACACACATCTGTGACATTATGATTTAATGATACAGGTGATGACATCCAGTTTTACTTTATTATAATAGATATAAAAGAAATTGTTCTTATATTGAGTTCTTTAGTGTAAATATCATTTGTATTTCAAAATTAAAATTTTGATCACTTATATATAATAACTGACTAAAAATTATTTGACTTGGAATTTTTCACACACAGTAATGATGAAGGTATTCAAAGCCAATTTAAACATAGATTCTAGAATTCCAAAATTATAGGGTGCATCCACCAGATGCTGGTAACTTTGGTCAAATAAGGTTAAAAGTCTTTCAAAAATTATATGTTTATTCTAGTGAGGACAGCACAGAAACACACAAAGATTAAGCGTTTGGGTGCCCAAGAGCACAACCAGTTTTGAATATATT
>BMAO01035593.1:0-108505 GCA_019973975.1 Trichonephila clavata | reverse complement strand
TAGAAGTTAAGTGAATTAAAGATCGAGACGTCAACACGAAGTTGTTGACAATCGTAGATAGCCTCTTACGTATAGAGGTACGCGAGGAGAAGCGGATTGAATGTAGTGAAAATCCTTATTACAGAGCGTGGATTTTTCACCCATTCTTCCAGCCATTAAAAAGGCTTAAGTCGTCACGAAGAAACAGCCGATGTAAAATATAAGGTCAGTGATTTTATTTGAGATATTGAGATTATTCGCACGTGGCGCAGCTGTAATTGTGCGCGTTTAAGCTTTCCTAGATTCAGTTGATATTCTGAATATTCCGCTAGTAGTGATTCCCCGCTTTGTTTTTCTTAAATTGATTAATGTGTGTCTAAACGTATTTGCTGATAAGAATCAATAAATCTTTTTGAATTGCAATTATCTTTTTGATCATTTAAGTCTGCCTACACATCCTGCAGTATTTTTAGATAGACAGGGAGGTAGTAGTGTAAGGGGTGGCCAGAGGCCACAACACAGTGCCGTAAAGACGTATGTTTTCACAAGTTAGAATGCATTGCAAACGAGTCAAATTTGTTGGAATATGTAGTAACATGTGATGAGATATGGAATTTTTCCTATGACCCAGAAAATAAGCTTCAGTCGATGCCGTGGAAGTATCCAGGATCCCCAATACCCAGAAAAGCACGCATGTGAAAATCAAAATTCAAGACAATGTTGTCTTCTTCGACATTAATAAAATTGTAATGATTGAATCAGTTCCCAGCAGTCAGACTGTTAATAATCAACATTACTATACATTGAAATACTAAAATGATTTCCTAAAAAAATCAGAAAAAAGGCTTTAGTTGTAGAGTGATGGATGGCTGTTGCACCAGGACAAAGCATCTGCTCACACGGCCTAATCTGTCAAGCAGTTTTTGACCAACAAAAATATTACTATTATAATGAGGCATCCTCCTTATTCACCTAATTTGGCACCATGTGACTTTTTTATTTCCTTCAGTTAAATCTTACTTAAAGGGTACTCATTTTCCTTAAGATGAAGAGGTTCAGGCTAAAACAGAAAATCTTCTGAAGGGCCATCCAAAAACCTCGTTCCAGAACTGTTACCAGTTATGGCAGCACCAAATGTAGAAGTATGTGAATGCAGAAGAGGACTACTGCGAAGGTGATAGTGTTACAAAGAAGTCCTTTTGTAAGTGTACAATCATCTATTGGACCAATTTTGATTCTTTTGTGTTACACCTCGTAGGAAATAATCGTTGCCATCCTTACTATATTTTCTAATTTTTTTTTATTGGGAAAGGTAAAGTGGTTAATAGCAAAGCCATGGGAGTGAGTATAAATTGAAATCCTATGTGATGATTACTGAATTTTATCACTAAACTATCGAGAAAATGATTGAAATTCAAATTCATACAGTTGTAAGTGCAAGTAAATCTCAGTTTTTCGTCTTTATGTGAATCGAAAAAAAAAAAGGAAAATTACTAAAATAAAAGAGATTTACATATCTTAAAAATTAGTAGAAGGATTTATATAATTAAAATATAAAAATTCAGAAATAATTTTGCCAAAAACTGTGCAGAAAACTGTTGATTGCTTACAAAGAAAAAATGTTCTAATATCTTTTAGCAACAAATATACTCATAACAGTGTCAAAAAAAATGAAGTGTGAGGAAACAAAAAAAAAAAACGCAGAACGGAATACTATGAAGACATTAAACAAATAATTAATATAATTTGTTTAGTTTGGGAGGTAGATAACTATTAATAGTTTATTATAAATAGCTATAATAGTTTGTTTAGTTAGGGAAGAAAATTAAGATATGTTAAACTGTACTCTACAGGGAAAATTTCTTGGAACACACTTCTCTGTTCGTTCTGATTTGCGACTAAGCAAATAGAAAAGGCAGAAAATTAATTTTTCTCCTTTATGAAATAAATTTAATATTTGTTACTGATTTTGAATTATAATTTTATTACAAAATTTTAAATGAGTCTATAGTTGATCTTTAAACAAAAACATTTCAGGAGAAGCTTTTATGCTAAATGCAAGGAGAATTGTGGTTTGTATGTGGTTAGAAAAGGAAAAAAATCAGCTTTATTCTGTGTAAAAAAGTCACTTAGTATTGTCTAAGTGGTTTCACAAGAAGTAGTTCGAATTCTAAAGACGCTCTTTAATGATAACGTCGTTGCCTGCAGACGTGCCCGAAATACTTCTAATCTATTCTTATTTTGTTTTTTCTTTCCGTTTTAGTGATAAAACTGTCTTTAGAAAAGTAAAACTAAACACACAAAACTCATTGCAATTCAAAAGTCTATTGTCCAGTGGGTGTTTGAAATTCGAAATGCATTTTATGTCGCCATTATTTTTGTTGTCTATTTTTTGTCTCCAGTCTATTATTCACATAGAGGAATTATTTAGGATGCGAAAAAGTTCTCAGAATGTGACATATTAGTTGATTTTTAATTATTAAATATTGATAATTAATTTCGTTAATTTAAATATCTTGGCTAAATGAAGTAGTAGCTGTAATCATATGAAACACCATATATTAAAAATTTTGTGCTATAAGCTATCTCGGAAATTGATAAAAACGGTTTTTCAAATTTTGTTGAATAATTTAAACAAAGAATGATTAAAAATGGACGATAACCTTTCTGTGATAGTTAACAATTACGAAAAATGTTTTACATCAATGCCAATTTGATTTATTTCTGATAGATGGCTGTACAATAATCCTTTCTAGGCTATAAAAAAGGTTAGTATTGACACTAGTTCTATTATTTTTTAAATTTAACTTAAATAATTTTAATTGTTAACCAAATTATTTTTTATTTATGAAGCCCTAAAACAAAGCGATAATTTTAAGATTTTGCAATTAACACACATTTGAAATATTCTAACGAAAATAAATTCTTTTGGATAACCTGCAACAATTAAAATTATCAAATTTCTTTGTTTTCCTAGATAATTTTTAACAGTAATTTTGCATTCAGATGTTCGTACATCGCTGGCAATATAATTCAATGTACCTAATAAAAATGTTTAACATACTATATATGGACACGATATTAATATAAGAAGTAAAACCTCGTTTACCAAATAGGGCTTAGAACATTCTTTGAGGTCCCTATTCTGTGTCATAATTTTGAATCACAGTAAGGCGAGTTGGCCGACACCTTGAGTTGACACCCTACCTTCTACATCTATGCCAGACCAACGTAAAAACTTTGGGCACCGACAGATTTAGCGTGCATCAGCCTTTCTAAGTCGATTGGTATAATTAAGCCTTAAAATACTAAGGTCACGAAGGAAAAATCCCCAATAATGAGTTGATGCCATTTCTTGGCTATTATTGCCCTATATGCGAACACATACATGACAAATAACAATGACCTACTGGCTGTTAGACTACACAATGTTACAGAATGTAAAAATATCAAAACTTTTATAGTCATTATAGATGAAGAACGTTATGTGATTGAGTTTCATTGCTGAAAAACTATCGACAACATTCACAAGACAGGATTCCCTGTGACCTGTCTCAGTTTGATCCTCCTATTTGTTATCTAAGTGTTAAAAGAATCATCAATCAAAAATATAAGGCTCCTTTTAGAGAGTAGGTTCGCAACTCTATGAGACGAAAAAATTGGATCTCTTTGAGGGAAAGTCCCATCCCTTGTGACCTACCAAAAATCTGTCTTTCTTGCCAACTTTAGAGTTACAACTGGGCATGACTACTTCATGAAACACCTGCACGAATTCGATAAGTACATTCCCCAACTTGCACTTTATGTAAAGTTAACGACATGTGTGAAGACTATTTGGTTTTTGTCTATGGACTTCGTGATGTAGAATCGGCTATTGCTGTTAAAAATCATTATAAGATTTAGTGTGTTCCTGAACTGTATTAGGATACCCGTCATTGACTAATGGAGGTCATACCTAGGTCTAGCATAAGTTAAAATAAAGAAATCATCAGGATCTACAGATATGAATCCTTTCGAGTATCTGTGAATGGGGCTACAATCGCCAATTCACTATCAGAACTCGCTATTAAGCTCTGTTAAGAATTTAAGATATATACCGTAGGATTGGTGTGCTCAATGCAACCTTCTCATTTTCAGGTTACCATTAAATTCTCTTTTAGAAATATTGTTGTTATTATCTCGGAAAAGGGCTTAGAGATCTGATGTTGAATAAGTTAATACTATTTAGAGTGTTTTGCGATGAAATATCAAAGTAAGGAAACGGAATTCAAATAAACTATTTTTCCATTATTTTTATATTCTTTCTAAACATGTTATTTTTTATTCTTCTATGGATGTATGAATTTATTTATCTTTTTGTAGTTTATACACGAGAAAATAATCCATTGAGAAAGGACGATAAAAATTCTGGATTATAGCCCATATCTACACTCTATAATATTTAATATGAAATTTATTACATATCAAAGGAATTTTAGATACAACTTATTTCTAGGATAAATTTTTTTTTAACTTTAGAATTTCTTCCATTTTACGTTGCATAAAAAGCAAAAGAATAGCGGATAGCAAAAAATAATGTGTTTAGCATTTAAAGAGCGTTACCGTTTTTGTTAAGATTTTCAAGAAAACTCCTTGTACAGTGTTTGAAAAACCGTAAGTTTTCGTAATCCCAAGCTAACTTTTTCTCATTTTTTTCTTTGCTTTTTCATACTTTCATTAAGATTAGAATGTTTCTATTTTACTGGATCTTCCCTATTTTTCTTAACTTTTTTTACGTTTTTTTTCTTTCTATTAGCTTATTCTTTTCTTTTAGTTTTTCAAGTATTTTTTTCTTGAGTTTTGTACAATGCTTTTTTAGAAAAATAATCAAAATCACAAAAAAGAAAGTAAATGCTGTCTTACAGAAAAAAAATTGCCAAAAATACTAAGAAAAGCAATTTAAAAATAACAATAACCTGTTGCTTAGCAATTTCATTTTCCATTATCCTTTGTCAAACAAAGCGCTACTCTAAATGTCAGTAATAATGCTAAGAGTCATCAGTTGCGCTTTTTAGGTTCATATTTTTTCAAGCCCTGCAATGTGTGTTTCATAGTTTTGTAACAAATGAATATCATTAATTCTCATTTAATCTTTTTATATAAGTGGTAGAATGAAATGTATTTAGTTTTAAGGTATACGAATACGTTAAAATGGTCGATTTTCGCAAAATGTAACATTTTGAGTTTTTGATTTTATAGATTAAAGCAATTATTTAGCTCTATAAAACTGTCCTTTTTCTGTTTATAGGTCATTTAGAAGACAAGATATTTTTATTACTAAAGCGTGAAAAATCGGTAGTGGGTATTTAAATAGCTGGAAGTCAGCATCTGGTCAGAAAGAATTTAAATGAAATATTTTTTAAAAATATAATTTAAAATAAACTTTTGATTAAATATTAAAAATAATTACACATTTTGAAAGTATTTGACAAAGTAAATTTGGCAATAATTGATATGTTTACATTCAGATTCATTTCATAAAAATTCTGCTTGTTTAGTTGCAAAAAAAAATCAAGTATTTGATAGAACACCAGTGAATTATTTGCGCGTATTACTATTTTATCCTCTTGGGACCCTCGGTACCTATTTGGGGACTTTCGTAGATTAGTATTTATTCCAATAAAAAAGGCTTATTCGACTTAAGTTCCAGAATATCCAATTGGGTAAAACTCCAATTTAATGCCTGCTAAGAGATGTCAGCATCACACTGAAGACAAAATGATTCATACAGCTTTAAAGTAGAGAAACTGAAGAAAATGGTGACTCAACCGGCTACTGGGAAGTTGATTCATTTTTTTAATATTAATAAATATAATAATTAGGTTTTTACCGTTTTTTGCAACTAAGAAGTGTATAAGCTTTATTCTACATGCATTTTTAGAAATTTACTTTGTGGTTATTTACGATTTCTTTCACTTTGAAACAAAAGTACCCGATTGGGTACCTTGGAATCAAGTAGAGCGGCGACGCTATGTATGGTTTTCATTTTTTTTTAGTAAATCCAAGAATAGCTTATACAAAGTGATGGTGAACTTTCCGATATTAATGATACAGACTTTGAAAATATTCCAGAAAGCGCTTCTGATTTTAGAAGTTTTTAGAAATGCCTGTTTGAAACTTCCTCGAACAGAATGTCTGTCAATTGATGAACAGATGATGCCGTTCTCTGGCAGATGCCCTATGAGACAATACTTACCATCGAAGCCAAACCCTGTAGGATTAAAAAAAATTGTACTTGCTGCACCAGATGGGCTTGTTTGGATTTTTTAAATTTACACAGGAGCTGATACAGTTCCAGTTGAAAACTAGCAATTATATGGTTTGGGAGGAGTATTTGTGAAACATTTGGTTGGTACTATACCAGCAGCAAAAGTAACCCATTTATTCACCGACAGATATTTTACAGGACTAGCAATTTTAAATTACCTCGTGAGTAGAAACGTATATTTAAATGGCCGACCGTACTGATGGTGTCGTCGAAAGCTTTCCAAAAGATACTTGTATGGAGTAAAGTTCATCAGTTTCTCGAAGACGCGAGGATAGAAAAGCTTGTCTTGTTAAATGGAAAGACAAGAAATCTGTTCTTTTGTCAAATGCATTTGGTATCAAACCTGAAGGCAGCTGTAAGAGGTGGGCGAAAGAACAAAGACAGACAGCAGATGTCAGACAACCTGCCATTGCTAGGTCATATAATACTTACATGGGAGGTTTTGATATGATGGACAGACTAATCTCATATTACCGGATATCCACACGGACCAAGAAATGGACAATGCGTGTATTTTTTGAATATGGCCACCTGCAATGCTTGGATTATGTATATTCGTCATTGAAGCAATGTAAAGTTCCTCTAAAAATAGATTTCATTTGATAGACTTCGAGCTTGTGATAGTTGAGAGCTTAATAAAAGCAGAAGTTTCTGAAGAAGCCGTACAGGAAAGACCTCAACGAAAAAAAAAATCAACGAATTGTTCCTTTGCCTGTGAATGGTGTACGGTATGACCGAATTGGCCACTTTTCGTAACATGTAAAAAGAGAAAATCAAATGAAGTGTCGCTTTCCAGGATGCCCAGGAAAATCCAGAGTGAGATGCATTAAATGTGACTTGTATCTGTGCTTACAAAATAGGAATTGCTTCTTTGAATTCCATAACAAATAACAGTTTAAAAAAACTATGTATCTCGATATAACTCTTTACTTTAATATTGTTACATTATATGCATGTAGTTCCACGATACCCATTTGGGTACCACTTAATTAACATAAATAAAATTTTTAAAATGTCCTTTTTATATTTTTTTCCTTTTAATAGTTCCATTTTAAGTACACACCAACAAAATTTGACAAATATATTGAGGAGTTACTTCTCGGGTCTCAAGAGGTTATAATTGTGGGAAATAACAAAAATAAAAGCTATTCCCGTAAACGTCAGTTTAAAGGAAATAAGTATCGTAAAAGAGTTTCAGTTTTCGACAACGAAAAGATTAGTACCGATTCAAGTACTCCCGCCCTCCCAACTCTGCGAGTGAATCAAAGCTAATTAATTCTTTAAAACCTACAGATGTTCCAAAAGACAATGAAAAAAAAATGTTTTTTCTTAACTTAGAAATTTTGTGTAGTATAATATCGTTATTATGCTGTTCTGTGTGTGTTTTGAAAGAAAAGTTAGTGTTGTGCAAGACTGTTTAGGTTAGCTATGAATGACTTTAAAATGGGAAAACTGTGATTATTCCTCCTCATTCTGCACTTCTGAGAAAGTAAACAAATTACATAGTATCAACCTTGCATTTGTTTTTGGTATGAGAATCATTGGTAAAGGACATTCTGCGGCCAAAACACTTTGTTCTGCTATCAATGTAGATGTTCCATCTATAAGAAAGCATTTGGTCTCCTGGAAAAGAAGCTTGAATTTGCTGTTGGCAACACAACATGCAATACAATGAAAGAAGCTGCATTGGAAATTAGAGGTAACAAAAAAAAATGAGGCTGAATTTTCTGAATGTGGTGTGTCAGTGGATGGCACATGGCAACGAAGATATTCCTCCTTGAATGGATGTGTGTCTGTTATCTCAATAGATACTGGGAAGGTGTTAGACGTTGAATTCATGTCCAAAGTGTGTAGATCTTGCGATTCAAAAAACAAAAAAACTAAACACCACTCATAATTGTGCAAAACATATAGGGTCATCTGGTGCTATGGAATCCCAGGGTGTTTGTGTTTTCGAACGATCCGTCAAAACGAGAAAATTACAGTATGTTTTTTTTTTTTTTTGGCGATAGAGACTCTAAGGGGTATATGCCACTGTAAATGATATTTATGGTGAGAATACCGTAACAAAATACGAGTGTATTAGACGTGTCGGAACAAGACTGAGGAAACTGAAATTCAAACGAAAAGGTCTAGGACAGAAGTACTCAACCTTTCTTTCTACTGGGCCGCATAGATATGTCAGCCATTTTGTAACACTTTGGACCTACTCTCGGACACAGCTGGAGGTGTGGGAGGAAGTGAAGGACGACTCGTTATAATGATTTTCAACTATTTATTAACCATACTAATTATCAGATACACAATTCAAATTATCAAATAAGATGAGATGTTCCTAGAAAGAGCAGAGGAAATTTTGCTACGAGAGGCATGAATTCTGAGAAGACCTACTAAATTGATCTACCTTTTATGGATCAATCCACTACTCTAATATTTGATTTACAATGTTGCTATGTGACCAATCGTCACTTAAATATCTTTAACAATTTAAAGTCCGAAACGCGCTATCAATATAACTAATACCTGATCTGTAGAAATCTTTCCTTACCGTCAGCTTCTCAATATTTCAATCTCCAGGCAACCCCGACTATTAATCTATTCTCCTCTATCTTACTTATCTAACTAGAAAACTTATACTATAAATAACTGATCTAATCTGCATATCATGGTTTCTTCTTCCAAAAGGTTGGTTGAAGATTGATAGCCCAAAGATTTCCCAAGCGAGTTCGTAGAAGGACGCGTATAGATCCGTCGCAATTTCACGCGGGCCGCATACATATGTTAGCCATTTCACGCAAGTAGCAACATGAGGTTAAACGAGGGGGGGGAGAGAAATGCTTTAAGACCAAGATATCATTATTGGAAATTTAAAATACAAAAAAAAATTATCAAAATAATATAACTCCTGTTTTGCATTTTTCAATCATTATTTTATATATTTTTTATTTTTGTCCCTAACATTAAATTAAAAGAATTTAAGAAACATTCTTTTGCAATTTTTGCATCAGTAAACGGTTTCGTGTGATTACCAGTAACAAAACAAACTTCTTAGGATGTCTTTGTTACTATTGTGACATTACCACAGACAAAACACTTTGTTGCTGTTGCAAAGAATATTCAATTTATCACTTCTTAAAGGAGGAAAAGTGCCATTGGAAATTATTCCTATTTATTGGTATTTTTTAAAAACAGAATTCTCGTGATAAATCAAACAAGTGCTGATCCATGTTTGTTTTTCACTATAAACAGTCAACCTCCAAATTTTTCTAATATTTTTCGCTTGCAAGGTATAAAAGATTGTTCAAATTTAGCTCCACCCATAAAATTGTTCTTATTCCACTGTTGTCTGTTATCACTAACCGTAACCGTCAAATAGAAAAAGAATATAAATTCGCATCGACAGCAAAAAAGCAAAATTGATATATTTGATTTCTTGTGAAAGAATTTTTACACCAAATTTTTAATACATTGTCTTAAATAAAAGAATTTCTCGGAGCAATGGTTCATGAAAGGGCCAATTAAAAAGGCTCGGTGGGCCACATGCAGCCCGCGGTCCTCAGGTTGAGTATTGCTTGTCTAGGAGGTCTAGGAAAACTGACGGATGCCTTTCTCGACAAGTTACAAAATTACTATGGCATTGCTATCCATGACTATTTAAATGATTTACAAGGTATGCAACGTGCAGTCATTGCAGCATTTTTCCATTGTTGCTCCAATGCAAAACAACAAGTGCATGGCCAATGCCCTGTTGGACAGGATAGTTGGGGTAAATATCAACAAGCCGTATCAATGAATAAAATCTACATGGATAAATCTAAAGGATTTCCTCAAAATCTGATCAATATTACCAAACCAATATATATGAAGCTATATGATCAAAACATTAGAAAAATGTTTACCAGGAAAAACACAAAACTCAGGTCAATGTTTCAATGGAATCTATTGGAATTTATTCCAAAAGATGTTTTTGTTTCATTATCAACTCTACTATTAGGAGGATACATAGCAGTAATTCAGTTCAATAAAGGATTTAACGGATTGATAGTTATCTTGAAATATTTCGGTGTGACTGTTGGTGTAATAACATTGAAATTTTTTTCAAAACTTGATGAAATACAAAAGAAAAAAAGGTTCTAAATGACATTCTCTGACTGTGGAAAAAGTTGCAAGAAGAAAAGAAAAATAGGTTAGCTAAAAAGAAAAAATTGATTTAAAATGAGCTGATAGAAGGTGTAAATTATAAAACTGGTGAATTTTAAGCAAGTAATTGTGTAAATGAAAAATATGTGATAAATTGTACTAAAACGGCCTTTTTCTCAAAATCACCTTTTTCGTATATTTTGAAAATTTCAAAAATGATACCTTAAAATATTACTATTAAATATCTTTGAAATTTGGTACCATTTTTTCTCACGTTTTATAGGGCGAGAAGTAAAAGAATGATCATAATAAGAATTATTTTTAAATTATTGCCTGGTATTTGCGTAACGGTGTTGTAAAACATGGCAAATTTCTTGTATTGGCTCTTCGACTAGCTCTGGAATATTTATTTTTTAACCGAAAGATTTTACTTCACGCCCTAGATACAAACATAATGATTTTTTTGATACTAAATTTATACAAATTAGGTCAATGGATTTCCATGTAGAACTTTCACCAATTTTCTGAAACTTAAATGATTCATTGCAAATATTAGATAAGCATAGTTTATTTACATATAAACTGAAGTTAAAAAGGGTAAAATTGTTTTTTTTTCCTAAATGATGTTATTCGAAAGAAAAAAAAAGCTCCGAACGTATTTGTACATTTTAAGAATACCAAGAAACCAAAAATTAAATAGGGAAAATTACTTAATTTTAAATTACCTGAAAGGGAAAAATATACTTTGAAAATTCCCTCTAAAGATTATATGGTTCAACACCATCCTTTTAAGGCTGAGGTAGAACTGAATGTTATATGAAAATTTAATGACTTATTCAACGAGCATAAAAATTAAAAATCTGCAAGAATATAATATAAATTAAAAATACATTTTAATTGTTTGATTTATTTTAGCAATTTGAATTACAAAATCACAATTCCGTTTCACCCATCCGATTTCCCATTTTATAAAGTTATATTTTCCTATTTTCTTTGTTATACAGATAAAAAATTGAATATAATTACATTAATGAGACGTGGAGAATTTTTTTTTAAATATTAAGCGAGCATTCCAAGTTTTTCATTACTAAAAAATCTTTAAAAACACATTCTATCATACACGAAAATTCAAAAACAAACAAGTTACGAGATATTAATTGTATTTTCCTACAAAAATTAATTGCTAAAAAATTACTTTTGGACTTAATCCAAGAGCATAAAAGAGGTCTTAAGTATATCATTCCTTCCCCTCCCAACACAAAGTGGAATTAAAAGTATTTATTTTTTGTATCACAGTATTCATAGTGTTAAAATAAAAAGAAAATAATTTATGATATCCATGCAACTAATTGGGAATGAGAAGGGATTATCAAATTCGTTATTTGGGAACAAAATGCGATGAGACAGGACAAAGTTAAATGTCATATGTCACGGGCGTATATACTCGTTCTGCTGAGTTGGTGCCTTTAGTGTTCCGGACGTGTATACTCGTCCTACCAAAAGAGAGCTTTTGTATTGTGCTGCTCTGTTTAAAACTAGTCCCACGGCTTTGAAATAAAATAACATGACCTTGACAGTGCTTCTACAGAATTTACTAAAGAATTTAAGTAAATTCTGTTAATTAATTGTACTTATTTCGAAGAAGAGGTTGGGAAGGAATTTGAAGGGGTATATTTCAGGAACCATGAAATTCATAGCTAAACAGTTTTTCTTGTTTTTTCGTTTGAGTGCACTCTTTTCTATTTTTCATTTGTTGTCATTTTCGCTTACCGTGTGCAATAGGAACTTTTAAATTTTTTTGTACGAATGCACTGGATGTGATACTGGTTTATTTGTTCAACAAGGTTTTAAGATATATCACAGAACAGATAAGTTATAATTTATAAAAGTTATACTTTATATTTTATTATATTCTAAATCTAGGGATTAATTTTTTATTTTTATTTTATTATGTTTTATCCTTTTTTTAAAGGGGAAGTACACAATTTTTAGGGTAAAAACATGCCTTTTCTTTCCCCCCAATAAACGGTGTGCCTGTGGGGAAAATGGTGGCACTGGGGGGGGGGCTTAACTTTTCTTCTGAAGTTAAGGGGGTTAGTAATAGAACGCATCTACAATGAATATACAGGGTTATTCGTTATTGCCTCCAAGGTTTCGAAAAACTAAGATAAATACAGCAAAAAAGGACATTTAAAAAAAAACTGAAACAAAGTTCAAGTTTTATTTACTTATTTTACAAAGGTTCTATGATTGGTTACATAGTATACACTAGCGATAGCCCCAGATCCTGCTAAATTCTACTCAACATGGTGCTATCAACGTCATTTACAGCCCTTATCATTTCACTTATTTTTGCTACAAAACACGGTAAAATGGGCGCGAAAACTTGGTTTTATGCAAAAGACCAAGTTTTCGGATAATACGGATAACATGGAAAGGATAATATGTGCTGTCAATAACATTAATATTATCATGTTGAGTAGATTATGTCAGGAACTGGACTTTCACATTAATGTATACCATGTAACAAAGGTTTCCCACATAGAACATTTGTAAAGTATGTAAATAAAGCTAGAATTGTTTCTGTATTCCTTCAAATGTTCTTTTTCGCGGTATATATTCGTCTTAGTTTTTTTTTTTTTTTACTATAGCGCTGAATAACGCTATATATAATAGTTGTTACCCACCTCCTTTATTGAGTATTTCATAATGTTGTATGATCGTATATTGTTTTTAAGCTACTAAAATCTAAGTATCCTAGCATTATGCTTTCTATTGTACTAAAAACATTTCGCCTTTTGATTTGAAAAGGAATTCCTTGAATTTCTAAAATGAAAATACAACCTCTGACAATCAAGTCCAGTGAATGAAGACAGAACGGCCGATCTAGTAACACTGGTAAAAAAAAAATGCTGCACATGCGTAGTGGCAAGTGTTGACCATCTTCCCCCTCCGTTGTTTAGTTGAGCTTCGTTTGTGTTCCATGCAAGGCTTGCTTTTTAAAGTGCTTGTTAAGTGCGTTGGTTCTTATCTGAGAACAGGAAAATGAAGGAACAAAATATCAATTTAAAGTTTTGTTTTAAGCTTAGCAAGACACCGACAGAAACTTATTGGATGCTGGTACTTGTTCATGAAAATTAAGCACTGTCCATGAAGTGTGTGTACGAGTGGATCGCAGGTTTTCGAGAAGGCCGGGAAAGTGTTTCTGACAACCCCGTAGCGAAAGACCGGCAACCCCCGTCAGTGACAAAAACATTGAGAAAGTGATTAAATTAATCATGCTAGACCGTCGATTAACTGTGCGCATGATAGCTGGATGATGAATGCTGCAAGGTACATTGAAATTTTGACCCATTTCTTGAAACATCTACGCAGGGTACGACCCCAGTACGCACAGCAAGGTTCATAGTATTTTGTTCACGACAATGCTCGCCCTCACACTGCCAATATCGTCCTGTTCCTGGCAAAAAAAGGGGTGGTGCAAACTGAACATCCACCATTCTCAACAAATCTCAATCCTCCAGACTTCTTCCTATTCTCACGACTCAACTCGCTTTGAAAGGAAAGAGATTTGACGATATTTCTGACATCCAACGAAACGTGACGCGAGGCTTTTGAAGTCCATCTCAAAAGAAGAGCTCTTGTTTTCAGGACATATATAGCAGATGTCAGCGATGCCTAGTTATGGGAGGTGACTTTTTCGAAGGACAGTAAAGTAACTTTCGATAATATTTAACCTGCGTTAATTTTTCAGGACTATTCACCGAACTTTATAGTCAGAGGTTGTACAATTATATCTCTTTCTCTTCCAGAATCAATTTCCGTGAAACCCATTTTTAGCGGATCTCTATTAAAAAAACATCTTTACAAAGTTTCAAACCCCGAACCCTTATTAGTCGATTTATGCAAAACATTCTTTTACCAAATTTCATATCTGTAGTTCTAATAGTTCCGGAGATCTCGTGGTGAGTGAATGAGAGTGAGTCGCTTTTCTTCTTTATATATATTCGAGCTTACAGAAGGTATTAATTTTAAAGAAATTAACTGAAGCAAAAACTCCGGGTTCACATCACTTATTACAAACGTATACAAGTTTTTTTTGGCTTACATTTATGTACGCATGGATAGAATTATCAATTAGCTGAGATATCAGAATTGAACAATCTCAATTCTTTCTTTTAATAGGGTGTTTTTCTTTTAAATTCAGGAGCAAAATAGACAAATGACTGAAAATAAAATTTCTTTATGTAAATATGGTTATGATGTATCAAACAAAGATCTCTCAATTTAATTTACAAAATGAAGAATCATACGTTATAAGATATGCTTTATAAGCAATGAAACTAAATATTAATTAACAGTATATTTGGATTATTACATTAGTTAATAAATAATAATTCAATTACATATTAGCTTGAACAATAGAATAAAGCATAACGCCATTGTCTAAACATTTGTTAAATACCGAATATATTTCAAACGAACATAACATTTTTACTAACTCACCAATAATTCTTGAACTTCGAATCTTTTTAAAATGCAATTGTTTCGAATCTTAAAAGATTTAGTTCTTTTTAAGTTTCTTTTCTTTATCTTGAGGTAATTTTTAATTGACTGTTTAAATGATACAGTAGTTATAGATGTGTTTCGGTTGAAAATTCTCTTCCATATTATTATCGTCTGATTTAATTCAATAATTCATGTTATTCGAATTTATCTGATTACTTTATTTTTGGTTATATAATCGTCTGTTGTTAAAGTTATGTTGATTACGTTGGCACATCTTTTGTAATTATTCTAAATATGTTTCTTCAGTTGAAGGAAAGAATTGTAATGTATAATCAACGTGGTTAAACTTATGTAATTAATTTTTGTAAATTTTCGATATATTATCATTTGTCTGGAAATCTTTTTGATCATTGAGTGATTATAAAATAATATTTTATTCATAATAAATAATTAAATGAAACGTTACAAATGTTTTGAAAAAAAAAAAAGAAAATACTACACATATAGCTTTACCGAAAATGCTCTTTTTTTGGACATTTTGATGTCTGAGATTAAAACAATACAATTTATTAACATAAATACGTATCTAATGTCTTAAGAGCAACTATATTTAATATTTATGAATTCGCTTTTATTGTTATAAATGATGACATTTAAAACACCTTAAAGCCCAAATATGCAATTTATATATATATATATATATATATATATATATATATAATAAAAAACTTATATAGAGCACTATACGTTTTACCGCACCAGCAACATCCTTATACATATTTCTTTTAAGTGGGTTTTGAAATAAGGTATTTGAATTTAATGTTTGATAATAGTCCCAAACATAATTGTACCAGAATCCAGTTTATGTGACCGATTTGTTTAAAAGTATATAATGAAAAAAAGATTAACAAAACTTCAAGAGATTTTTATACATAAAATGTGCTTAACTTTAACTGTTAAGTTAATCTATCAAAATATTTTGAATATTAACATAATTTTAAATTTGTATTTATGCAGAAATAAAAAACCTGATTGAAAACAAAATCTATCAACACTCACAACGTATATCAAATATCATAAATTCTATGGATGTAATAATTTGAAACCGAAATATTTTAAATGTGTGGCTCTTAAACAAATTTGTTTAAAATAAAATAAAGCTGAATGATAAGGTCAGCTTTCATTCCGAACCTCAAGATTTTTTATGTCATTTGTTAATTGCTTCAATTAATGAAAAGGAATTTCTGTAATTGTTAAAAACACGAAACTGAAATGTTATTAAAATAGTTACTTTGAAATTTCCTTTTTGTATCAAACACGAACATCATAACAATTGTAGTCAATGTGACAAAAATCTTTTTCTTTTTAAATAAATAAAATTTAAAAAATAAGAGCTAGGAAAAACTATTCATATCAATTGCTTTCCGTATTGTGCTCTGAAGCCTTCGACAAATTGATACTTTTCTTTTAAAGTCATACCTGGCATTTTACCCTGTTTCTTTCTCCGTCTCAGGTTTGATATTGGTCATTCGAGCAAGATGTCTTCTCAAAGTAATTTTCAGTGAGTGGGGAAGGAGACTATAAAAAAAGAAACTTAAAAAGAGGATTCTTGAAGTTAGCTAGGTTACAGGAGAAAAAAATATATATTTCTCTCAAAACTCACAATGAGGACAATATAACATCTGCGCCCGGATATATTTCCAGAACTTTAATGTCGATCTTCACAGTTTGGAAGCGATAATCTATTTTAACATTTGGATAAGATAGCATGGAATTCAGTATTTCCTTCACCGCTATGAAGGAAAATAAATTGAAAAATGCATGCATAGCATCGAACATATTACGGAAAGAAAGGTAGATTTTTAATTGAAAAACTAATTTTCAAATACGAGGGAAAGCCAAAAAGTAAAGGGACTTTAGCAATTTCTCTTTCCAAGGTTTGGCAACAGTGCGCCCTCCAGAGGGAAAGAGAGGTGGTTGGCAAACACTTTTACACAACGTGTCACTCGTCTTTCCTCGTAGTCGTTGGACTGTATCAGACCGTTCAAAATTTTATCTCCATTGTAGATCTGCATGAAGGAGGAAAGGAGGGCAGTGATTTGCTTTTTTATTTGCGGAAGGTGTGAAACCTGTGGAAATTATTCGTCGCATTATGGTGCCCAAAGTTTATCGCAAAGCAAGATTTACGAATGGATAGAGCACTTCAAACAGGGAAGAACTTCTTTATGTGACTTCGAAATATCACCATCGACATCAACCACTGTGGGCAATGGGCAAGTCATTGGGGGTGGGTATACTGAGTGAAGGGATAGCTAGTATCAAGAACAGGATTTACACCTACCACAAACAAAAAGCGAATCGCTGCCCTTCGTTCCTCCTAAGTGCAGATCTACAAGGTACCTGAAATGTTGAACTGTCTGAACGACTACGAGGGAAGGCTAGTGTCACGTTGTATAGAAGTGTTGCCGACTACCCCTTACTCAGCTCTAACTAGCGCTATTGCTAAGCCGTGGGGAAAACAAGTAATTGCTCTAGGCGATATAGTACCCTAAAAATCATCAACTTGTCGAAAAATTTTTTTATTGGCTTATTTGATATCTCAAATCCTTAAAAATATTCCTGCAAAATTTCAAAGTTTTACCTGCATTTTTTATCAAGTTATGGAGCAATATTTGATGCTGGACAGCAACTACCACGCCCACATTTCAGATTATCTGCTAGAAAAGAGCCTGATAAAAAATGAATTAATTATTTTTTTACCGCGTGTCATTGAGACTGAAATTATATATGCAGTAACAAATCATTTCAAGAAAAAATTGTGCAATTCATGCAAAAATTCTAGTTTGTGAATTGTTTATTGGGAGGTGCAAATGGATTTGGTCAAGATTTAAAAGTTTTCCGTGCTTTTTATGATATTATTATGAATGAAATTAAAACTTCAAAACGGATTCTTTCAAAGCACAAATACTAAATCTCATTTTGATAACTCAGATAATTAAAAATCTAATTAGCAAGAATAGAAAAACTCTCCCATTTTTATATATTTGTTTTTGGTAATATATATATATATATATATCCCATGTGTGCGAGATTCAACACTTTTACTATTAAAATATTTTAAGATATTTATTTAAACAATTGCACATATACATTTCCTGGATTTTGATATATTTTACTTATTAATTGTTCTTTGGTTTTGCTTTCATTCGTGTACAATATTTAACATGTGAAGGCTTTTAAAATCATGGAAATAAAAAATAAAGGCATAACATCTTTTGTACATGATGTGTATTAGCTCTGAGCATAGCATTAGCTCTGAAGTGTGTTTATTTATTTTTCTATAATTATTGAGATAAAGTTTTATGAAATATTGATCTTTCATTCGTTTTCTTCTACATATTCATTATGGCAGCATACTGTTTAATTGTTCGACATTTGTGCAATTTTTTATGGTGTGGTAAGTAGTTTTAAATAAACTAATTAACATTTCATAAGAGTTTTAAACTATTCGATGAATATTATATGCTATTCATGGAATGAAATCTTCAAACTCATATTTCTCCATGTTGAATTTTTGATCATATGCCTAAGCCTTTTTTGATAATTGAAGTAGGGTTCTGAAATTTTTTATAAATGTTCTAAAATGTATGTTTTATAAAACTGTGCATGGAATTAGTTCTAAGATACGTAGTAAGTTTTTTAAAAAAAATTCAAAATCAGAAATGTTACTATTTTAAGAATTTTTGTATCTTTCACAACGAAAAAAATTAGTATAAAATTAATGAGTAGCAGCATAAAAATCCCATGCACAGTTTTTGTGGTATATTATAAGGTACTTAGATAAAATTTTTGAAAGAAAAGAGACATATTAAAAAAAATGCTTAAAAAATCTCTAAAAATTTTGATTTTACAAACATTTTGCAACAAATTAAAAATTAATTTTTATTAATAATATACTACAAACAATAGTGTATACGTTAAAATTAATTAATTTTTATTAATTATCATTTACGTATCGTGTTGTCATCCTAAACAATCATGTATATAAAATTTCAGTTAAGTTGTTAAGTCAGTTTAGTTAAAACTTTAACTGTAAAAAAATTAGTAAACAATTAAAGAGAAGCATAAAAATTCCATGCACAATTTTATGTAGTATATTATAAGGTACTTGAAAAAAATTTTTTGAAAGAAAAGAAACATATTTAAAAAAAGCTTAAAATGTTTTAAAAAGTTCAAAAAATTTAAATTTTACAAACATTTTGCAACAAATTTTAAAATTTTTGTATGGAATTATAATAAAATATTAAACTTTTTAAAATACAATTAAAACAAAATGTCAAGTATTAAAAAAAATTGTGAAGATGGTACCATATCGCCTAAACGAGAAAACGCTTAACACGAAATAATACAACGGTCCCCACAAACTATGCATTTACATGTATTTTTTCCCTTTACACGAAATGAATATCGCTTAACACGAAAAGATTTTCCTTATAAGAAGGAATGAAATACAGAAAAAATCAGCGGAAGTTTGAGAAAGTTTCGGTATCATTGAACTGTACAACTGTATCATCGGAAGAAATCATTGCAGAGATAATAATGTGTGTACAGCCCCAATTATGGCAAACAGACATTTTAAAAAATATTCTTGATGCAGATATGAATGAGTAATGCAGCTCTGTTTCCATGTCATCGAAATGAGAACGTCATGGAAATCCTATACAGTTATTTAGACGCACATTCTGTAAAGGGTATATCTGTTATTCTACTACTAAGCCTCTTGGGTAAAATTAATCTTTTTAGCTGTGATTTCAGTTGAAAAATTCTCTCTGTGAAGAAGACGGCATTTATAAAAATTAGACAACTTCTGCTTAAAGGTTTGTAATAGAGTAGAGAATGGTGGTTGAAAGTGGGATATAGAAGCGTGAATAAGATAATGAGCGGAGGCCATATAGCTAAGTTGAAAGATATCCATAGTTATAACTCAAGCACTGGAGTCAAGAGCGCTCCCATATTAGGATAAGTTTGTTTATTTTTATGATAATCAATTTAGTCCAACGTGATTGCTCCTCAGATTTAATGTTTTAAGTACATTCTATCCCTTACCTTGTCTAGTGTTATTAAGTCAAACAGATAATAAAAGTGTGTTTGAATTACTATGGCTGATCTTTACTCGAAACCCCAATCACCTGCGTCCACTGGGATGTTACAATTCTAATGGTGAAATGAGTAACAAAATGGACGATATTGTGCAAATTGTTGACAATTTGACGCTAAAAAAGACAATGCAAAGAAAAATACCAGGTTACTTTCTAAAAATTCAGTGGATGTTTTTCATACACTTGAAAAATTTATATTAAATTTCTTTAAGTTCTAGTGAACGTTTTTGTTTAATTTTCTTTTATTAAATCCGTGGATTTGCACATATTTATGTAAATAAAATGTACTCAAACTTAATTTTGTTAAAGATATGCTTCTTTTTTGCATAACACGAAAAAATATTTCAGTCTCCTCAGTTTCGTGTTAAGGGATTTTCACTGTAATTGTATATATTTTTAAACTACGAGAAAGTGAATTTGGTTCCTTAAAAATGATACCTGTTTAGATTAGTTAATTCAAGCACCAGTCAAATTTGTTATTCTATAGAAACTCCCTTTGTTAAGATCAGTGAAGACTTATATACAAAAATTTCCTGCAGCATATTTTTTAAAATGACCAAAAACATAACAAATAATATTAAAAAATTTTTAAAATCAATTCCTACTTAGATAAAAAAAATTATTTTAGTTACTTTTATTAAATAGTTAGATTTAATATAAATATGTATATATACATATGACACAGAATCATAAAGTTAAGTGGCAATTAATTTTTATTAATTATCATTAAAGTATCGAATTTTCATCTAAAACAATAGTGGAACAAATTTCAGTTCAACTGAATGCTTTGAAACGTGAGGGGAAAAAAATCTTTCAAAGTTTTGACCGAAGTCGCTAAAAATGAAACCAACATGGCTGTATCTGTAATTCATTAAATAATTAATTTGAGTCAATAATTTTTATTAATTATAATTAAATTATCGTATTGTTAGCCAAAACCCAATAGTGTATAGAAAATTTCAGCTCAAATGAGCGCTTTAAAATGTGAGAAAAAAAACATTTTCAAATTTTAAAAAAAGTCGCCAAAACGGTCGCTAAGTCGTTGAAAATGATGCCAGCGTGGCTATATTTGTAATTTTTTGAATAATTAGTTTTAGTCAATTAATTTTTAACAAAAAAATTTATCAATTGTATGGTCATCCAAAATAACTGTGTACATAAAATTTCAGCTTAATTGAGTGCTTTAAAACGCATTTTATTAACGATTGAAAATTGAACAAGATAAAAATATATAGAGAGAAATAAGCTCTAAAAGTAGGAATTGAAAAATTATTTGAAATTTATTTCAATTCCAGTTTATCCAAGCCATTATATGATTTGGAATCAAGACAACAGCTCCCTCTTGTGTCTTTTACTAATTATTAATGTTTTAGGTATTTCGAAATGCGGACAGATTGAGGAATCAGTAATCAAGAGAGTGTAATTCTTTCAGAATACTATCTCTAATTCTTACGGAATGGAATGTCTTAAGTAGGAGCAAGGAATGGGAGCAATAAAACTTTTCTTCGTACTCCCTAATTCTTTAATTAAATGATGTATTCTCAGAATGCCTTCAATTCGGAGCATTAAGACGCTTAACTATTCCAGTAATTAGGGGATTTGAAAATTGTTAAGTTAAAATGCATTTAAATATAAAGAAGTCAGTAACCGTAAACTACTGTAAGTACTTATAGATAATTTAAACAGCTATAAAACAAAACTATGTTTATTTGATTAAAACATTTCTGTTCGATTTCGTGACCTTAACCACTAGGCCACTGATTCGTGGCTAGCGTGTCATGAGTTCGAATCCTGGTATCACTGAAAACTCACCGTGTAGAAGGGGCCGTTGCGTGTTAAATCTGTCAAGGCTCGCGCGTCCTCCCGTTGGTGTGGTGTCGAAGTTAGGAAATGGGTGCCAGTTCAGGTGTTGTCTTCGTCACTTGACCGTGATTCAAATGATGAGATCCGTCTCCAATAGCCGTCGTGCAGCTATATAGTGCAACGTAAATGTGATTCTCTCTCTCACTCGCAACGTGAGGGCAATTGGCGACGGAGTACGTAATTTGAACCTAGACCAAGTGATGTAGACGACAACTGAGAGGGCAAACTCTTCTCCAAACTGTCACACCAGAGAACTTTAAGTCTCGACAGATTTAAGGTGCAACAGCCCACTACACGGTGGGTCTTAAGTTGCGCTAAGATTCGTCCACGTGACTCAACAACGCCAGCCACGAGTTTGCGACCATGACTACTTGACTACTGCGGCCAATAATAAATTTGAAATGAAATTACAAACGATTTTAAAAACATTAGAAATGTTGCATTTGTCTTTAGAAGATGTAATTTCAAGTTTTCTACGACAAACTTGGATAGGGGTGTAAATATCGAGATTTGGGACAGGCACATATTGACTCTAATCTCGATCGGCATTCAAATGCCGATACTCGCATTTCAATGCATATTTATAGTGAATTTTATACACAACTTTTGAAGTTTTAAAAACATTTCTTGATTAGCATTTGTACTTTGAAGATGTAATTTTCAAGTTTTCTAAGACAAACTCTGAGATAGGGTGTAAATATGTCGAGATTACGACTATTCTAATCTCAGATTTACGCATTCAAATGCGATACTCGCATTTCAATGCATATTTATAGTGACTTTTATACACAACTTCTTGGAAGTTTAGAAGGCTTTCTTGATTCACGCACATGCACTTGAATTGTATTTTTAAAGGTCCGTTTCTAAGAACAACTCCTGACATTAAATAATGTTCTGCCAAATCCACTTGCTTGTGTATAATAAAAGTTATTCAGGAAAATATCTTTATGTGTCACCTATTTCTTCTTTCATAAATTTTATTTAAATGTTATTGGTGGCCTTAGAATTAGCATAAATATGAAGTTATTAAAAGCACTATCAAATCTTTGAGTGTTTTAACCAAGAAGTCACATAATTATTTTGTTTCGATCTCTTTAGTGTGATTTAAGCTAATACAAATAGCCTTTAGATTAATATTTTGGCGACATTAAATGAGACGAAGCACATGATTACCAATTCAGCGCATACGACACATGTGAAATTGGATTACAAACTTGGCGAGTTATCTTGAACATTGGCGATTGTTGCCATAATACGCAAGAACCATTTTTTAAAAATTATATTTTATAGTCCATTGCATACCTTAATATGCTTTGCATTTCCTGCATGTTTTAGTTGAATTTGCCCGATTCCTTCATGTTTGTAGTTTTCGCAAGTAAGTGAGTAGGTTTATGGTGCAAGAGCCAACTTTGGAAACTAAAACTACAACTTTGGCTTCAGTAGTTTGTGCAAACACTATTGTAAGAATAAAAATATTTGTTTACTACATTTTGAATAAATCAAATTAAAAAAGTTCAGGAAAATGGTTAGTAAAATTATTGCTCTAAATGGTACTTGATGATTATTTATCATTTATGTTACTTTATTCACATATATTTTGTTACTCACTGATGTTTTAAAGAATTTCTTTAATTGTTCTTTCACATAACAGTTTTTATTTCTAAAACATTGATCAAGAACCGAAATTTAATATATTCATTTTTCAAATATTAAAATAAACAAGCATGCACTTAGTATAAAGGGTCTCTATATCTTATTTTGAAAAAAAAATTCCAAAATTGTACCAAAAGGAGGAATGTAGAATTTCATATTTTAACAGCATTATTTTTATTCATAAAGTGAATTTTCAGCTAATTATGCTAATAAATAAGAACAGCAGAAAAAGTTTATTTTTATTTTTGAAATATTTTGGAATTTAAATGTATTTTGAACGAGAGTTTAGCTTTAAAAATTAAAAAGTAGCGCTTTTTTTAAACAAATAAGAAAAATGTTTTTCATACTCATTAAAAATTGTTTAAAAAAATTCAGTTAATTTTTTTCCAGTAAAATAAAGAAGTCATTAATGATATTTATTTTCTTTTTCTCTCAATATACACGAATATTTTCCCCTAACTACAATTCTTTCTTCCTTCTACCAATAAAGTTATTTGATACAATATTACTGACACCATATAGGTTATCTAAGTATCTAATGACAATCCATTTATGGTACTAAGCATTACTAAAAATGCAGTACGTGTAACCCCAAAATAATCTCCAATAAAAGGACTCATCTTCCTTTTATTTATTCTTGATATAGCAGTTCTCTTATTTTATCAGATATTTAGAACATTTTGTTGATATTTGTACAGAGTAAAATGGGGTTTTTACACGCGTTATACATTTAAGTCCACCTGTGAAAGATACACATCATTGTATATTATTAATCCAAACCACAGAGATTTCAAAGAAAATTAAGTTTTTCAGTTGAAAAAATAATAAATGGCTCTTTCTGTGCGTGTGTGTGTTGGGGGTAGGGCATAGTTAAAGGCATGATTATGGTTTTATTTGTTCTTTAAAATGTTTTGTATATAACTATGTGCTGAGTAATTAACTTTGAAAAATGGGAAATTTTTAGATATTTTATGTCAATTGAATTAGAATGTATGCATTACAATTGTTTCAAGAATATTATTAAAGGGAAAAAATTACATGCAATTTTAAGGCAAAAAAAGGAGAAATAATGACTTATTTTCAAAACTTTATTATTTAATGAAAAATGCGTCTATAATAATAATATTGTTACGAAGATCGGGGGTTCGAGGATTTTATGCTATCAGTTTCAAAGAATAAGAAAGTTCAACATTAGCGATGGAAATTTATTCACGAAAAACAGTCCTTGAAATACAGGATAAAATATTCATATTCACTTAATAAATCTCAGAAGGCCTTCACGCCTACGGCGCTCAGACATAACTATCAGTGTCTAAAATACAAGCATGTTTACAGATTATTCGTAAGCATCCACCTTATATTCGACATCCGAAGTACTAACTAATCACTGGTCAACTCCACATGGTCAAATCAATACTACTCTGCAACGGTTAAAACAAGACTTACCCAGTTTTGGCGAGTGATTCCTTATTTATAGTCTACACGGAATTTCCTCGAAAAAAATCGCTTGCATCATAGATCGCTATATTTCAAGATTTGTCCACTAATTTTCAGAAGAACTAATGTGATTGCGAACGCACCAACATGGTCGCCAAATTTCCAGAAATGATGCCAACGTGCCAAGATTTTGCCAAGTTTCCAATGAACCACTATTATAATGTAAGAAACTGTGTTACTTGATAATACTGCAACTTTAATATAACATAAAAACAACAGACTGATATAAACGTATTACGGTACTAAGATATTATCACAGCAATAACCAACGTTCAAAATAATTCACCAAGTTGGCAATTCCTTTCGCATGTGTCATATGCGTTGAATTGGCAATCATGTGCTTCGTTTCATATAATGTCGCCAATAAGTTGCGATAATACATCAGTACCCGTATTATACATCCAAATATAAATTATTTACACAATTTCAAACAGTCATTGCACAAAATTCGTAAGCATTTTGTCTATATATAGCTAGGATTTCTACATCGGTGCTAAACTAAAATGTCCAGAATATATGCCTTAGAAGTGGGTTTATTTATATGAGCAGAGGAATTTTTTAGCAAAAAAACACCCATTATCATTTCAGCGGATCTTAGGCCTAAAAATATGGATTTTTCAAAAATTTAGTTCAAACCCGGCATAGAAGGCAATATATAAGCAAAATATCATTATTATAAGAGGTTAACTCTGAAATTTTTGAGATGCGCACAGACGAGAAGTTACAAAACAAAACTAAGGGTTTAATTTAAAAATACAAAGTATTTCAATACAGGAGAAGGCTTTTTACTACCTTACTTCAAGTTGCTTAGCGTAGAGTAAATTTTAGGCAGAAAAGAAAATGGAGTTGACGCGAGAACATTTTCGTGTTATGATTTTCTGCGATTTTAAAGATGGATTAAATCAAGAGGAATGCGTTCTACGGCTGCAATGAGCATTTGTTGATAAATCTCCATGTTGTGCTACTATATAAAGATGACTTAAAGAATTTTCACAGTGATCACAATTCTTTTCCAGATGAAGAACACACAGGAAGCCGTGGTTGACAGCAGAGGCGGATTAAGATAGTTGGAGGCCCATGGGCTCAAGAGTCGAAAAACTAAAATAGTGAAAAGAGCCACTTACTTTAAATTCTCAAAATCAAATGAAAAACTCAACGGTTAAAGAAAAATCTTAGCTGTATATAAAAACAAGATATCAATCATTGGTATGGCCAAGTAATTTTAGCGCGTTTTTCACATGTTGTATTTTACAATAAGGCAACTAATGAACTTTTACTAATAGAAAGTAGTACTGTACTTAAAAAAAAAAATAAAAAGATTAAATTAAATATGATTCGGCTCATCTATTGCACAAATGCGACCAAATGCCAAAAACCCGAGGTCAATTGGTTGCTTATTGGCTGAGAAAAAGGTACGACAAAATATGGAACGAAGACGAAATTTGCGTCCTAAAGCGTTTTTATTCCACTACGTGAAAAACGCGCTAAAAATAAAACCTTACTAAAGAGCCTACAGTTTCGCTATACAAATTGATTTCTCTTTGGCAAATTCATCAATTATTTTTGCCATATCTATTTTATCCAAAACATTTTGTTCTGTATATAATATGGTCATGTTGTCAATTTGTCTTTTCTCCTATAGTAATCCTTAAATTATTTTAATACGTTTTAAAACTGAAAAAGATCTTTCACCTGATTGCATTCGATAACGGTATAGTTAAAAATATTTTCAAAAAATTTCTACATTAGGATTTCTCTTGCAACTCGATAAATTTCTAGGGGTATTTTTCATTATATCTTTTTTTTTTTTTTTTCTTGATCCCCAATTCATATAGTCAAAATTAAATGATTCAATATCGTCTTTGTAGATTTCCTTTAATTTTTGTGTAGCTTTCTTTTAATACACTGGGCTTTCACCAACAGTTATGGTCAGGAGTGCTTATGCAATTTTCTTTGATTGATGGAGCACTCTCAAGGTTAATTCACACACCCTGACTGCAAACTAGTACGCCAGTCTGGCGATACAAACTGTTGCACTGCGATTTATAAACATCACTCAAGGGGTGTTTTCCAACAGGATATCGTGCTCCCTTATCCCTGTTGTAATCCAGCAGGCTCTATTAAAAAAACGACGTGTTGAGTTGGCCTACAAGATCACCAGATCTTTTTCCAATCAAGCAGGAATGGGACATCATTGAACGCAATGTCAACTTCACCCACAATCAGAATTAAACAACCTTATAATGACCGACCAAGAACAACAAGCATGCAATTCATCCCACATACTGATATCCGGTACCAGTACGACACGAGGCATGCACGTTTGCATGCATGCATTTAAAATTGTGGTGGTTATACCAGTTTTTAATGTATCATTATTTTACATTTGAAATGGCTCTCGCTTGCATGAACCTGTGATCTTGAAACTTTAATCAATTTAATATGCTTCCTATACATTTGTATAGGTAGCCTATTACCGATTTGTATTGCCGAAGTTTTATAAGTCGACAATATTTTTTACTTGGTGTTCGGATTTTTTTTCGATCATTGTAAAATGTACCCGAGAGTAGTCAAGCATGCCTGCAAACTGAAAACGAACTTGTTTGATTTAAATAGCATTCATTTGCTTGAAATAAAATTTGGGCAAAAAAAAAAAAAAATGCTTGTGAAAAGTGTGTACAAATTGCAACAATACGAAGAAAAAGATGGCTAGAGCTGCTACACGACTCAAAAACGAGGAAATATCGGGGTTGCAATATCGGTTCAAGATCTTTTTTTTTCTGCACGTTGAACTTATAAGTGGAATCCATCAAGCTTGGGCCCCTCTAGAGCTGGGGGCCCCTGGCGGCCGCCAGGTCCACCACCCGCTTAATCCGCATCTGGTTGACAGTAGTCCCGGATGAGTCAGTCATGCGAAAAATGTCAATGTATGATATTTGTGTACCTACCAAATGATACAGAAGGAACTTAACATTGGTTCCACCACCATATACAAAATTATTCATGAAAAATTACATTTGAAATAAGTAGTTTGCTTTTGGGTTCCCCGTAATCTAACTGAGCACCAAAAAGAGGAGTGTGTCAAAATCTGTAAAAAAACCCCTTTAAATTGCTGATAGTGGCTACCGCATCAGGCATAAAATTGTTAAGTGGGATAAAATTAACACACTTAACAACTGTTAAGTTTTTTGACGTTCCAACACTTCAAGAAAGTAAATTGCGGATTTTTGAAGATGATCCCACGCCAACAAAACGAATGAAAGGCAACGAACAATGAGAAAAACAATGTATATGTCGTTTTCTTCAGAAGTACGGGATTGGTCAAGGCCATCAAGTTGGAAGGACATAAGACAGTACCCTCAAACTGGTATACCACTAAATGTCTTCCAAAAATTCTCCCAAAAGTGAATGTTTGGGGACTAATGCTTCACCATGACAATGCATCTTCTCGTACAGCCAGAAACACAGCTGAGTTTCTTAAACAAGAACAAATTAAAGTGATAGATCATCCACCTTATATTCTGAATCTAGCTCTGTGTGACTTTGGGTTATTTTTAAATCTAAAAAAAAAAAAAACTTACGTAGACGTCATTTTATTCAGAAGAAGATTGACGTGGCTATAAATGCATTTTTTATCAATTCCAAGAAATGAATGTTTTGAGGCATTTAATCTGTGGAAAATTCGTCTTCAAAAGTGCATTGATGCAGGATTACAAAACTTTTAACACTCCTAAAATTTTGTATTTCTTTGAAAACCTAGGAGTATCTCAAAATTTCAGAGTGACCTCTTAGAAACATTTTCCTAAAATAAGAATGTTCTGAAAATGTGTCATTTTTTACCAAAAATCGCATTTAAATAGTTTTCTTGTAATAATATTCTTAAAATAAAGTTATGCATGTTAATTTAACTGACATTAAATATCCAAGAATTATCCATTTATACGCGTTTTTCAAAATAACGGCTCCACACGTAGTCAGTCTCTTCAAGTGCATATGGTTTGTGAAAAAATATGTAAGGCCAAATATTCCTTCAAGGAATAAAAATATCTTTATGGCACAGAGCATATTCAGAACATATACTCGAAAGTTTGGTACGTGCCCTCGCTGTTTACTGCTTTGCCTGTTTATTTCTATCAGATCTATTCTTTGAGCGAAAATATAGGGAAATACCCGATAGGAATAGTTGTAGAGGTATCACACATATATTTATGAATACATAGTTCCAAAAGAAAAATTTCCAAGTATTCAATTTAAACAAAATCGTATATTATAAGATTTAAATTTAGTATGTACGTGTTCTTTCACTGGCATCTAAACATCTTTATGTTTAATCTGATTATACTAATCGTTACTTACGTATTTCTTCTGAGTTATATATATATATTTTATTGAAGATGAAAAAAAAAAGTTTTCTAATTATAAACATTTCAAATCTTCCTTTCGCCATTTTTATTAACAACAATAAATCATGTAACGCATAGAACAACAATATAAAATCAAACACGATAACGATACATACAACAATCGATTAAAAAATGAATCGTAAGCAAGAATTATCGTCGTCATTGTTCCAAATGAAACAATTAATTACGTAGCCTTTAACTGTTTGAGTGGCCGCGGTAGCCTAGTGGTCAAGGTAACAGACTCATGGGTGGCGTATTGAGAGTTGGAGCCTGATACCGCTGAAGATCCTTTGAACAGAAGCTCAAACATCCTCCCGTTGGTATGATGTGGAAGTTAGGAGAAGGGGTGCCGTTCAGGTGTCGTCCTTGTCACTTGACTGTGGTTCGAAATTGCACGATGCGTCATCAAAAGCCCTCGAGTAGCTGAATAGTGATAGAGTGAGTGAATGTTAACGTAGCACTATTCAGCTATTCAAGGGCTTTTGGTGGTGGACCTTGGAATTTTCAACAATGGTCAAGTGAAGAGGATGACCTGAGCTAGCACTCCCCTCTTCTAACTCATGACACACCAGCCACGAGTTCGTGACTTTGAGGACTAGGCTACCACGACCACTCGAGTGGTTGAATAGTGTGTCCTTAATATTCATTCACTCTTCTTAACTGTTTGATTCCCCCCCCCTCTCCATTGAATAGGGAAGATACGTTTAAAATTCCCTTTCGTAAGGATTTCCTGGAATCTGTGACACGAGTTGCCACACCCTGTTTTCTAAAAGATTAAGGAGTTTTTATTATTATTATAATAATCGCTATATTATGATAACTTTACTGATTTTTAGTACGAGTAAATATTGTTTTATACACGAATTAAATGTAAAATCAGATAGTTTTATTTAAATCTAAATTGAACAATTTCAGGAAATACATTAAGATTTTCGCAAATGAAATTTTTCTAATGTTTTTCAAAAAGTGTTTAAAATAGAAATGGGTTTTTCATAGATATATAAAAGGGTTATTAATTTATAATGAATATTTGTTTCTTATAGTCAATATGCAACTTCAAACATCAAATGCTGTGTAAATTTTTTTGTTTCAATGTTAGTCGTGAAAAATATATTTATTACTTAGCATCTTTGATTAATTCTTAAAAGAAAAAAAAAAAAAGGAAAAAGTCGATAAGTAAATTTTTGTGATATATAGTACAGTTTTTTAACTATAATATATTAAACCGTGATTTCTAATAATTTCTGACTAATATATGATTTCACGAGTGATTTTTCTATGACCTAAAAGTCAAGGGAATTATGAAAAGATACTTAGAGTAGTAGGAATTGGATGGAGCTGTCTAAGCAATATGTTGCTTAGGCGCGGTTTCAAGTAAAACCCACAAAACTGATTTCCTCGTGTAGCAATATCTGTCATTTGTAACTGTAAACAAGTGATATCATTTTTTTAAAAATGAATTTCTACTTAGGTCAACAAAGAAATTTTTTATTTTAGTTACTTTTTATTAAGTAATTATAATTAATATAAATATGTATGTACATATGACAGAGTCACAATATTAAGTGGCAAAACACCTTTTAAATTGACATTACAAACTTTTAACCACATTAAATTTTTAATTACATTTTTTTAATAAAAGTTGAAAAAAAAGGTAAGAATTTATATTTAATTTGTGCAAAAGGAATGCTGATGTTTAACTAGCATATGATTATTCAGGTTAAGTTAAACCTTCATCATAAATTTAACAAATCAGTTTTATCCAATTGTGGTGTCGTGGAGAGGAATAATATCAACTGAAATTTTTCTCTTAAACTATGAATAATTAATTAAATTTAATTAATAAATTAATATTTGAAAAACTGTATTAACATCAAGAGTCATCAACAAGTTTAAAAAATGTATTTGAACTTGAGTGGATGAATAAAGAGTATTTTATTAACAATTGAAAATTTGAACAAGATTTATATATATATATATATTTATATATGTATAGGGGAGTGTGAACTAATAGTAGGAATTGAAAAAGATTTTAGAATAGTTTGGAGAATTCGTTGATAGATTATTCTGAATGTAGAAGAAGAAAACAAATCTTTGTGTTTTATTCAAGTTGTTACCTCTATTTTAAAGCATAACTTTATGCAGTTGGATATGTTTACTAGAATTATATTTAGGAAATAAGTAACCGTTAAGATGTTTTATTCTTTCCCTTATACTGTTAGCGACTTGTGTAAAGGATTGTCACAAATATAAAAATTAACTGCAAAAAAGTTTTAAGATAGGTATTTAAAAACAGTCATAGAGAGGTATTAAAAACATTAAGTCCAGCTACACTTTTACAAATATGATATGATATTTTAGAATACTTTTTAAGAAGACCAATAAGCCATTATCAACACTTGAGTTTTGAACTAAGTCGTATAACAGGGTTTTCAGACGATATGGTACCCTAAAAATAATCAAACTATCGAAATTTTTTTATTGGCTTATTTGATACCTCGAATCTTTATAAACACATGCCTGCAAAATTTCAAAGCTTTATCTGCATTTTTTTATCAAGTTATGGAGCAATATTTGATGCTAGACAGCAACTACCAAGCCCACATTTCAGATTATTTGTAAGAAAAGAACCTGATAAAAAATGAATTAATTATTTTTGTACCGCACGTAAATGAGACTGACTATATTTGCAGTAACAAATCATTTCAAGAAAGAATTGTGCAATTCATTTAAAAATTCTAGTTTGTGAATTGTTTATTGGGGGGGGGGGGGAGAGCAAAGTGATTTGGTCAAGATTTAAAAGTTGTGTGTACTTTTTATGATATTATTATGAATGAAATTAAAACTTCAGAATGGATTCTCCCAAATCACAAATACTAAATCTCATTTTGATAACTCAGATAATTAAAAATCTAAATTCGCAAGAATAGAAGCACTCTCCCATTTTTATATATTTGTTTTTGATGATATAAATACATCCCGTGTGTGTAAAATTCAACACTTTTATATATATTTTAAGATATTTATTTAAACAAATGCACATATGCAGTTCTTAGATTTTGATATATTTTACCTATATGTTATTTGATTTTGTTTTCAATCGTGTACAATATTTAACATGCGAAGGCTTTTAAAATCATGTAAATAAAAAAGAAGGCATAATCATCTTTTGTACATGCTGTACATTAGCTCGGAGCATGGAATTAGCTATGAAGTATTGTGACTGATCTATTCGCGACATTTTCCTACTAATCCTCTTGGGGAAACTTTGGGGCTAGCATTCACATTAATTCACAGCCTTTCAAGAAGAAACCGTGATATTTTAATTAGTTTGACTATAAAATCTATATATAGGTTTTGTAGATGTAATACAAAAGGAGCCGGGGAGCTGTTACGTAAGTGTGAATATTGGAATATTTCATTCACAAACATAGCGCAATTTAAGGAATAATTGCTAAGAGATTAAATTATTAGATTGAGGATTTAAGATAAAAGAATTGGAATTAGTTATCGGTTTATTAGTGTTTGTTTTCCTTATCTAGTTCACGTAGTCGGGTTTACTTAGAGTTAGTTATTGAGATTGGATAACGCTTTATATATCACTCCTAGGTTTCCTTTTGTAGTTTCACTTATGATTGTTTAAGTGTGCGTGAAGTTAAATAAAATTAATTGTTATTGTTGAAGTTGCTGGTGATGCTTTGTTTCTCCTCACACCTTTAGCCATAGATGGCAGAGAGAGAGAGGAGTGCCGATCAGGCCGAGACCCCCACAGTGTGAGCATTATTTTTTTTTATAATTATTAAGATAAAGTTTTAGGAAATATTGATCTTTCATTTGTTTTCTTCTATATATTCAGTTTGGCAGTATATTGTTTAATTGTTCTAAATTTGTGCAATATTTTTATGGTAAACAGTTTTAAATAAGCTAATTAACATTTCATACAAGTTTCAGACTATTCGAGGAATATTATATCACGTTATTCATGGAATGAAAACTTTAAACTCATATTTCTCCCTATTGAATTTATGTACATATACTGTTATTCAAAACCTTAAGGCTTTTTTGATAATTAAGTATGGGTTTGAAATTTTTTATACATGTTCTGAAATGTATATTTTGTAAAACTGTGCAGGAATTAGCTCTAACATGTTTAGTACTTTTTCTAAAAAAATTTCAAAATCAAAATTAATGTTTTTTTGAGATTTTTTGGAAGTTTAACTATAAAAAAAATTAATAAAAAATTAAAGAGCAGAGGCAGAAAAAAACCCATGCACAATTTTATATGTAGTATATTATAAGGTAAATATACTAGTTTTCTTTCAAAAATTTTTTTTGAAGGAAAAGAGACATATTATTTAAAAAAGCCTTAGACATTTAAAAAATGTTTAAGAAAGTTCAAAAAATTTAAATTTTGCAAAAATTAAAAATTTTTTGTATGAAATTATTATTAAATATTAAATTTTATAAATATAATTAGAACCAAATATTAAAAATAAAAAAAAATTGTGAAGAGGGTATTATATTGCCTTAAAAAGATGGATTTTCTTCCCGTGATATTTTCAGAAATACTTGACAGAAAAATTACTGCTCTGATTGTTGTCATCAGTGGTCAAGGGGAATGGTACTGTCTCAAGACCTGATACCAGGTAGCCACGGGGCATTAGGGAAAGGAAAACCACCGTGTTTGGCAAATGGCTGTGATGCATTGGAGAACACAAGGAGGGGGGGATGTCTACAGGACCGGATCCCCATAACACTTGAATTTTTTCGATTGAATATAATCCTATGTTTTTATTACGTAAAATTTAATTAAGTATTTGTTATTTTTATTTATATTGTTACATATAGTTAATGCTAATTATTTATTCAGTAACTTATTTTTTACTAATATTTGTTCTCGACATCCGATAAAATCAAAATAATATGTTTGGCGGCCTATTAGGATATGAAACGATAATGGTGGACTTTTGACCCCACCTCCCTCTTTTGAAAAATCCTTGTGTGCGCCACTGCTGTGACGCAATGTACTGCATCTGCAACAGGAATTAGAGCTGCAGTTGGTGGCACAGTGACACAACAAACTCTTACAAAATTAATTATTTCAAGGACAATTTCGCCAGCAGAAGCCAGCACCCCGTGTATACCACTGACTCCAAACTACTGTGGTTTGTAACGTCAGTGGTGTCAAGCCAAGGCTCCCTGGAAGACGGAGTGGAGATCTGCTGTGTTTTTTGATGAAAACCAATTCTGCCTTGTACCAGTGTTGGCCTTGTTTTGGTCAGGAAAAGCCAAGTCATCGTCTGCAACCAACCGTCTGAAGTCTAGACGCACTGGATCTACACCTAGAGTTATGGTCTGAGGAGTAATTTCCACCGTCATCAAGAACATATTCTCATGGTTATTCTGCACACCCTGATTTAGATTTTGTACGCCTCTTTGGTAATTCAAACTGTTGCACTGCCATTTATGAACATTATTTAAGGAGTATTTTCTAACAGGGAGGGTTACATGCACCGTCGTAACCCAAAATGCTCTATAGATTATCGACGTGTGGCCTTGAATTTCTAGAGCATCTTTCTCCAATCGAGCCCAAATGGGGCATCATTCAACGACAACTCCAGCGATATCAACCAGTATTAACCATCCCTGTATCGACCGACCAAGTGCAGCAGACAGGAACTCAAACCCACAAACTAACATCCGACCCCTGTACTGAGTGACGAAATGCATGAATATTTGAAATGGCTCTTCTCGCGTTTACATTAACCTGTTATCTCGAAAGTGTAATGGAATAAATTTGTCACTGTGTTGTTGTTGTTGTTGCTTATGCCACCTGATCGACAGTAACATCAGATCAAGGTGCACGAAATTCATCGCGGCTAAGGGCTAGAATTTTACGCCTGTCGTTAGCCTAAGCTTTGAGCCCTATGAAGGTGACAGTACAATTTTGCTCTGTACAACACGATAGATGGCGACACCATTCGGACTCACTGATTTTACGAGCATGTAATTTCATTACTCTGTAACAGGGGTCCAATCTCTTAGCTGTAGTGTGCCACACATAGGGGCATTTCGGAAACCATTCGATTCGCGCGATAATGCATGCAGAATTGACGAATAAAAGTCAGTAACATAGTTTTACAGTTTTATTATATATTAATTTTTCATCATTTAAAGATATTTTAAAACATAAAAATAATAAAGGTAAAATATATCTATCTCTTCAACAACAAAATAAAAAAAAATAAAGTTGTACACATACTATGTTAAGTATTTCTCTCCATTATAGTTAAATAAAGAGATTAGTTAAAATTTTAATGATAACCTATTGCTTAAACCGCTCTGTTTTCGCATCGCAAAAACAGGAGTATAATGTGCGACTTTCAATTAGACATGATTCGGAGCATTCAGTTGTTAAATTTCTTTGTGGACTCGAAATATTTTTCACGTGAGGAAATAATTTTACTTAGATATGTAGAACCAAACGAGGAAAGCAGAATACGTGCAATTTTCTTTCTTCAAACAGTTAAATCTCTCCAGCAATGACATTCAATAATTTACAAAAAACCAGTAAATTTATCTATTTGAGTTATCTATCAGGTTTTTCATGATTCCGTAAATGTCCATAATTCTGAAGATGTTTGTCAAATAAGGTTCATTATGAGTTTATTAACATCCATCCACTCAAAAATTGACAAACTTGTTGAGTAGTTCAGAGTGCCACTGAGAAATATATCCCGTACAACATGTGCCACAACTGCCATAAGTTGCCGACCCCCTGCTCTATAATAATCCTTTTGGCGTTAGGACCTTCCCCCCTCTCCATTAGTATATTTTAAATTTTTGATAATGTTTTTATTCAATGAAGTGTATTTATCTCTACAACCTTTTTTTAAGAGTTTGAAACATCCATATAAAAAGACAATATTATAAAGACAAACATTTTTTTTCATCGTTCTTTGTTTGTGTCTTGTTTACAAGGCACAAATCGGGAATGACTCAAAACTGTTTTCCTTCATACAAGATTTTATTTACTTAAAGCATCAAATAAGTTAAATTCTCATTGTTTTAAAAAAGAAATGCGTAAACAAATGAAAAGCTCTGTTCGGCAAACATGTGTGTGTGTGTGTGTGTGTGTGTGTGTGTGGACTTCGGCAAATTTATTTATGAGCAAAAAAAAAAAATAAATAAATAAAAAAAATATTGCTTAAGTAAATAAACTGACAGTTACAAGAGCACATTTCCTTAAGCAAATTTCCTACCTTTTTCCTTTGTAAGTAGAAGCAAACGAAAAAGAATCAAAGATTATTCACATTTTTCAGAAGATTGTTGTTTCGGAAAGAGAAATAATTTTGAAAAAATTTAAAAACATATGAGAGAGTACAGGTTTCATAAAATTTTAAACAGAATAATCATCTTTAAAGTTAATGCAGGTTTTTGATCCTTTTTTAACCCCCTGATTTGGCGACAAAAATTTAGCTACTTCTTTCAAGATTTAGCGCCAAGACCGCAATTTTTGCACGGAAGCTCCGTAATGATTTAGCGCATGTTAGCCATTTTGAAAGCGTGGTTTTTCCTTTAAAGCATTTGTCAAATATTTTTTGGCAAATAAAAAAATAAAAAAAACCAGGGGGTTCAATTAGAGGAATTACACCACATTTAACTATTTATCTGTATTTTAATCGTTTTAAAATGTATCATATTCGATTGTTCATGTTGCCCCATCATGATTAAATATAAATAAATTTTTTCCCCAGAATTAATTGGAAAAATGCAAATTTTTGTTGTACTTGAACCATTTGTTGAAATATTCATTGTAATCTATAGAGACACTTCAAGTTGTACTTCAATGTCCATAATCAAAACACCCCCCCATTTTGCTGCACGTATTTTGTCGCGGCACCCTCGCTGATTGTTGACGTTCTTGGGGGGAATCCAAACGCAGTAGGGGTTGAGAAGCCATTAAATCGGACAAAAATTATAACAAATAGATATTCACAATAATTCCCTTTTACTAATTCAAGCATTAGAACAAAGCATGGATATGAAGGTAAGACAACTAAATAATAAGAAATAACGATTACTTATTTGAAAGGAGAGGTTGTCTCTGAAGCATGGCAGAGAGCAATCATCCAATATCTTGTAATAGCAACTATAACTCAGGAATAAGATAATATAATCCAGGAACTCATTAGTGGGGCTATATTATCCGCATAACAACTACTGTCTATGCCACTGATTATTTATATGCTATTTAGCAATGACGTTCATTTTTGGAGTGGAATTGTTCAAGATCATAGTGCCAATTTAACTGGATGAAAAAAACCCCACGAGTTAGAGAGAAGAGACTTCGCGGATAGCTCATTGTTACAATTTATATTTTGTAACAATTTTTATATTTAATTGATAATCATGAACTTATAAAAGGGTTTTGAAATCAATATATATTTTTAAACTGTAAATTTAAAATGGCACCAAAAATGTTGCTCAATGTTAATGTTAAAATTAACACCATATCAATAAGTTTAGGCTTTTAAAGGGACACAAATTTTAAATTTTTTTTTAAGAAACTGATTTAGATTTTTTAGAAAATATGAATATACTTACGTATTATCGTAACAATCGCCAACTCTATTAATAACTTGCCAAGTTGGCAACTTCAACCCGATTTCTTATGTGTTGAACACGCTGAATCGACTCCAGGGGCTTCGTTTCATTTAATGTTGCCAATATATAGGTTGCGATAATGCATAATTACCAATAGAAAAGATGAAATTTTGATGTAAATTTACAAAAGTAACTGAAGCGCTTTAACACAATTTAGTGACCTGGATAACTTCCCAGCCACTAATTGACTTTTTTATTAAATTGGTTATTTTTTTAATCACAGAAAAATTTTAAAAATTTAAAATGTCTTATATTTTTATTATTGCATAATAAAAAATATTTATTTCAAACATAATTTACCGATTCACTTGAATAAATCAATTATATGTATATGTTATCGCTCTCTCCAGTTGAATTTCTTCAATGTTAATTTTACTTTATAAAATATATTTAATAACATGACTATAATTAATGTTAAATGTTGCTAATAATAAGCAGAGCGTGTGTGCGTAATTGTGGTGTTGTACAAAAACAGAAAGATCTAGTTGTGAGGAATTTAGTATGTTGAAACTGTGAAGACTGATGGTATGGACCTCAAAAAGGTTTTTTGCCCATTAAAATTTAATTTCTGTTAAATCATTAATTATTCTTTTGTTGTGGGAAACATTTCAGTTCACTAAAAATTATTTAAAATTAGGGGATCTCGTTAGTAAAAACTATTATAAGTTTTTGGAGACGTATTGCGTTAGGTTTGGCAAAATGAATTTGGCAACTGGGTTTTTTTATTTAAAAGTTAGATGTTTGCTACTCGGATCGTTGACATTTGTTTTTGAAAATTCAGCCCTACAAAAAGCAGCTAATTTCAAATAAAATGTTTCAAATTTTGTTTCGCGATTCTTTTTGAACGATGTATATTTATTTCAAATGTCTATTGGAATAAAACTTAAAAAATCTTTTTTTGTTCCCTTTCTTTAAAAAAAATCATAAATTCATTCATTTTTAATTAATTTTAATTTCAAATTAATTTAATTTCTAATTTTAAGTACTGAAAATAAAGATAACTATTTTATACTCCTCACACAATTTGTGCCTCAAATAATCTACTGTATTTATTTATACATATAAAAGACAGAATTTGTGTGTTTCAGCTATTCCGGCCAAATTAAGCAATCCCGAAGTGTGAAACGTGGCACGTAAAAGCTGTAGGTCACTATGCTATTAACCTCGCGAAGAGTTTGTTTCGAAATTTGATTTAAATTTTTTTTATTTAAATTTTTAAGTGATTTTCCAGCTAAATTCAGATATGACGTCATCAGACGTGTCAAGTCTTAACTTTGCGAAAATCAATGTTTTCGAGCAGGTTTCTGGGAAGATGTGGCGCATTTTACTGTAAATATTATTAAAGGTTGTATTTATTCGTTTTTTTAATTCTTTGTGGTGGAATTACATTTGTTTCTCGAATAAATGATCTTAAAAAATATTCTTTCCAAATTTGCTTTTTGAGATTGGAAACATGGATTTATTTGCAGTTGAATTTCGATATCTTACATTGGGGGAGAATAGCCTTTGCTGCTCCATATCCCACAAGAACTGAACTGAACTGATGTCTTACATTGTGAGCTGTTTTTTTAATTAACGTATTCTATCCTTTTCCGTAATTTCAAATATGAAGGATGTAATTTTGAAATAGCTTTTTCAGACCAAATAGGCATCCTATACGAAAGGAGGTGGGCAAGATCTTTGTTATTAAAATGTACTGATATTCAGGCGATGGTTTAGCTCTAAGCTTAACTTACTTTGGCGCCGACAATCGTCTGTGTCGTGATATCAACATCAGATGGATTGTAGACGGCCAGCGTGAGTGGGTGATACTAAAGCCTAGCGACAGCATTAAATTTCTGTATCTGTGTAGTTTTGTTTGTGATTATTTCTTATATATTTTTGTGTTTTGTAATAATGTATGTTGATTGCGTAATGGAACAACTATCCATCGGCTTAAGTGTAGTATAGGGGGGGGGGGGCTTTGGAGAGATTTGGGGGTGTTTCTTTGGATTTGGCAATTTTTACATAGCTATTATGGTGAGATATCGAATTCATTCTGCTTCCAGACACATATCGCTAAGTGAAGTAGCTTGGTGATCACTTTTGGTCGCCAAAAGAAATTGACATCGCCAAGGGTCCCCCCCCCCTATACACTTCAACCCTATCCATCTTGTAAGGTCCTAATATTATTAAAGCTACAGTCACTTTTAAAGATATTTACTTTCATAAAATGCCCTGTTTCATTTTATGCTCCTGATTAATCTTAGCTGTACTATGAGATCAAAAAAAGTCTGATTACCCTCTTACAGCCTTTTTGCTGTATCTGAGAAATTTTTGCTTCCTCCATGTTTATTAGTTTTGTCATTTTTAAGGAGTCAAACATGCATAAACATTTGCACATATTTTGATATTAAACAGTTTTAGGGACCTCGTGTTTGCGGTTGATTTTCCTTATTCTTACGAATCTGAATGTTGGTGGTAATATCAATCTACGGTTGTGCTTGGGCTACAATTTATCTAATGTTGATATCACGACACAGAAAGTCGCCAGCTCCAAAGTAAGTAAAACTTAGAGCCAAATCATCACCGGAATATCAGTACACTTTAGCAAAACGTCTTGCTTACTTCCAACCGAATAGCATGACCATTTGGTCTAAAAAAAGCTGCTACTAGAACATCTTTCGTTAAAAAAGAAAAAGTGATATACTTATGTATTATCACAACCTATTGGCGACACTATATGAAATGAAGCACCTGGTTGTCAGTTCAACGCGTACGACACAGATGAAATCGGGGTTGCCAACTTTGTGAGTTATTGATAGAGATGGCGATTTTCGCAATAATATGTTTGTCCCGAAAAAGGTTATTGCTTTGCTCCCTTTACTGGCAAATTCCTTGTTTCATTGATGTAGCAAAGTAGTAAAAAACTCTAGCCTATGACAAAAAAAAATATATTATTGCCAACTTTATTAATAACTCGCCAAATTGTTAACCCCGATTTCATATGTGTCGTAGAGACCACGTGCTTCATTTCATGTAATGTCGCCAATAGGTTGCTATAATATGTAAGTACCAAAGAAAATGACACTCCATCGAAACTAAGTGGGATTATCAGATTGCCAACATTGTGATTTATCTTAGAATTTTTAGTATTTACGTATTAGCGTCCCCGCAGCTAAATTGGCGCCACGTAAATAGCTCCTTGATTTCAAAACAACAATGATTCTACATGTTTTATGTGAAAAATATAGTCAGATTTTGGAAATAGCGCGATTTGCTTAGTGCTAATTTGGCTGCGGTGATGCTAATACGAATTTTTATTTACTTATAAAGATTTTCTGACAAGTTCTTTTTGTTCTGAGCTGTTTATGATAGTTTCGTCTAAATCAGGCCTTCATTTATATATTTAAGGTTGCTTCTTGGTTTTAATTAATGTCATAATTTCTACTATATGTAAGGTTACTTTACAGATATTTATATTTATTTTATTTCTGTTTTAATTTTTCATATTTAAGACTTTCTGTGTTTTGTTTATTCAGAACTGGCTATGGTAATTTTATCAAAATTAGGGCTTAATTTTTCTGTTTTAGATAATATTTTAATTTAAATTGTTGTAATTTCTATTTTAGTGACACACAGTTTTATATTTGTTAATTTTCCAAACTATAGTTTTCTTGCTAATTGTTGTAGTTTACATTAATTACGTGATACCATGATTCAAAAGTTAGTTTTTAAACCAAAAAATAATTTGTGAATCTTTTTGTTAACAGAAGCTGGGATTATAAGGTACTCGCGTATTAGCGTCACGGAAGCAAAATTGATGCCCCACGAATCACACCTTAATATCAAAACAACAAAGATTCTAATGTATTTGATATGAAAAACCAATCAGTCATACTTTGGCAGTAAATGGCGCGATTCATGAGGCACCAGTTTGGCTGCGTAGATGTTAATATACGTATATAAGTACTGATAATAATTACTCATTCATCAGCACAAATATCAATGGATTTCTTAGGCAATGAAATTAATTATACTTCTTGCCTGCTTTTATTCTTATGCTAAAAAAAACTGTTACAAAGTTTCTTTCTGTTAGAATAAACTTTATCGCTTTTCTTTGTTCATCGGCAAATTCTAAATCACGCTGATTATAGCAATGAAATAGAAAATCCTTGCTAGCAGTATAACAAAAAGAAAATAGTAACTAAATTAAACTAATTGCTATTAACAGATTGGGAATAGTTGAAAAAAAACTACCTTCCATTTTTGTCAACAGCTATTAAGTAGATTTTGCCATGTTTTCTACATGTTGCTCTCTTTTTGCCTCCCAATAAGTACTCATATTTTGCTCTCATAGAAAGATATATATAGTTAACTTCATTCATCTAGAACAGGGGTACTCACCCTTTTTTCTGCTGGACCCCATACGAATGTCAGCTATTTCAAGTGGGCTGCATACATATCTTAGCTATTTCCCGCGGATTGCAACATAAGGATAAAAGGAGGGGGGGGGGATGCTTTAAGGTCAAGATAACACTAGAAATTCAAAATGTGAAAAATTGATCAAAATATTATAACTTCTTATTTGCTTTTTTTTAATGATTTTTTTGCAATTTTTATTTTTGTCACTAACACGTTATTATAAGCACACGTATTTACGAAACACTCCTTCACAATTTCTGCATCAGTAAACGGTTCCGTATGATTACCAATAATATAACAAACTGTTTAGGATGTCTTTGTTACCACTGTGACATTACCACTGACAAAACAATTTGTTACAGCTGAAAAGATTATTCAATAGAGCCTATTTATCACCTCTTGAAAGATATCTTCGAGTAAAAGTGTCATTGAATGATTCCTGTTTATTGGTATTTTTAAATACAACACTTTCGTGAAAAATCAAACAATTACTGATTCATGTTTGTCTTTCACTACAAGTTAGTCAACCTCCCAATAGTCTTGAAACGATATATTTTAATTTTTAACATTTTCTGCTTGTAAGATATTAGAGACAGTTAAAAATTAGTCCCAAGCGTAAAATTGCTGCTACTCCACTGTGATCAGTTATCACTGACCGTAACCATTATAAATAAAAAAAAAAAAAAGAATATTAATCCACACCCGTACGACATCGACAAAAAAAAAAAAAAAGGAAAATTGATATATTTGATTTCTTGACAATGTAATATAGATGTTAGATAGTATTACATTGTAACAACCCTACTTCCTGTCAACTCTGTGACCTGTTTCTCTCTTCCTGCCAACTCTAAAGGTGTAGAAGGAAGTGAAGGGTTATTCGACGTGACAATTTCCAATTATTTTATTTAGCACTTTAATCGACTCAAACACAATTCAACGTAACCTAATAATTAGGATGTTCCAATTAGTCAACAGAGGGAGGGGATGAGAGTCGCGTTTTGGGAGAATACTTCTAATAAACCCCTTTATAATAATAGTGCTTCTACCTCAATATTAATTTACACAGTAGATATGTAATGACTGGCCGCTTAACTTCTGTAATACTTTAAATATCAAATGTAATGTGAAGGTGACAATACCTGAACTGTAAGCAGTCTTCCAATCAATTAAGGCTTAATTTATCAGTATCAACTTCCTGTCTTTAATCTATCACAAGGCCTTTCTAACCTTTGGTGGTTTCTTCACCTTGTATCTCTCTTGTCACCTTTAGTTAACTAACCTTTTAACCTTCTAACTTTCAACTATCTATACTTCTTTACTTTCTGACCCACTAATTCCATTAACTCGCGAATTAGAACTACATATAATAAACTTAATTTGCATATGACACCTTCTTCTTAGGAGAAGATTGATAAATTTTGGTAGCCCCAAAGATTTCTCTAGAGGGTTAGTATAAGGACGCGTATAGATCCGTCACAACATCTATTCCCCTTGTAATATTAATATAATGGTTTATTACAATGTAAACCTATGTCTTTCTTATTGATATTTTTTAAAATTTTAGTTTGTGCTAATTTAATTTTTTCCCCAGTTGAATTCTTCTTAATATTTGTTATTTACGATGGTATTTTAGTGAAATTGTTTATAATAATTAATTTTTTCTTCTGGTTTATATATTTTATGTTATTTTGCTCATAATTCCCATAGCAGAAATATACTACTGTTATAATTTTTTATATTTTCATTTCTATTTACCTTTTTAGCATGTTAATTTTCTCTCATACATTAAAATATGTTTTTATGAAGTTCTTTACTGTTAAGCAAAATTGCAATGTAAGCACTCATAAAAAATTATTTTTAACTTTTAGATCTGTAGCGATCTAATCCAGTAACAACCTCCGCACCATGGTGATCATTTTGGTGCAGTGGTTAAGTTACTTGGCTTCGGACCCAAAGTTCCCGGGTTCTGTCCTATCCGGATAAAAAAAAACGAGCCACTTCAGATCCATTGCCTTGCAATGGCTCCATCCTTTCTAAAATAAATGACTTTTTCAAAAAAAAAGCTGAATTTTGTTTATTTTAAAATTTAATCCGTGCGCGAAGAACGTGTTCTTCAGCTAGTTCAAAATAAAAAGCATTGTACTCATAATGATACATTGCTTGATCGTCTTGCTAAGCATTCAATGCATTAATGGTCTAAATTCACGTGACTTCACGGTTACATGATAAATACAATTACGTGTTTCAAGCAAATAAATATACACGCTTCACTGTTGCCAACCTATGCTTTTGACAGAAAAATTCCTTTAAAAAGGGCATTTTGTCAACAATAATAACTTGCAAAGGTAAACAAAATGTACTTGTTTTAAAAGTACACTTATATTATACAAGATATTTTAGATTTTTTAACTTTGAAAAGTTTTGTTTGTTAAACAGTGTGCCGTTCTTTGATCTTAATATTACCACATCTTTACTAACTTATCAACTTTAGATTTTTACATTAAGTGCAGCAACAAATACGATTATAATGACAATTTTGAATTCAATCAAGCATCATGAAAGTTTGATTTCTCCATTGTTAGGCTTAAATGTCTTACGTATAATACAAATCTGTTGATTTCAACTTCAATATTTTCATAACCCACAGAAACCCATAACAGATTTTTTTTTTTCCTGTTGTTGGTATGCGACAAACAATGGATGGCTTCAGAAAAGAGAAAATTTATTTTCTTAGTGTTATTATCAACCTAAAATATTGAACTAATTTTAATTCTCTCTCGTAATTTCATAACGCAAGATGAAGCAATTGTCCTCTTGTTTGTATTTTCCCGCTTTTGCTTTATCATTTGACATTCTGTTGTCTTCTTGCAATTTCACTTACAAGAAACATAATTTTTCGGTCCCCTTTCCTAGTAAATCAAAGTCCAAGATAAACAGCTATACCCGCGAGCCAAATGAATTCTCATAATCCATGAAGAGATATAAATGATGTCCATAAATCATTCCATCTTCGAAATTACTATCATTAATTCCTAATGCGTTATTGCTAAACAGTATGCCGTTCTTTCTGGATAAAATTATACAAATGTTTCAAAAAAAAAAAAAAGGAATAGAATAAAACTTCCTAGATGTAGTGATAATGCAAATCAATGTTCTAACAACTTTTCAAATCAACAGAAAACCATTAAAGTTGGCTTCGCTTTAGAATAAATGTCTTTACTATATATTGTTTAACTTTGAAGGTAAATGTAAATAGTAATAACTCTTCCTTTGTAAATCGATTCAACTTAATGCAACAATAGACGCGGAGTTTTCCCGAAATTCCAGCAAGTCTTAAGTAATTTGTGTGTATGTTAAATGAATAGTTTAAGTGTGTTATTTTAAGAATGTTAACTAATTTCAAATCCAATCTTAAACAACTTGCATAAACCTGATTTTATATGAAAAGAGTTGGCGAGAAGTTTCCGAAAAAGGATGGGAATGTTCACAAAATCATTATGTACAATAAAAAAAAAGAAAAAGCCTTTAATAATTTACACAAATTACATCCCAGCTAAGCCAAAATGATATTGTTAAGGCTGAAAGAAAATGTGTGACGGATCTATACGCGTCCTTCCATTAACCCTCTTGGGAAATCTTTGGGCTATGAATATCAACAATGTTTCTCTGAAGAAGAAACCGTCATATGCAGATTAAGTCTATTATATATATTTCAGGTTTACTTGCTAAAAAGAGTTGGAGAGATAAATGGAAGAGAGTAAGTCAGTGTGATTGAAGAGAGATAGAAAATTAGAGTTATAAAGAGATAGACAGTTATATAAAGGAAAATTGCTGTTTAATTGAAGTTACCAAAATATTGAAACATTATGAAGTAGAAGATAAAAGGCTATCTACAGTTCAGGCATTAGTCATATTTATAGCGCGTTTTGACATTTAAATTATTAAGGAGATTTAAGTGACAATTAGTCACATAACTACAGTTTAAATTTAAGTATTAAAATAGAAGATTGATTCATGAATAGTGTATCAATTTATTAGAAGTATACTCCAAGCACGCGACTCTCGTCACTTAACTTATGTTCTATATTTGGAAACATCTTATTTAATCTGCTTAATTGATTTGTTTTTGAGTTAGTGTGTTGAATAAATAATTAGAAATTATCATGTCGAGTCGTCTTTCACTTCTCCCACACCTTTAGCCGGGTCACAGGGTAGACAGGGGGTGTTACAAATTGATTAATCATTTTTCAAGCATTAATTGATTTAATTTGCAAAGTTAAAAATTTGATCAAAAGAGATTTCTTCATTATAAATTATAAAGTTTGGTAATCATAACAAGCGCTGTGAGTGAGATAGCGAATACAGGACATGGTCGATGATACCATGAGTATTGCTTGTATGACATTGCTTGTAGTAGATTGATTGCGTCAGTCTGTGGGTAGGAACGGCCGCAGCTGATCGCGTTGACTTTACCAATTAGTAAAAACAAGAAGTCGTCTGTGCGAGACGACAGCATGGCGATAAATGTTATATATCTGGCAACAGAATGTTTACATGAGCATTCGGTAGAATGATGGAATAAACTGCTTGCATTACAATACATAAAAGAAATTTAAAACACTGAAGGTGACTTTTGTAGATTAAGTGACTTTTGTAAGGATTTCCCTTCACAAACTTTACAAAGGTGACATCTCATTTTTAAAAAAAAATCCTGTTTTAAAATTAACCTGAATTTTACGTTTCATAAAATTATTTTCAAATGTATGTGAGTTTTTTTTCTTTGCTTATTTTGTTTGTGGTTACAATTTCTTCTTCTTCTTTTTATAGTATACTTAAGAATTATATTAGATATCGCAAACTAATGTAATATTCCACATAACGAAAAACATGGCAAAATTTTAATGTTTGTAAAAAAAATTTCAATAGCTGTATAATTTTCTGGATATCCAAAATGTATATCAACAACTACCATATTGAAGTATTTATTTTTACCTTATTTAATTATCACACGTAATCTATGTAACTGAAAGTTTGAATTTATTGCAATAACGACTTTTTATCAAATCGCTAATAATGTAACATGTCTTTACCTAACTGAAAAAAAAAAACATTTATCACTTACAACAAATTTCTTTAATGGTAATAATATTTTAGAGAGAAATTTTCAATTCGTTTTATTACATGATGTTTGCCATATTGATATAAAATCGAACATTAATTTGCATACTTAATACTTAATTTAAACATACATTAAGTATGTAATATTTCTTTCAGTTATGACTTTCTTCAATTCTAAGAAATGGGAAAACACAAACTTGCAAAATCATTTAATAAAATAGTTTGAATGATAAAGATCATAAAAGTCTTTACATAAACTGTACCTGTTATACAAACAAACAAATATTTAAAATAAACCCGTTATAGTATATAAAACTGTGTTCTTATATCAAACGAAATTAAAACTCTCTATCAAGATTGTGATAATAGAAATTTCTCCAATTGGGCTTTTTCTAATAACACGTTTTCACTGTCACATTTTCTCGTCTATTTTTCTTATTTATCATTTAATTTTTTTTTATTAACGTCACATTTTGTAGTTACACAAGCGCTAATAGTGATGGATTTTCTATCTTTGTAATTCGGTCAAGTGACGAGGACACAACATTAGCTGGCACGTCATTTTAAGACATGCATTCTACGCCCACGTGAAGATTTTGAGCTTCCTCAGATTAAACATGCATCAACCCCATCCCCCCTATATACAGCGTGTCTTCAGAGGTACCAGGATTCGAACTCTGAACTCGACAACATCGATCCCGATTTCGCGACAGTACAAGTACATACTTCCGACTGGAATACTCTAGTGGTATCTCTACCATAATTGGCACAAATTTGACTTCTCGATAAAGATGATGAAAAGCCGGGTGTTAGAAATTTATTTCAATTGGGGTCGTGCCTGGTGTCATTGGATTAAAACAGCAAGAAATAATATACGCACGCCATACTTTATTTTCAAATAAAATTCTCTAATTTTATTTACTAAACAGCATTCTATTTATAATATTTTACAGGTGTTTTGAAAATTTTGTGGTCGTAGTTAAATGCATGAAAACTAAGCTAAGTGGAGCAACAGCCTCAAACTAAAGGCTCACTTTATACCGTTTCCTGACCCAGGACGCGAGTGCATGGACGAATGTTCGGTCAGGTAGGTCAATCTGTTAAACCCCCATTTGGTTCTTAGCAACGATGCTCATTTATTGACCCACTGAAGGGATGAAGACTAAGTCAATTTTCATCCTTGGGTTAGAACCCCGGACCGGCGTGGGCCTGTGTAACATCTCGGTCACTAGACTTGCGTGTTTGAATGTTTGTTATAAAGATCATAAGTATGATTGCATTATATTTACCTCCCCTGCTTTGTTGAACTGGCGCCTGATCGTAACCGTGGTGATGGTCACCAACTTGGACAACGTTATCGTCGGGGTTCAGTCCTATTGCGACTGATGACCACCATTAATAGAGAAACTGATGTTCGACAAATCGATAAAGTTGTAAGTCCTTCTTTTGGCGTGGTGTGAAAGTTTGGAGAGAGGTTCCAGAGCTCCAGGTATTGTCTCGTCTTTGCTATAGTCAAGGATTACAGTGTCGCGCTAATAAATATGTTGATAAAATTAGCAAAGTGATAAAATTTCTTTAAATTTTGCGATACATAAATGAATTGCTAAATTAGAGTTATGGTTGAAAAATAAGTAATCATGATAAATTTGTCGCCGGTTTGAACGTGTAAGCAATTTGTTTGGTCATTTGTTTTATTCTTTCATTGTAAAATTTTCACTTTCGCTTTGTATGTTTTGTTGTTCTCATGAATATAATTCAACATTAAAAAAATAAATAATATGCATTAAGAAACACATGATTTTCTGCAATACAGGTTTATATTTTACTGATAAATAAAGTTACATTCTACACAAGCTTACGGAAGCAGCACACAACACCGTGGATACGTTATGCTCGCACGCAGTATAAATGCTTCTATTTTAATGCTGGTTATAAATTCCCTGCCCTTCTCTTCTTTCTCACGCTGATTTTTTTTAAAAAAAATGTTTAGGTAAAAACTGTGAGGGAAAATAAACAGCAAAACATTTTTGGGCGAAGAAAAAAAAAGGAGAACATTGAAGCTTTTGATTCAAAATTTCTCTTAAACAACACACATTGTAAAGAAATGGAAAATTATCTTAAATAAAAGTATTAAATGTTTAGATTCATTCAGAAGATATGATTTATTTTGCAGCTTCCTTTTATAAAAATAGTAAATATTTAAATAAACTAACAAGCGTTGAAATGTTACTTATGTAGATATTTTTATCTCTTTCTATGAAAAGTATTTTAAAACAAAAAGGAAAATATGAATAATTGTACATAGTATCTAAACTAAATTACGCTGTTTGAATTATGCAGTAGTCTCGGAAAAAAGAGTTGAGTGATAAAGTGATCGACACATTTTTAACATTACTTATCTTTATCAGAAAATGAGCATTTTTAGTAAATTTTGTTACCCTGTACTCTGATTAATGTTCAAAGCTCTTTAGATTTAAATAATACTCATTCTAACGGCTTGATCTAATTTTTCTAGTACACAAATACCTGATGAAACAAAAATTGTTTTAATGGTTAAAAATTCATGAAAAAAGGGAGAAAGGATGACCAAAAAGTGCATCATACAAGGTAAGATTTTTAGCTGTAGAAATATTTTTAGTCAGGCCCACATTAAATAAGAGGTATATTATATCTGTGATGAATTTCATGCAGAACTTCCATGCTTATCCAATCCAGTAATACGAGTCCTACTGACTACATTTGGTAAAGTTAGAGCGATTGGTCGAGGTTTCAAGTTCACATGGCCATCATGTTCACTTGACCTCACTCCGATTGACTTCTAGCTGCGGAGCTATTTAAAAAATCCCTTGTTTTCCATATATCCCCATCAACATTGGTCACATAGATTGTAGTGAGGTTTTTGCAATTCATTTCGATATGTTCCTTTCAGCTGTAACAGGCGTTGTAAGCAGCCGTAGTTGAGTCGGACAATGTTCTGGAAATGTACTAAAGCAATTAGTATTGCAAGAATAAATGAATGAATCGTACTGTTGTCTTGTACACTGTTTTTGGATTATCATCGTCCTCCATCAGTGATATTTTTAACTAAAATGTTTGACTAAAAATCAATTTTTGTAGGCCTTTCTTGAAAACCGCACTTGTAGCTATCATTTCCTTCTTTTCATAAATTTTAATTTGAAAGAATTTGGTTCTTGGTATTTAATTTAAAAAGAGGAAGAGATTATATATTGTTGATATTTTTGTGCATAGGTAAGCAATAAGATTACAAAGTCAAGATAAAATTTGACTACATCTCAGCATTGCCTCTTATATTAGTGAAGGGAACTTAACTTGGAAGTTTGATTGATTGATTGATTATCATTAACTTAACATTTAAAAGCAACAAATTTCAATGAACGGTAAACCACTGTGAGTTATGAGAAAAAAACCTGATCTGGAATCTTATTTTTTTAATATCCTCATCATATCAACTCTGTAACCTAAGTGAAAACCATCCTTTAAACAAATACCCTTCTGAGGCTGAGAACAGGTCATCACAGAGGAATGAAGAGATTGATAAGGATGGTGGAAGAACTTACAGAATTGGTGTGGTGTTCAGATACAGAGCTAACACTGATCATGTTTGACCTTCAACCTGTGCCTTGCTCTACAAGAAATAGGGTCCTGTTTTCGTTAACAAACCTCTATGTGGATAATACTGAAGATATTTCCCAACTAGTCTCCAGGACCAATAGTTACCGTATGATTTGGTCTCGTCAGGGACATGACATCATCATCTACACCATAATTATAAGAAAGCTTTCAATACGAATAGATTTAGTGTGTATCAGCCTTTCTATATAAAGTCTTAAGTGGAATCAATACTAGAACATACGACTTGAAATGCCAACCATCGTGATCTATCAAAGGATTTGTGGGATGATCAATATCTATCTATTAATTTGGTTGGAAGTGCATTTTGACTTATTAAGGGTTTACATGATAGACAATAGGTTAAATGGGAATCGAATCATCATTATCTGATGCTGTTGGATATCTTAATACCACTTATGTGCATTTCTGCTGGTTCTGGTTTCATGTTAAAACTGAAACTTCAGTATTTAGAAAACATGCACCTAACCGCATACGGACTACATCTCTTGCTTAAGATTTTCCATGTTTCTTTCATTTTAGAGAGGGGATAAATTGCTGTACTTCAGTTCATTTCAGTTCAATTTGCTGGAAAAAAAGGAATGACAAGCATACTTCGATACAGTTTTCATAATCAAGGACAATATGCAAAGAAACTTCTTGCGTGTATTCCTTTTAATCTGTGACGCAAATATCCACACAATATTAACCAGTATGTTATCTGGACTGAACAACAATGGATATTACTTTTCACATAGGTCCCGGATTTTGGAAGTGATTCAAGTCGTATGTTTTTTTTTGAAAAATGGCACCGGATACTAAGATTTTAACATTGTTGAGATACACTTATGCAGATCAATGAGTAATGTGTGTGTGTGTATCTTGAAGATTACACTGACTAGATGTGGAGTGATTTCTCCGTGGAGAAGATTTGAGTTGTGTGGTACTTGCAACATGCAGTGACCAGTACAATCGTCGAAACTTCACCAAATGTCGCGATATTGTATGGTGAAACCACTTCCCCTTACACTCGAACACAGTAATATTAACGATGACTGCACTTGGCAACATATTTGGAATATGCGATGTCTTTTTGTTTGGTGAAATGGGGTGACGATATTATAAGTATGTACCATAGCAACAAATCAAGACAAGATCCTTGCTCATAAGCTTGTCTCCTCACTGCGGCAATATTTCGGGATGAATGTCGTACGGATCAAGGCTGGCAGCGAAAAAAATGATTAATAATATCTTCTGGCTTAAACTCTGTGAAAAATTTTTGGATATATCTCGACAGATATATACCGGGAGAGATATATTAACGTCGCACTGATTAGCTACGAGGCTTTTGGCGACGGTCCGCGTAATTACGAACCATGGTCAAGTAGCGCGGACGACACCTGAGCTTCTTTCCCCTCTAGCACACCACACCAGCCGGGAGTACGCGAGTTGTATTTACGTAAAACACTAACTGAGGGCTTTCGGCGATAAACCTCGTCATTTTGAACTATAGTCAAGTAAAGAGGACGACACCTGAGACTTATCTCGCAACCCAACACTTCACCAAGTGAAGAATGTTAAGCATCACGCATTAACGTGCGTGTGGCGTGGTCTTCAGCGGCACTAGGATCGATTCAAACTCGTCATCCATGAGTCTTACCTTGACCATAGGGCTACCTGCCAAGTTGTGATGCCATGTCCCGCCTTAAATCCCATGATTCTGAATGTTCGGTTGCTAAAATCAAGCTTATTTGACATTTAAGATATCTCGACTACATAAAATTAGGACTTTTACCAGAAATCGACAATTGTTTAATTAATTATTTTATTAGTCATCTTATCAGCTTTATAAAATACAGCTTATTATTTTCCTTTCAATAGAACAAAACTACAATGTGTTTAGTAAATGATTTCTACTTTATAAGCAAGATGTTATATTTAAAACGCAGTTTACTCTGAAATATGTTTTAAAAATACTTCAAAGGCCAGTAGCGTTACTAAAAGTTTGAAAATAATAATATAGAAATTTTTGTGTATATTCTGCACTAATAATAAGAAGGTTTTACCTCAGATTTACATACTGTTTTATTACAAAATTTAAGTCCCATTTATGTGTAATAGTAATCCTGTTTTAAAGCAATTTCACTTATAATAACAAAGATAAGTCCTATGCCAAAAAGTAATATCTCTTAAATCCCGGAAGTGAAATACAACGAATACGATACACATACTTATAGAATTGAAAATGATATTTGTTCTATAAGCTTTTGATAGTTTATGTTATCATTCATTATTGCAAATTTGTACCAATTTTTCCTGTGCAATAATAATTTCTTTTTCTTTGTAATTTTACTATTTTCTTAAAACATTACTAACCAAATCTAAATAATAAAAAGTCTCATAATCCTCTTTTTAAAAAGCTGTCGCAAGGAGTTTGACGATTAATAAATACATACGGCACACGTAAATGATTTATACAAGAAAGACAAGAAGCTAAAAATTTATTTTGTAGGTAACCGTTATACATAGTATCAAATGCCAGTTAAATTTATAGACTCTGTGAAGTGTGGTCTCTCCAGAATCAGTGACCAGAGTAGTCGCCATTGTGAGATCACTGCTACCACCTTGCATGTGATTCAAAAAGATTTTGGATGTGTCTGGCCGACATAGCAGCATGCCAAACGTTGCACCAAAGCTGTTCTGGTGTGGGGCAGCTGGGGATGGCAACGGTTAGCAAACCATGTACATCATTTTTATCAGACGAAAGTCGGAAGCTGAGCGAGCCAGAAGCAATTCAATCTGGTGATTGACAGAAAACCTTTGGGACAATGTGCCACGTTGGTCACGACTTATCCTGTTGAAACGCTATTCAAGCCTGGTGGAGAGGACAACATGGTCCAACACCTCGAGATGTAAAGGTCCGTTTAAAGTACGGCATGCGTACTAGAGGAGTGGGAGAGTGATATCCGTCACCATTACCATAGACCCGGTGCAGGACCGTGTACGTTGCATAAGGCAGCTTTCAGCATCCTCTCATCTGGTCTCCAGACTGCAATCGTACCATCGATGGTTCAGACAAGATGCAAGCAAGATCACACAACTTGATCTCCATCCACCCCACATCCTTCTTCATCCACCATTGGCGGCGGAGAGTCTGGTTCTGCGTTAAAGGTAGACTAATGTAATGGACGTCCGCGGACAGACCACTCTGCTGTAAACGGCGCTGAATGTAGCGCAACAACTAAATGATGCGTTACAAACCAATGTGCTGTCTTCGTAATGACCCGCATGACGAATACCGTCACTAGCGCATTTGCCTGTCCTCCCGTGAAGGTTGCATGAGGATGACGATCGACCAGTCTGTCCGCAATACCCTTCCTGCATCCACGATCACATATCTACTACAGTTGTTTGGTTTCGTCCAACACCATACACCATTTCCTGAAAGATAATCCACAATCTCGGTAGTACTTATCCTTCCTCTGTCGAACTCGGATACTTGATCAAAAGCTGATCGCTGTTTCTGCGAGACTACAGCAGTCGTTTTTGAAAAACACAAAAAACAAGCCGACGAAATCGAAATCTCCGAACTTAAATATCCTTTGAGGTGGTGCCATGACGTGCGTGATGTGTATCTGTCCAAATTCTAATCTATTTGCATATCCTCCTCACAATGCATGTTTGTAAATTTCATGTTAGTTTGCGTACTTCCTTCAGGGTGTTGCATTTCGGTGGCCAGCGTGTTGATTTCATAGAAAAATTCACATAAGTATAGTAACGAAAAGAGAAAAGCAAAGCACATGTAATTATCTTCAAATAATTTATGGTTTCTTAAATGACATTCATTACTTTGAAATAGATGTTGATTTATCGTTAGAGTTATCTTCGAGATTTTTTCGTACAATTCCGTGAATTTTACTTTCCATTATTCTAAAGATGTTCAATTAATTCCATTTTAAAATTATTATCTCTTATTCCTCAAAAATTGACAAATTGAATGAATTTACTAATGGTCCTGTTAAATCGTTTGATAAGAATAGAAATGTTAACGTTAAGCTATTAGACAACCCTTGAAGCACTAATGTTTAAAAGGTTTAAATTCATCTTTGAAGTTTCAAGGTTTGCAAGTGTAATACACATTTGAGAAGTATTTGTAGATGCAGTATTAATATCACGGAAAAATATACTTAATTACGCAGCAAAGATTTTCCAATATTCAGAAAGTTCAAGAAGCTATGGCCTTTCTTTGCACAATACCTTCAATTAGAAAATGCGCGAAAGTAGTAGAGTGGTGAATATTAACGTCGTAATCTATAAGTTGTGACACGGGGCTATTTGGTAACGACTGGGACATTATTGATCCCGAGAGATGACAGCCTCCAGATGTGTGTCAACTCTCTTCTACTTTTACACCAACAGCAGTATTTGGTCTCGCCATTTTGTATCGCCTTTCAATCAATCGGGGTTACAGCGGTACTAGTTTGAAGCTAATGACACCCATACGAGTCAGTGACCTTCCTACACATCACAGGCACACCACGACCACACACACACACAACGAGGCACAACACACACAGACACACTTTTAATTTATCTTAAAATCTATAGTATGCCTTAGAGAAGCTTCCGCGCCAGATGAAATTGGATAGATGTTTACTAAATTTATATATCGTCAAGAATAGCATATCACAATACAATGTTTTCACGCAAAATAAATAATAATACATTGATATACGTTTATGAGAAACAAAGTTTATTGATTTCCACGTTCTTTTAATTTATTATTGATGGTTGAATATGAATTATTACTAATAGTGTTTTAATTTTTGTCAGATAGCTGTCATGTGCTGACATTGCAATCAATCAGTTTATGACATTTTAAGTGTGAGTAGTTCATGTAAGTGAAAGTGTTGGTAAAATGGAATTCTTCGCGGTCCATTACGTATGCTGAATATTCTTTATATAACTCTCAAAAGTGTGGATTATCACAACAAATTGCTCTATGACCTCAGATATAAACGTGCCTCGGGCAAGTGCTGAAATTTTGGGTTGAGGAATTACAAAATACGGATTACCTGGAGAACCGACAGAATAGTTGAACCGATTACCGTTTGAGTACTTTAAAGGCAGTTAGCTGCAAAACTATGAGATACCATTCATATCATTGTACAAGATATATTATAGCAGTTCTTAAACTGGTCTGGACACTGCGAGTTGCTTCTGAACAGACTGTAAATTAAATTCTATCAACGCTTAGATACAAACTAAATGGAGATTTGGAAATGTTAAGAAGCGTGCTGATGAATCCATCCGGCGAGATCAAGGTTTCACGAATGATATCGACATTTTAAAGAAGGCGTGAATCCAACAAGACGTGGGAACGAACATTAACTTCACAAGACGCGAAAAGTGCTGGAGTTGGTGTCGTAATATGTTCGAAGTCGTCTCAAACGCACAAATCTCTGGGCTGCACATTTTTGAAGATGTGCACTGAAGAACCATTGTCGTAACGAGCCCCAGTTCGGCAGAGCGACTGCGTATATCTGCATGACAACGCAACAGCATGTGAATCCATATTGTTAAGAGCCTTCTTGCCAAACTCGCACTCAGGCCAACTCCCACATCTCCTATTCACCAGACTCATCCCGCTTGACTGTTCCCACGTCAAGAAAAACTTTAAAGGGACGCCATTTTGTGTCCTTAGATGAAGTGAAAGTAGCATCGCAAGAGGTTTTACGGGAGGTTGAGAAACTGCTTCGCAGTGCTTCAAAAAGTAAGCGAACGCTGCGAAGAAGTGTAATCTCGCCCAAGGGGAAGCTTAAGCTGCATGAAGGTGGGTAGCCTTCGATGTTGATGAAGACTATTCAGGTAAGGTTTTACACCTTGCCGGTACGAAGTTTGGATCATATTACGTAAAATGGGGCCGAGGCCATTAAAAATTTAAAAACCACTGATATAATTCATAACATATTTCGTTATGTGAGAATTTGTTAATGTATAAGTTTCAGTAATATGTACTTATTTTGCTTTTAAGTTACAAATTGAATTCAATAGAAATATCTTTTTTAAATTTTGAATGATTGATAATTTTCAAATGCATTCTATTTGTAAAAGGAGTTATTTTTACTTATATTTCATACTTATAAAATTCTTAAAAGCTTTCTTTCAACACTATAGCATGATACGTAAATATGGTGACATGATTTCATTTTTAAGCGATTCTTACGATTTTTATAAAATAGGAAATAAATATTTGTAGCCGAGTAAATTTATTTGGTGATTATTATATTATTTTTAAACAAACAGAATATTTTTTGTTTCACATTATTTTTCTTTATGGTGGATCATTTTTTTTTTTTGGTTTAACACATTTTTTTCCTACACTAATTAAAGCATCACGAGAGCTAATCCATCCAAGCTAGTGATTGACAAATCAACAAGAGAAAAATAAACTTTAAAAAGCAATAGTCCCGAAAGTGTATAATTTGAACATTATAGTAGGGTAATCATAAAAAACAAGCAATTATCCACTCGAATCACTGGATAATTCTTGATATTGTATATGATTATATATTGTTTATTTCAGTTATACACGGGGTTCGAATTCATGGTACAAACTCTAAGGGCAGATATAGGACATTGTAACAATAATTTATTGTACAAAAATGTAAGTGATGTTATCGGTTAGTTGCGTTGCCGGTAGGGGGCAATAGATGTTGAGCCGCCATTTAAAAGATACACTCATGTTCATAAATTAAGGATAATTCAGAATCACGCAGAAATTGAACTCTAAAATAAAAATTTCACCTGTAGAATTGTCACACACATCTTGAAGAAGAATATGCAAACTACAGGAAACCACCGGATGGCGCGGATAGTACGTCACAATGACGAGAGTGTAAGCGAAGGGTATATAAGGAATGGTGGCAAAGAAGTAAAATTGTTCACAAGCACTTTAAAAGCCTTTCAGTGCAATAACCACATAGTTATGGCACAAATGAAGCATTTGGATGATTTTTTAAGTCGTAGAATGATCAAACGACTGGAATGTGGACGTACCAAGCTGGAAATATCCGAGGAACTTGGAATCGCCCTGAATGGGCGCTCCAGGCTTTGGCAACGATTCCAATATGATAGTAATGTGAGTAGATGTTACAGCACAGGTCGCCCCCGAGTTACAACGCCGAATGAGGACCGGTATTTGGCAGTTACTGCCAAAAGAAACAGACGGAGCACAGCATCCGACCTATCTCGTCAGCTCTCTTCAGCTACCGGTACGACAGTTTCAAGGCAGACCGTGTACAGACGCTTAGGGCACATTGGTCTATATGCTCGTAGGCCTGTCAAATGTGTTCCCCTTACCGCAACTCACTGTCGCCTGCGATTAACCTGGAGTAGAGAGCATGCATTGTGGACACCGCAACAGTGGTCTTGTGTGATGTTTTCCAAGAGTCCAGGTTTAGTTTGCAGTCTGAATCTCGCCGGACTTTCATATGGAGAGCGCCAGGTACCCGTTACCACCAAGAGAACACACCATTGAACGACACCGTTACGGTGGTGCAGGATGGCTCGTTTGGGGAGGAATTCTTCTTGGTTCCAGAACTGACCTGCATGTTCAGAGTGTAACGATGAAAGGCCACATCTATCGGGATGTCATTCTAGAACAACATGTACGTTTGTTTCGGGCTGCCATGGGTGCTGAATTTCTGTTTATGGATGACAACGCCCGTCCTCACCGTGCAAACATTGTAGACGAATGCCTTTAATCGGAGGATATGGATTGGCCAGCATACTCACCGGACTTGAATCCAATAGAGCATGTGTGGGATATGTTTGTCCGACGAATTGCAGCCCGTCAACCCCCTCCCACCTGTCTACCGGAACTTCGGAGGGCATTGCTTGATAAGTGGTGTAATATTCCCCAAGATCAGATTGATAATTTGATACTCAGCATGCGTAGGCGTTGTAAGACCTGTATTGCATCGTCCGGGAGACATACTCCGTATTAACCATCATACTAACCATGTTATACTGTTTTTTGTAAATAGGTTCTTTTTTAAAATTTGCTCCAGGGAGTAAAAATCGCAATTTTTATTAATTATGTCAAACATATAGCATCTTTTTTGCTCTTTACATTTTGTTTAATAAATAGACTTTACAAATAAGTCAAATTTGTTTTGCTTCTGTCTCTTTCTTTGCCTGAACTTCATTATCCTTAATTTATGGACATGAGTGTAGTAGGGGAAAGTGCCATTCGCAATTGTCCTGACGTTCACCATGGGAGACTTAAGTATGCCTAAAATGCAGACATGCATTACATGTACTGCTGTCAAGTGGTAACGGCAGAGCTGCTCTACGAACGCATCATGTGCAGTTTCCTGATCGACGAATGTCGGCTCACAGAATTTTTCAGAGGTTACATCGTCAACTTCGTTAAACACATTTGTTTCACGTCACCAGACAGGATACTGATTGACGAAGAGCTGTACGCAGTCCAGGCTTGGAAGAAGGCATCTTGAACGTTATGATCGATAGACCCGAGTCAAGTACAAGAGCTGTTGCTCATCACGTAAGTGTGAGTCATCAGACCGTTTGTAGAGTTGTAACACCTGTCGGTTCCTGCTTGTTTCTGAAACCCTTTGTCTACCTGTAAACCCGAATAGGTGTGTGGGAGAAACCGAATGATCAACAGGCATGATTTCAATCTAATTAATTTATTGTTACCAAAATATCAATCAGACGCAATAACAATCTAATTAAGATAAGCGATCAAATAGAAGAGCGTGGAGATGAGATTCTATACACGGGGATACTACTACGGACCCTCAACTGAATCTAAGATAGCTTAAATACGCTCAATATAAACTACGTCGCACACTAATAAGCTAACTTCTAATTAAACTAGCTCATGATACCTGTACTTTTTATGCAGTGGATCCTACATTTGAATCTTGCAGGTGATCTTTGATCAATCCTGATAATGTCGTTGGATCCACTGGTGTAATCTGTTTTCCTGGATAACTCCAAGGCCTCTTAATAATTACACTATCTTTCAATCTTTAACTAACAAACTAGCTCGCAAACTCTTTACTAACTCCTACTTGCCAACTTCAACTTATCAACTCACAAACTCGCGAAATCAGAATTTTTTAATTTACTTCATTTACATAATCACGCTTTCTTGGTCGGCGAAAGTTTGTTGAGTTAAAATATTTTTCCCCAGAAGAGTCCCCAAGGTATTAGTACATTTGCTAATAGATCCGTCACAGAGTGATAAACAAAATCGTTTATACCTTTTCCATTTTCCACACCATTCTACTTTTCTTATTCCTTTTACTCCTTTCCCCCCGCCTTTGTCAAAAGATTTAAATCCGACCGCCATTTTGTAATACAGCGATTTGAGTTGCAGCTGGACTTCATAGTTCGTGTTGAAGATTTATGAACAGTTGTAAATATTACACTTTTCAACGACGCTTTCAATAAACACTTTGTCTTTTCTTTCGTCTCTTATTTTTTGTGTTTTTGCCTCACAGCGGCACATACTTGAGCCCATACATTCCTATACAATAAATGTTTGTTACAATGCTCTGTACCTACCCATAATATTTGTATCATGAATTCGGGACCAGCCTGTAGATATTTAAGTCCTGGCATTAAGATTTAGATTTTATTCAAAAACATTTTGATTCCTCTCCCCCCTTAATTTAAAAAGAACAGGACTTGAAATTCTAAAAATGAAAGTATGTTTATATCTCACGCTCCAGCATCCCTAAAAAATGATTTCCTAAAAAGCCTAATTTTAGCAAATCTCTACTCAACAAAAGAAATATGCTGACAGATGAAAGAACTGTGGGAAAAAATTCTTAACGCTCCCATAATCCTTCATTTTTTATGGGTCAATTGCTGTAAAACCTTTTCGTAGTGGGATTTCTTCTTAACAAAAAAAAACGTGCCTGCCAAATTTCAAGTTTTCCCGATTAAATGTTTTGCAGATCCCCTGATGAGTAAGTGTGTGAGTCTCCTTTCTCCCATGCATAGAAATAATATTTAATACAGAAAAGATCAGCTCTCACTGACATGCAAACATTGTTCTCCATTTTAGAAACAAAATAGCGCAATATAATTTTTTGTCTTAATCATCATCAAATCTCAAAGTAATGTGACCACTAAAATTGAATTTATAATATTAAAATCATATTTTAAATAGATTTTTTAAAATTTTTGATATTTAAATTCTAAATTTTTTTAATATCATTAATTAATTAGTATCGAGATAATTTGTAACAAATAAAAAATGAACTTGAACTTCATCCAAAAAATTTGTAAAAGCCTGTTTTGATATTTATTAAAATAGCTTTTATAATTTTCTAACGAATTCTTTAATCCCCTTAAGTGCTCCGTGCGTGTATACACGTTTTGCTGCGCTGGTGCCCTGTGCGTGTATACTCGTCCTTCCAAAGGTGGACTTATTGTATTATACTGCTCTGTTTAAAATTAGTCCCACGGCTTTGGAATATAGTAACACTGCATTGACAGTACTTCTAAAGAATTTAATTATTTTGTAGAAGAGGCGGGTAAGGAAATTGAAAAGGTATATTACAGGAATGGGGATGAAACTCATAGCTAAGCAGCTTTTCTTGTTTGAGTATGCTCTTTTCTGTTATTCATTTGCAGTCATTTTCATTTACCATGTGAAAAAGGAGCTTTTTAATTTTTTGTATGAAGGCACTGAATGTGATACTGGTTTATGTATTCAACCATGTTTCAGCACATATCACAGAACAGATAAGTTATAATTTATTTTTTATTACATTGCAACTCTAGAGATTCCTTTTTTTTTATTATTTATCCTTTTCTTTTCATTCTTTTTTTAAAGTAAAATTAAACAATTTTATGGTGGAAAAACATACGTATTTTCTTTTCCCCCAATAAACCAAGTAACAACGCGCACCTGTGGGAAAGACGGTGATACAAGGGAGGGGTGGGGTGAATTTCGTAACTTTTCTTGGCAGTTAGGGGTTAAATTATATAAATTAAATTTTTAGTGTTTCTTAAAACTTTTTGAATGGAATTTAGAAAGATGGAAACCACACAATTTATTTTTAGGAAAGTACTCGATCGCTTTTTTATGTGATAGAGAATTTTCTATTAGGTCTCAATCCATAACTGACACGAACGGAAGAAACAAAACAGTAGAAAAAAGTGAGCAATGATATTTTTCTTCCACAGCGGGAAAAAAAAGAACTCTGAAAAGTTGATGTGATTCTAGCAAACAATACGTTTGTTGCCGACATATCGAACAAAAAATGATGGATAACGATGAAATGGTTTCCTTCAGAGATCATCGCAGGAACTCTATTGAAGCGTTACTACAAAAATCGCATTATGTAGCCCCGATAGCATTACTAGGAAACATAAAGGAATTAGTTTTTAAGAAAATTATTAAATCGGACTGCAACAATTTTTCTGGTATGCATGCTTGTTTTTTGTGAAAAAAATAATGCCAAATAATTTGTTGCTGAATAATTAATTTTGAAATAAAGCTAAATAATGTGCCCTGTAAACAAAATTGGTTTCTTTCGTATTTTAGAAGTACAAATTGGTCCGCTATAATTTTTCTGCTAAATTTTACGAACCTGCGAATACGAAATTTCATCTTTAAAAGAAAATTTCAATAAAACTTCGAATACCGTATATTGCAATGCATAAGATAAGAAATTTTTGAACCTTTTTGAAGGTATATATAAAGGGGCCACCTTATGTACGGACTCGCTCATCCTGGAAAAATGTAGCTTTGGAATATTTTGCGTTAGGCATACATCCAAGCTTTTAAATAATTTGTAAAATTCACAATCACTCACTGGAATGTCTAAATGCAAATGGTCATCATGCTGTGAGCTTTCCCTCTAGGGCATTAAACATAGGTCGACGATCACGTGCCAGATACGAATTTTCTCTTTGCTTATTTCTCCTTTTCTTTATCTTTTAGCTCATATTCAAGATTTTTTTTATTGCGATTCGGCTTGTATACAAATTTCGAATTTTGAGAAAATTTTTATAAAAAAATTGCACTTTCGTTTTATATTTGGATTGGCTTATGTTTGGAAATATACACAGTAGCTAAAATACTAATATTATTTTCCTCTTAAAATATATAAGATGTTTACAAATTTGTTGGGTTACATATTGTTGGAAGATAGAGAAATAGTTTAAGTTTACAATTATCACAAATGTTCGATATAGCTTCATTTTGCCACATTTCAAAAGACCCATATGTAAATCAGCTCTTGCACAGATTTGTCCGCATGTTTCAGTCAAACTAATTAATTGCAGTGCAGATTCTTGATTTCAGTTCAGGAAGGGATACAAAAAATGGTGGAGTATACACTTGATCCTTTAAAAACCCATAAACTGACATACAGTTGTGAAGAACCTGGTAATCGTAGCGGCGAATAACACCTCCATAACCCATCCAAATAGGTACTTTTGCATTAAGGTAAGACGTAATGTTGTTGTGGCAGAGATAAGGCATGCCATCCTGTTGAAAAATGTACCCCCTGGAATTTTTCCTTTGATGGCAGGCATAAGGAAAAACAGTAATATGTTCAGGTAAATACCATGAAGCATTAATATCTCTTTTTGTGGCTTCTTTCTTGAATTCTCGAACAAAATTTCATCGTACCTGAACAGCAGAATGATTGTCATGAAATCAAAGATAGCATTTCGCTTTTTCAGTACTGTTGTATATACGTCTGATGGCGTAGGTAATGACACCTCACGCCTTTATGAATAAACTTAAGATATTTTACTACTAATCTGGCCTTAAAAGGTTATAATTTCAATTGATATTTCAGAAGTTTTTAACTTACGAAATTCCCCGACTAATTTGTAAACACTCTGTATATTATAAAAGAGTTATAAAAGAAAACAATTTATGGATATGCAATACATTTAAAGTTTATTTTTATGTTTAATTGAAATGTGATTAAAAAAATTTCACTGATATAAAAAGGTCACAGATGCAATCCATTTATTAATTTTTAATTTCTATCTTTTAAAATGAATTTTAGAGCAGATATCCAGCAACCTTTTATTATGGATATCTTAGGAAAAAAGTTACTTTAAAGCCCATTGTGATTTCTAAAAATTTAGCGACACGTAATTAATTTACAGCATTCTTTGCACAGAAAGAAAAATGGTTTTTCTCGGGAGAAATTTTTTTACCTATAACTAAAAGTTTAATTTCTGTTTCAAAAAATATAAATACATTTTCGGCATTTTCTGATATTAATTATTGAAATTTGAATCATTAATGACTGTCTTTTTCTTTAATTTGGTCAATTTTAGTAATGAACTCAATTACACGTATGAGGCATTGACAATTATTAGCCAAATGACCAACTTCGCATTTTCATCCTACTTATTGGATTAATGAGAAATATAGTTATTTTAAAATGATAAAAAATTGATCAATTATATTTGTGATTGTTACTTATCCCATCTTATCAAGGCATACAAATTGATCGTGGCAAGGGGGTACTTTTTACGCATGTCGTTAGCGCAGCAGCTTTGATTATCATATAGATGACAGTACGATTAAGCCATCGCCAAATGAAACCTTTCATAATGAAATTGTTTTATTCAATGACCATATTAATCAAATGACTAGCAATGCTTAACTCCACGCTATCTCTCTCCCTTTGGCTCACATGTTGTTAGGTTAATACTAATGCCACCTGATCGACAGTAACATCAGATGCAGTTAGCCATATTTAAGCACAATACAGTTGCCAGTACGATTTTTCTCGGTTCCCCTCCAATTTTAAAAGAGAGCAAACTGGAAGTGGTGAGGAGCCCCCCACCTCTCTTCCCTTTCTCCAATCTCACGAGAGAAGTTGCTGCTCGACGGCCCCCCAGAGTACCCTCATGCCGCAAAGACACTACACATTTAGAAACATCCGTGCCTTCTCCAGGATTCGAACCCAGGCTATACGGCACAGCAGTCAGTGTCACGATACCGGATGGGTGACTTACACGTACAATTATATATCTGCGAATCCGATTTCCTTATAAAACGGTTAAAGTTAAAAACTGTAAAGAAAACTCCAAGTTAAATCTGACAGGCAAATAACCCAGTGTAAATATGTATTTATTTTCATAATAAATTCTGCTTTCAATTTCGAGCTTTTTCCATTATAAATAATTAATTAGAGATCTTGACTATAGCCTTCAACTGGAGGTAAATATTTTAATTCAATAAAATTCTTTAGCAAGATAAAAGTTTACAATAAATATTTCTACGCAATAGGAAATATATTGAAAAAAAAACTTGTTGAAAAGTGTTAAAATATTTAAATTAAATTTACTTAACGAAAATACGAGCAGCAAAGTGAATAACTTAGCCATTTACGTTATTAAAAATCTATTATAAATATCAAAAAGTGATGAAAAAATAAATGCTTTGCTTATTTTCTCCGAAGAAGCAGACGATGTATTATCAGAATTTCAATCCTAAATTCATAAAGTTTCTTGCCATATAAGCTCTTTATCTTGCAAATTATTTTTGAAAATCTTCTTAAGGTTTTTGTATCCTGTTAAGGAAACATAAACGAATTTTAAATATGAATTAAATGTTAATGTAAACATTTTCAATGCCTGAATTGTTTCACATGTAATTATTTATCACGAATTTCTTAGCTATACGTATTTAATATTTGTCTCAGAGGGTACATAGTTAATAATTATTTCCCATTAAGAATTTAGAGACGAAGAAATTTGTTCAACAAATAATCTATGCTCCAATAAAGAATTTAGCAATGCTCAAACTGAATTTTACAACTTAAAGCAAATATATAGCCACCAGTATTACTATACATCACTTAATTTGCAAATATTTCTGTGCATTGCCTTTGAATTTAGTAAACAATCACAAACACATATTCCAGGTTTTTTCTAAGTAGAAGCAAAAGATTTATATATCATAAATCGTATTGGGATAAAATCTCTTCGTCACATTACTTCTCTAATTATATCTGAACCCAGAATACACATCCCCAAGTCAAACCCACGAGACACGAGAATTAAATGATGAATATCGCTAATTACGTTTATGTCGGTGAAAGCTCATAATCAACACTCGATTCTGTCAACACATCGAAGCCTCTGGGAATTCATTTTCCGTATAATCTTAAGCGAAATGTACATTTCGTCCTATTTCTCAAGATTTCTATGATAATTATAGCAGAAAGCCTTCAGAATTAAATTCTCAAAGAGCTGTTATGAACAGTTTTGTTTATTTACTTTCATCCAATAAGAGACGTACACGAAAGAATTGAATCCTGGCAAATCAATTTTCAAAGTTAGCATTTGAGTTTTGCTGAGCTCACGTAATATTTAATACCAACAAAGACTAATAATTACGCAGGTGTTTCAAAAAGTAAGGTGACAAGAGAGCTCTGACGGGTGTGCTAATTACCCGTATGAATAAAAATCCCTCTGAAGGTAACGAAGACGGTTAAAGCATTCAAACGTTGCCGGTAGTGGAGCTGGTTCTTCAATAACATGATTAAATTTCAGATGATGACTGTGTTGATGGAAACATGGTTTACGATTAAATTAAGTGTATCACGGTTTTAGGGTTTAAAGAAAATTTCTTCAGCTGAATTCATCGGCAATTTGTAGAAGTAAACTGAACAAGAGTGTTATGTCACGAAGACAAGTGTGGTTTTGGTTAAAGGAATTTAAAAAAGGCAGAACAAATGTGCAAGAAGAAGAAAAAGCGTTTTCGTTGTTAGGTATTGGACCACCATCACGAAACTCATATGAAGTGTGATTTTCATCTCTTCGGACTTTTACACTCGGGAGGTCAGCCTTTCAGAACCCATGATGAGGTTCAACAAGCCGTCTTGAAGTGGTTTGCACAACCTTGACACTGATTTCTACGATGCTTGTTCCGATGGTTTGGTGTATCAATAATGCCCCGATAAATATGATGAATATATGAAGAAGTGAAAAGTATTGTATAGTATTGTATGTACTTTTTTATTTCCTGAATAAAAGTTTACTCCGAATTGGCTAGTTACCTTACTTTTTGAAACTCCTACGTACAAAGAGAGCACCAAGAAACAATTTTCTGTTAATAGAAAATATTGTCAATTTAGAATATAGATTTTATATTTTCATCAAAATTCAGATTTTCAGGGATGCAATTTTGAGCCTCTCGAAGTCCTATTAACGACATTCTTTTTTCAATTTTGTTAATTTTTTTTTTTTTTTTTTTTTTTTTTTTTTTTTTTTTTTTTTTTTTCAATTTTTTTTCATTTTGTAATTAAAGATTAATTTTCTAAAATTTTAAAATTATATTTTAACTATTATATGATGCTCGTACACTAGGGGCGGGCAACTTGTTTTCTCTGGCGGACTACATTGCGGGAGCGGAGGATACAGGAAGGTCGCATCTTTTTGAAATGATTACATTTATTAAAAAATAATATGAGTTATATAAATTCATGGCAGTTTAATTCAATTTATTTACTGTGGTAATTTCGTATTATCTACACCTGCAAGCACATTTTATTTCGGAATCACTTTATTGAGACAAATGTACCCTGCCATTCTTTTTTTCCTTATTTTCTAAATCAGGAATGAGATTGCTTGTTAAATATCTTATGAGAAACCTAAACGTTTATAATCTTGTTACTTGTGTTTACGTTTACTCTTGTTGATATTCATACAAAAAAACTTTGCTCACTGATATAAGTCGACTAGAATGTAAAGAACAAAAATTAGAACTAGAAAGTAAAGAACAATAATTAAATAGAAGGTGAAGAACAATAATTAGAACTAGAATATACAGAACAATAATTAGAACTAGAATATGAAGAACAATAATCAGAACTAGAATATGAAGAACAATAATCAGAATTAGAATATGAAGAACAATAATCAGAATTAGAATATGAAGAACAATAATCAGAACTACAATATGAAGAACAATAATTAGAACTACAATATGAAGAACAATAATTAGAACTACAATATGAAGAACAATAATTAGAACTAGAATATAAAGAACAATAATAAGAGCAAACGAAATCATTTTTTTGAATGATAACATAAAACGATCACTCTCTCTTTCTCTCTCACACACACACATATTTTTTAACTACTTAGAAATTGGTCCACTAATAACTTTTCAATTTTGTTTACGTTAAAATTTCTGTCTGCTTTCATCAATAACGAGCTAAATTTAAAAAAAAATATATTATATCAACGAAAAGTTTCATTTCAAAGCATTATTCGATCGAAATATTTTTAAATAACTGAGTGGCGAAAACAGTTCTTTAAAAAAAGCTTCATAGTTTGGAAAACAATTTACTTTTTTGAGTTTGTTGCTTCAAAATAGAGTAAACCTTTTTTTTTTCTTTTTCATATTTGTAATTACTTTATCAAAATGAACTGTGTAGCAAAATTAAAGCGAATACTATTTTCCCCGCTACAACGGTAAAATTAGAAATTCCAAGCAGCAAATAAAAAATTGTGAGTGACAGCTCATACACATTTACTATCTTTATAATTAGCCGTAGCTCAAAAAAATATGCTAGAAAAGCAAAATCTAGATTGTGTATGATTTATCATTGTTAACATATATTGAAGATAATGTAAATTTTTTTTATCGAAATATTTTTAAAATTTCTTTTTTAATAGCATCGGAAAAATACTATAATTTATGCGTTTACAACACTTTAACGAATAATACAAATGAAAATACAAAGTTTTTTGTCAACAATGTCAATTTAGTCAACAATGTGGTAATGTTTCGAATGTTACTGATATATATATATACTTTGAGTTAAAACAAACTAATAATAACAACTTTCAAGCATATAATTTCTAGATATTGAAATACAATAAAAAATGACCTTAGTATTAATATAGATATAACAAGACAAGGGAGACGATTTCAATTTCAATAATATGAAAGTATCTCATTGAGAAAATAATATACTGTGTTATAAATCAGAAAGATCACTATAAATTACATATAGCGTAACGCATTTCAAGTATCAAATAATTGAGAAAAAATAATTAATTATAATAATTTCATAAGATACCGGTTGACCCCATAGTCTGTTAATATTTAAAAAGTTAATATTTCACGGAATAATGTTGGTAGAGATAAAAATTGACTTACTTGCTTGAAAAGACATGGAGTTTTATAGGGAAAAAAGTGCACAAACTGATCCCTAGATGGCACAGGACAACAAAACATCAGTGATGCCACATGGAAATTGTGTGTAAAATGATCTCCAGTCAGAGAGTAAACAGATGCAACAACAATTGCGTCATGTTGACTTCACCAGAAAAGGCATTGTTAGTAGGAATTGTACTATCAGGATAGAGAATCTGTTACTGTAGCTTTACGATCCTATCGCCATAAGAGGACGTGAAACATCTTTTGCGCACATCGTTTGATGATGATTGAGAGCTGAGCCGGACATGCTTGGCCTCCCCACACCTCAATCCGTCTGATTATTGTTTTGAGGGTTATACCTAAAGTCACAAGTCTAACCGCGATCGTATGATTCCATTAATGATGATAAGACACAACAGCCAACCGCACAATTTTTTACCATATCTGCTGGTCTCAACGTTGTTTCCTCGACTACAAATATTATTAAAGAATGACGGTCGTCATGTTGAACATTTGTCATGAAGAACATAGTTTATCACTGAAAATCAATTGTTATGATACGAGGGGTGATATAAAAAGGTTACTAGTCGAATAAAGAAATATTAATTAACAATAGAGAGAAAATACAAAAGGGAATTAGGAAGCATAAGTGACTATCACATTTCGACTTAATCACCAAGTCTAGGCATTTATCAGAACGCAAAACCAACTTGCTCAACCCGTCTTGGTAGAAATCAGATCCCTGTTCGTTAAGCCTTGTCTACCCGTCGATCATTTTGAATCATTTCTTCAATTCGTGCCGTGTTGATTTCTGCAGTTGAAGAACTTGGTCGGCTGCTACCTGCCACATTGCGGTTTTCGATATCCTGTCAGCATGATTGAAAAGAGTGACATAATTTCGCTACATGTTATCTGCTTGTTGCTAATTCACCTTAAATTTCGACGATTTGACTGTGAATGTCAGATGCGGACACATTCTTTGCCCATAAAAATCGAATCATGGTTCGCACTTCCAAACGAGACCAATTTCCTAAGCTTCTTGACATTTCAATCGTCCTGAACTGTCTTGGAACTTTCACTACCTATCCGCAAACCAGCTGTATGGCAAGTAGCACCATTTGTCTCCACTTTGAGGAAACAAAGTTTCTCCACAATATTTTTCTGATCATCCATCGTGTAATTATGGTTTTCTTTAAATAAAGTGCCCTCTGTTGGCCCATTTTTACCCTTTTTGTGTTTCTTTAAAACCTCATGTCATTTCAAGCATGTGTATTAACTTTTACATTTCTCCCAGCATTATTCTGTGAATTATTGAATTTTCAAATGTTAACAAAGTATTGTGTTACATGGTACTGCTTAGAACAAAAATTATTATTAAATTTTATTCATAGTTACGTATATATTAAAATTCTAAATTGTGCAATAGATTAAATTATTTTTGTTGTTGTTATAAAATATTAATATTTACACGAATTTTCTCTATACATTTAATAACCTTCCTTCTCAAATCACAGATGGTGATATAGTAACTTTTAAAAGTAATATATTCCAATAAGCATTTTTTTTCAACCGTACGTTTTATAGTATGCATAATTAAAAAAATATTTTAATATCATTCTAATAACTGTAGCTTTTTGTTAATAAAGTTTAATAAAAATGATTTTACACTTATTAATGCTACAAATCGGCCTTCATTTTCGAAGGTTTGAATATGTATATGGATATTTGAATCTGGAAAAACTCCTTTGTTGTTCTTTGATTCGTGCATGATCTATGCATTTTTGAATGCATGTTTAATTATGTAACTTTTTATTAATAAAAACAAATGTATTTAGAATTTTTATTAGTTATATTTTATAGGATTTCACTCAGTATTGTAAAGAGAAAGGGAGAAGTTGGTTAGACGTAAAACTAGTTAAACCACACTTTTTCATAAAGTTGTCCTGAGCCAGCAATGTTCATAACACTGCAACATCCAACTGTTTATATTTTCAAAATTTCAATTGTATTTTTTTATCATTCAGTATTAAAGTCTTTTTTATTTTTCAAGTACAGTTGGAATGCCTGTCTGTTCCTTCTTCCCTCTGAAACCCCTTGTCTACCCTCAGAACCGGCTAGGTGTGTGGAAGAAAATGAAAAATCAGCAGACATGATTCCCTCTAATTATTTTATTGTCACCAAAATATCAAGCAGACACAATAACAATCTAATTAAGGTAACATATCAGCTAGTAGAGCGCGGAGGTGAGACTCAAAAACCTGGGGATAATAATACGGACCCTCAACTGATTCCACTATAGCTTAAACACGCTTAATATAAATTACGTCACGCACTAATAAGCTAACTTCTATTTAAATAAGGATCACGATACCTGTACTTTTATGAAGTCAAATCCTACACTTGAACCTTGAAGGTGAATCTTATCGGGATTTAATCACCGTCGATTGATCCACTCTCAGTAATCTTCCATTGGTAAACTCCAAATGCACTTAATCATTTCACGATCCTTCACTCTCCAACTAACTAACTTGCCAACTCGCGAATACAGAATTTATATAATATACTTGATTTGCATAATTCCGCTTTCCTTACTCGGTGAAAGTTGGTTGATAAAATTGTTTCCCCAGAAGAATTCTCAAGGGGTTAGTAGAGCCGCGTATAGATCCGTTACACAATTTTTATATATATATATAATGGTTACTTTTGTTTATATTTGTGGTTTGTATTATTCCATTATGATAATTATGTAAGAAGCCAAACGTCGGAAATATTTTTACTCAAATTAATTTTTAAATAAATTAACTTTAGTTATTTTTATACAAGATAATAAACTATAATATATGGCCTTTGCTGCGATGAATTTCGTAGGCCTCAATTTGACACCATCATACAGGTGGCATTAGCAGCAACAACAATAACATATGAAAAAAAAGATTGAATTAATAAATATAAAAACTAAAAAAAAATATTTGAAGTGAATCTTAATTCTTACGAGTCTTTAGATATATAACTAACTATAAAATAATATATTTGAAACTAAATGAACATAGCTTCTCACTTTAGAAATTTAAACTTAAGAAGTATAATCACAAGCTAAACTTTCATAATGCTCTAAAAGCTCACAATTGATCGTTCACGCAAATATTTCCTTGCAATTTTTTTTTTTTTGGTTATTTGCATTAAGAAAACAACAAACCACACTTCTTTCTTTCTTTTTTTTGTGCAAATTTAACAATTTCCATTATAGATGAGCATAAAATAGGTGTATTTTTTTAACTCTTAATAAACCAAAATAGGATTAGTAAAACGAGGAAAAGGGAAAAGCGTTGCATTTAATTACAATTTATTTAAATTAACGTGTTTTCTTTTAACTTAAAGTGTAACATCCTTTACTGAAAAAGCTCCTGTGTAAATTTAGTCAGAAAAAAGTTTTTTTCTTCCAAAAATAAACATTTTTATTTATAAAAAAAACAGGAGAAATCTCGGAAAAAAGTCCTTTGGGCAGCTAGGTAAGCAATGTTAGTTGCTCTGTGATTGTAAAGGTAAACACAATCAACATACACTCTTTTCTAAAGTAGTGTTTGTATCTCCTAACTGTTTCTTTTGTTCAAAATGTTTCAAATAGGTGAAAGCATAAGATCAAACATTGTATAAGCGGAAAAAAAACAGAATAAGACTCTAAATTTCTTTTTATTTAGGATTGATTTTCCTTCAGGGAGTTATTTTGGTGCTATTTTTATGGTCACTATTGCTCCGACTACTGAGTTTAAAATCGAGACTCGAAATGCGTTTTAGCTTTACAAGAAGCTCTTTCTGAAGGTAGTGAAGCAGACATTTACAAAATTAGCTGTCCCAAAGAGGCCATAAAAGTAATGCACTTGCATTGTTATTGAAGGAATTGCCTTTGTGTACATCGAGTGTCGTATTTGGAGAGCAGTGTTAAGGAGAAACGAGCTTTTTACGGCTTCGTACAAGACGTTAAAATCATATTAGAATAATTTAGCACCTCATCTGAGTAATTGGGATTGTTATCTTTTTCTTTAATAGGGGAAAAATAGCCTATGAACAAAACTTGTATCTAAAAATTACAAGTGCATGAAATTGAAGGAAAAAAATAATGTTATAATTTATTTTCAAAGCTTAAATAGTATAGAAAAATTATGATCTACGAGGTAGGAATCAAAAATTCACAGACCGAGTCTAGAACGGGGAAAATTTTTGAAGTAGAGCGACTACGATAATATTTTTGGGTTACTGCATTCTTCCCCTTTTCCAAGAAAAGTCCGTTCCAAATCACTTTGTGACGGATCTATACGAGTCCTTCTACTAACCCTCTTGTAAAATCTTTGGGCTATAAATCACTACTAACCCTTTGGGAAGAAAAACCAGGATATGCAGATTAGGTCAGTTATGTATAGTATAGGTTTGTTGTTCCTGCCAGAATCAGTAGCCAGAGTAGCCGCCATTGCTGGAGATCACCGCTGCTACACGCCTCGGCATTGATTCAAAGAGACTTTGGATGTGTTCTTGGGGTACAGCAGACCAAGCAGCTTCCACACGTTGCCAAAGTTGATCTGGTGCGGCAGCTGGGGATGTAATCTGGGCCAATCGTTGAGCAACCATGGGCCACATGTTTTCTATCGGCGAAAGATCCGGAGATTAGGTCAGTTATATATAGTATAGGTTTGTTAGCAAGTAAAAAAAAGATTGAAGAGAATAGATGAATAGACGGAGTTGCCTGGAGATTGAAATATTGAGAAGCTGACGGTAAGGAAAGATATCTACCGAACAGATATTTGTAGACATTGATAGTGCGTTTCAGCTTTAAATTAATTAAAATATTTAAGTGACGTTTGGTCACATAGCTACATTGTAATTCAAATATTAGAGTAGTGGATTTATCCATAAAAGGTATATCAATTTAATAGAATTCTTCTCAGAATTCGCACCTCTCGTAGCAAAATTCCTTCTGCTCTTCCTGGAAACATCTCATCTTATTTGATTAATTGAATTGTGTCTGTGATAATTAGTGTGCTGAATAAATAGTTAAAAAGTATTATGTCGAGTCGTCCTTCACTTCCTCCCACACCTCTAGCCGGGTTCGAGAGTAGGTCCGGAGTGTTACAACTTGATCGGTGATTCTCCATGGCGTCGTATTTTGTAGGCGGATGCATTTAGTAGTCGGCGATTGAAAGAAATTGCGTTTGTTGAGCAGATAATGAATATTAAATTTTGTGCTCCATTGAGAAAGATTACTATGGAGACTTACGAAATTTTGAAGCAGGTGTAAGGCTGTGATACATTATCGCGAACGCAAGCTTTTGAGAGTCATTGACGTTTCAGAGAAGGCAGGGAAAGTGTCGAAGACAAACACTCTGAATGTCTGCTGACTTCCCGCACCACTGAAAACATCGAAAAGGTTTCTCCAGCGGTACGTAAGAACAAGCTTCAAACAATAGCAGAATCAGTTTGGATATCCTCGGCCACAAGTCAATGGAATCTTAACATGCATAGGGAGTGTCAACACATCGTTTTCCGCATGTTAAAGTGCATTCAGGTTGAATTAAAGGACATGACTGAAAATGGATTCCAGAAATGTTTTGATGACCTTTACAAGCCATGGCAAAAGTGTGTTGTTACTCAAGGGTCTTATTTCGAAGGAGGATGTGTTTCAGCAGTTTTAATTGGCAATATTTTTAGACACAGTCTGGGATCTTTTGAATCCTACTACGTAATTATAAACAAAGTAATATCAGTATAAAGTAATAAAATGACGTTGTGCTAGAGAAATTTAAACTAAAAAATCTTGAAACTTAAATTAAAGACTAAATTATTCATTCAATACTAATAAATTCACACACAGAATTCCATATTTCTTTTCAGAAGTATCATGCGTTTCAATTTTTTTTTCAATTAAAGATATTTTCTTCTCTGAACTGCACACCGAACTCAGTTAGAATCGTTACTCACACAAATCACATTTAGAAAACTGTATTTTTAATTGAACTTTCCGAGTCATTATTAATAATAAAAAGAATATTTGAAAAACAAACCGCAACAGTCGGCAAATGCAATCAATGGTAGTAAACGGAATAACAAGTTCAAATATATATTGTAGTTCTAGTTTCAGTTTTATTTTGTAATTTTCAATTCAGTTCCATCAAATATGTTTATATCTAAGTCTACACCCATAAAATGACAAAAAATTAAAAAAAAATTTTTTTTGCACTTTCCTGTGGTCTATATAATTGAAAAATTTGCCTTAAGATTTTAGATCTGAAAAGCAATTAGTTTTCAATATATGTGAAGGTTTCTGAGTCTAGATTTTGCTTTCAGTTCCCTTTTAAAGCATTTCTCCATTCCCACATTGAATTTATTAATAATATTTAGAACCGCACTCTATTTTTTTCAGTGTGAAATGGCTACTAAATGCAATTTTTAATACTAAATTAATTTTCTGTTTGCTTTTATTTTGAGTTTTTTGAGTTATCTCATACATACTTATTTAAGATTGCATCCAAGACTCCCGATATTTATTTTTACACATACTCAATAAAGTTTAGAGTAATTTTTCTTTGTTTTCATTAAATTTTTCCTGTTGAGAAAATGTCTGAGCCAAAATGTTTTCAGGTTGCTATGAGAATATTTAGAAACGATGAAATACGATGGAAAATTATAAATTTAAAAATAAGCCTTCAGTTGATATAACGAAGAGACTTTAGAATACAAGTGCTCTTAATTCAAGTATTGCAGAAAGAACTGAATATTTCTATGATGTTACCGAACTACATTATAGGAATCATATTACAGTACTAAATTGCCATATTTTAAAGTCTCACAATAAAAACTTTAACTTGTTAAACTGTCCCGATTTAAAAATTATAAATTGTTTCCCCGAATTTTCAAAAATTAAAGTAATTCCGAGGGTTAGATTTGTCCAGTTCAATTGCTTTTAGTACAAAAGCTAAGTGTTTCTTATTGCGCGAAAATTTATTTAAGGAATTACTTTTAATAAATTATTAACTATTAAGCTATTGAAACTACATTTATTTGTACAAATTTACTATTTATTTTATGTTTTGTAAATAATTAATGATAAAAATACTCCTCAAAAGTTGAACCACAAAATTGAAATTTCAATATATTTTATCTTCATAATTTTATTTTTTGACGAATTTAAATATTCTCAGTTTTGTATATTAATGTCAAATTGATAACTAATTATGCAGAAAAATAAACAAAAAATAATCTTTAAAAAGTTAATTGAGGTTTTTTTCCACAATATTCGGGTAAATTGTTTTTTGCGCCGCCAGCAATTTTTAATGCAGAAAATTAAAAACGTCACAAGTATGACGCGCTTTGAAAACTGACTTCTAAAGTACTAAAAAATGCTTCTTTCATCAGAAGATTAATTAACTTTTCTTTATAAAGTGATCATATGTATAAGGACAAAACTTTTATATTTTTTATTATTTCTGTCTCCTCATCTAAATCAGTTAATACTAAATTACTTTTTTACCCAGTAATTTATGCTATATGCTTACCTTTTTGTAAGACTAGGCTCTTACGGGAAGAAAATTCTGAAAATACAGAATATAGCAACTAATGTTTCTGTTGAAAAGTGGTTTCCTATCGACACCCATGTAGCACAAAAACCCATGTTAAATTTTAATCAATAACCTTTCCTGCTACTTTTTTAAATGCGTTGTGTAAATGTTTTTGACCATTCCTTGAAGTTATTCTAAGGCCTCACAGTTCTTGAGAAAAATTTAAGTTCTCTTTTAGGTTAGATTTTTTCGAAATATATTAAAGCAGTTCGTTCTTTCTATGGCGCTCTCCTTGTGAAGAAGTTAGGTTTTTGTGGTGGCAAGTCTGTTTCCTGCGAACATGACATTGTCATAGACACGAAAAGATAATGATCATTTGATTCCATTAATATGATAAAATGTATGAACAATAATGATATCACTACAGCATCATCGACTCAGGATCGATCCTTTAGAAATTTGTGGCAGCAAGTTCACCAAGATTTAGTTTGAATTCCTGTCAGTGGAACTGTTCTAAAGTCAGTTTCGGGAATGCTTAAAGCCTGTTTGCAGCGCGCGAGTGCATTTTGACTTACTGTAAATAAACTGCTGTAATACTTCTTTGAGTATATATGTCGATTTATGCTTCATAGCCATCCATTGTCCTTTAATGGATTTCATATTATCCAAATAATTGAGTCATCATTAATAATCTCTGCATTCAACATATAATATATCGATTGAGAACAGATTCGAAAATATATTTACACGAAACCCGCTTTTAAGCGAACTAACTTCTTTGTTAATGTCGTCCATATTTGTTTTTGAATGAATTTAAGTTGCACAAAATGAATATATTGTTAGAACGTATGCTTTATTATTTTAGTTTTCACAGCCTTGAAGACGAAATGGAATAAGATAAACTTTCTTCAAGAATAAAATACATTCAATGACAATCAAACTTTTAACCCAGAAGTATTCCTTTAAATGACTGAAAATTTATGCGAATGTTTATGCACACTTTTATACAAAACGTACTAATTTGGCTTTTAAAAGAAAATATATGTGTTATGATTCCTGAACGTACTTTCATTTGAGTATTTTAAAACTTATTTTAATAAATTGACAAATTTGAAAATCTCCTTTTTACATTCATATAGGTTTTTTATGACGATTATAAAAGATATTTGAACATTTTGAAAATACATAATTTAAGAGTTGCATCCCATTGAGGAAACATTTGCTATCTTTATTTAAAATAAATTTTATAATCTTTATTCAATATGCTAAAAAGATACATAATGGTACATTGTAAATATATTTAGTGTCTTTAAAATTTCAAATTCAAATACAATTGTATAAAAGAATTAAATATTTAAAGCATTTGATTGATTGTAGTTTTTCTTATAGACATGTACAAGTATCGAAGTAAAATTAGGTTTGAAGGCTGTCTTCATTAATGTTAAAGAATAGGACCCACAAACTGAATATTTCTTCATATAAAAGTACTAAACATTATATACTGTATTTGCCCAGAATCACTTATTTTATCATACTATTCATTTTTATCTTGTTGATATATTTTTCTATTATAAGATGTGTTTCTGCATTTTGACTTATATCGTAATGAAAATGAGCGATCCTTCTACATAAAGAAGCACTAATTATTTACGAAAATTTGAAATTTTAAGCACTATATTATAAAACAAATACATAAGTTACAATGTCACAAATCTTTATAAAATTAAAGCATTTTTCTGTCCGAAATGTGTTTGTTAAGTTCCACACTCTCGTATATATGACATAAACTGCCTTAACTGATTAATGGTAGAAGTTTAATATGTTCATCTGTAGCACACTTCAAATAAGTACATTTAATAATCTAATGTTGGAAATAACATTTTTCAGGAAATATAAATTCTTTAAGTAATATTTAGTGCAGTCTTAAGCACACTTAGTAAAAACAGAGATTCATGATACTTTATTGATAATTATACAAAAATTTTTACAATCGAATTCTGATGTTATTGTTAAAATATAAAAAAAAAATTAAAAAATGTACAGAGTGTCCAATAAATAGCGCCCAATCTCAGTTCATAAATGTTAAAGCAATGATGGTGAAAGAATGTAATGATGATTCATGATGGAACTGACGTTTCTGCGTCTCACTGTGATTGGATGATATGGTACTCCAGTCGCCGGATTGACGAGGGTTGGTTCTGTGCCGCCAGCGATCACCCGATCCACTCAGTTGATTTTTCGAGATAACAAGAAATTGGTAAAAGACGTTGAAAGACTGCACGAATGGACTGTTTCTTGCCTATAATGCATGTGTTTGATGACACCACGTTACTACCCATTCCATAAGTACTCAGGCTTGCCTGTCATGTATGGTGGACACTTTGAAATATTTGCCTTTATAAATATTTCAAAGGCCGCTGATGTACTAGTATGGATCATACTGGTACAATCTATTTGAACTTTTATATGCTTCCAATGATGAACTGGCTGTGAAGAGTTTGGGGAAATATTTATGGGACACTGTATGTACTTAAAAATGTATTTGGTAAGAATATACTTAAGGTATCGAACTACCTAAAATTGATGAATTTTGCCAAAATTTACAAATTTTTATGATCTTGTTTTATAGCCATTCATATTCTCATATAAATACGAAGTTTATTTTCCGTTTATTAGAACAAAACTACAAGTGTTTTAGCAAAAGCAGAGGCCATACTTAAACGCGTTTTACTCTGAAATGTGTTTTTAAATGCTCAACGGGGCCCACGCGATTGCTGAAAAGTTTAATTATCCGAAATTTTGTGTATCTTCTGCATATTAGTAGAAGTGTTTGTCTTCAGATTTATCAATCTGCTGTTTGCCATAAAATTTACAGTCCTTAATATAATCGCCATTTTTAAAGAAGTCAATAACTAAGATAAAGTGCTCTAGTTTTGTAAAGTAAATATCTCTTATCCTGAAGGTCATTTTAAAATGAATAAATATAAATACATCAGGAAAACTGAATATTTGTTTATAAACTCTACAGATTGGGCCAAGTGTTTATAAGCATTTTTGTAACTTTAATTTTTCCATTTAGTAATAATGAACTAAACAAATCTAAAACAAATAAAACTCTATATCTCCATTTTTAAAAAGTTGTCAAAGTAGTCGATACATTAAATGAAAATAAAATCATTCGAGTCAAATTTAAAGAAACGCAACTAAATGCTATTAAATGAAAACGATGTACGTATAAAGTAATGTATATTAAATAAAATAATTTGCTGGTTTACTAATTGTTTACCTAATTTTAAATGAAATAGCTTGAAAATTAAAATAAAGGTTAAGAAATTGTCACCATTAATAAAATTTTTATAACCATCATGTTCTGATAGTCATTCATTATCAATTTCTTGCATTTTTTGTTTTTGTTACAAGTGAGGAATGAACCAATAGTGACTATTTTAGGAGCTTAAGAACAGAACACTATAGCTCAAACCTATCGAAATGAAGCCGATATACGAAAGAAAGCGATAAATTTTCTATCCTTAGTATATTGAATAATTATTTAATAATATATTATATCAGTTTTATTTTTTCGTCTTATTATATAATTAAAATCAGATAATCCACTCTGTAATTTTGGATATAACAAAAACTTAAAAGAAGATTTACAATTTAATGTGATTTAATTTCTTCTTTTCTTTCTATTCGTCGTCTGTTCTCCTGAGCATTGTAATGTGTTCATATATTAATTGTAGAGGTACACTGGAATATTTTCAGTATCAAACCTAAATTTTCGTTTTTATCGTTTATTACATAAAATAAATTAATTCGACAAATTTAAAGTTTTAAAATTTTAAGAATTGCATTGTATTTATTTATTACATAGATGATATAATTTACTATTTTAAATGTTTTATTTAAAATATTTACTTTAAAAACAGTTATTTTGGAATTTCATGATGCACATCTCTTAAATCGATAGCTATGTATGTTATGAATAAATGTGCTAAATACAGATGGAGGGGAGCCCTTTTCAGCCCGAATTGTCTAAGAACCGTGAAAAAAATGACAGACTCGCTGATAGACAGTTCAACCACGTCAACAATCACTTCCTCGAGAAAAATGTAATTTCGTAATTTTTTTTACTATTATCTTATACATAAATTTGAATTATATGTTTGGAAATATTAAAGATATATCTACACTATCACTCCAAAATTTTGCGTTGATCTTTTGCTGATATTTCAAAAGAGTCGTTTGTGTATGTAAAATGTTTTCAAATTTATTTTAGTGAGCTTTTCCCAAAACCATTTGCTTGAAGAAATATGAAAATATTAGAATTAGCTCTAACAGAAATTTCACCATAGTAAAATACCGTCACAGGAAGACTTTAATAAATCGTCAGCAACACTTGCTTACTCGAATAGATGAGTTCAAGGACACCAGAGTTAGGGAATTAATGAGTAGTATGAGATGGAAATCAAATTATTATTTGATACGCGCGCGTCTACAGGTATTAATTATAATATTTAGATGCAAAGTATTTAAACTATTTACTTTTCCATTTCAAATATTGCGTTTTTGTGGTGACGAGGCAACTGCTCTCTTCGAGTGTTTCAAACAGACTGTCTCCCACTCTCTGGGTGTGGGCGGTCGCTTCTTACCTCGAATTACACGAGGTTTTCGCCTGGGGACCCAGCCATTGGGTTTCTAAGTATTTAATTGTCGACAAAGACCCCAAGAATATTTTAGGATGACGTGTATGAATGGCTTAATGATATGCATAAAAGCCGCACTCCTGCAACTGCATGGCGGGGAAAACGTTACAACATTCACGATCGCGCAACAGAACTTGAACCTGAACAGAAGTGATGTTATTATTCTGTAGTTTATTGGCAAGATTAAGGGTTAATAAAACGAATGTTGAAATAACTTTCATATGCAAGAAAAAGCAAAACAATAATTAACACATAAACATAGAATTCTAGAATAAAGTTCTATAAAGCAGCGTTTCTGAAACTTCGGGAGGAGTATATCAAAAAGTTGGAAATAAAAGATTATAAACATATTATTATTTTACTAAAAAGCAAAAATTATCCTGAATCTTTTAAAAATTATAGTTTAAATAAAATTAAAAGAACATCCTTTATATTTAATCAACCATCAATCTTAATCTTTATGCCAAATCTGGAAATGGAACTTTAAAATGAGTCGACAGGATTCCTGATGGACTTGAAAACAAACTGTTAATCTGGTGATTCTGATCACGACAATGGAACAAAATTATTAAATTACTAAAGAAAGACATATCCTGACAGGTGAGCAAATTGAATTGATCTGGATCCCTTTAAAGTGGGTAAAATTGAGTTCAAAACATTCCGTTACATACAAGTGAAGCTATGTAAAAGGTGTTAATAAAATGCTCATTATTGATATACACTTAGTATCAAAATTACACGATGGTTTCCATAACTAATTTTCACCACTTAAGCTAGAACAAATTAATAATTATTAAAATTTCCATGGGGCTGTTATTACAAATTATATACAAAATTACCACTTATCCTGCCGCTCAGCCAGTAAGGTGGATATGACTTCGGCTTGTTACCGAGGGCTCGTCTGGAATGCCGAATAAGGCATGGATGGTCGAAAGAAGTCGGGCTTTCGCCTGAAATGGATTCCTGTCTCGAATGGAAAGCAGCACCCTCTTGCTTATGCTAGTATCATCGTTTGTGCACAAAAACTGTATTCTGTGTGATCGAATTGTATTTTCTGTTCGTCTATCTCGTCTGTGTATGCACACCAGCATGAACACAAGAACAATATTCTGATAATTTGCTCGGTTTATCATTAAAGTCGTATTTTAGCTTTATATGAAAGTACATTAATATTGAATTCAATACATTGTTCTTAAATAGAAGGGGTGATGAAAATTATGATTGAAATCATGCCTCCAAGCATTAAAAGTTTGAGAAGCTAATTCGACTTCTATTGGGTACTTCAACGGATATTTTCCCACGGAGTTTGTAAATTTTATTTCTATCTTTAATGAAATTTTGACAGCAGTAGTTTTTACATTGAAGCACAGAAGTAAAAATATCTTCGATAATTTTAGTTTCAATGAACAAGTTTGAGGAAAATGTTTGTAGAAATAAAACAACTTTATGTATTACTATAAAATTATATTTTATATTAATTATTTTTAGTACAGGACAGTCTTGATCACGACCACAATTATAGCCTCCAGTGCACGAAGTCTTTGATGCCTTTATTTATCTTTGTTTCCCTACACACACATACACATACACACATACACATACATACATACAATATACACATACACATACACATACATGTACATACATACACACATACACACACAATATACACATACACACACATACACACAATAATATTACACACATACACACATACACATACACATACAATAATGTACACATACACATACACACACACACACACACATACACACATCATTTGACTTTGGTTTTTCGAAAGAATTTCTGATCCAAAATGACGAGGTCTGTCGCCAAAGCTCGAGTAGCTGAATAGTGCAACGTTATTGTGGACTCTCACCTTGGACTATTTACAATCAGTTTTCAATCGTTCCACCATATTAGTTTTAAGACTATGTAGTTAGACTAGGAGTTAGTTGGATGAGAATGCACACACTTGATAGTTCTTAGATGAAAAATCTCTGTAAACTTTATCGGTTATTTTTCGAACAAACTTTCGAATAACTATTCGCCGCTTAAATTGTAAATCTACAGCTGTGATATAATTATGCCCATACACTTCACTGGAGCAGCTTTATGAGTCCTGTTAGTTGTGTTGTTGAGGAACGTTGAAGAAGAAAGTTGTCAAATGTCAGCGAATTATTGACTCGCAAATATAATGAAATTTATGCAATATTTTTCTACAAAGGAAGTTAAATATAAACAAGTTTGAAAACAATGTTTTTAAAATTTAAAAATTGCATGGTATAAATTTATTAAAATTCAAAATCCGATTACGTAGAAAATAATAAGTGTTATAAAAGAGTACATACAAATAATGCAATTTAAGTAATATATCACACGAGGTACATTTTTCAAGTATCATGTAGACACGACTTTTTGTCAGAAATAGTTTGTTTGCTTTAATTACTTCATAAAATCCATAACGAGAGAGTACTAAGTAAATTTAACCTTTATCGGCTGTTTGACAGTAGATGCTGAAATTCCACCCCTTCATGCAGACCAAATATTTCCCGTAGTTGCTCAACTGGAGCAGATTTTCGAGAGTGGATAAAAAAAATATTTTGAATTAGGGAAGATGCCAAAAGCAAAAACGGCAGCGCCTGATCATCGGTCTGTGTTTGATAATCAGGAGCAGGGATGTGGAGCGGACTTTCTAGGGTACCGGCTACTTTATTATTTTAAGATGTCACGGGCCAACCTATGGCGTTGGTGTGGTAATTCTGTATTAAAATTGAATGTTTTCTGCGATACATGTTTTGATATTGTATCCTCTTTAAAAATGCATACCAATTTTACTAAAAACCCCAGGCAACACAAAATTGTCAAGTTGAATACCTGAAGAACTATGATTAACTGCTAGACCGTGGAGCGTGAACGTATTCAATGCAACGAGCAGAGAACACATCTACACCGATTAATCTGAAATCGTTGTAATTTTCACTGCCGTCTACGCCATCGTGGGAATATGACTATACTGACGAAAACCCAAACCTTCGTGGTAGCCACGGATTGTGGATGTCTCACCTGTGCTCATCAAGTAGCGGAAGAGTTGATCATCAACATTCATTTTTCTTTTCAGTCGGAAAAATTCATTCACACGGTTGGCATCACAGTGATGGCTTTCTAGCACCTTTCTGTAAGCTTCACTTTTAACAACCTTTTTATAAGCTTCACCTTTAACACCATTTTATGTTTTACTTTTAACACTTCATGCTTCACTTAACACTTTATAAGCTTCTAATTTTTAATGCCCTTTTTAAGCTTCACTTCCTAATACCCTTTAAGCTCACTTAATAATACCCTTATATAAGCTTCCACTTTAATACCCTTTTATAAACTTCACTTTTAATACCTTTTTTTAAGCTTCACTTATATGTAACGGAATGTTTGAACTCAATATTTTTATCCACTTCAAAAGTTCAGATTAATTCAAATTTTGTACACTTTGCCGATGACCATTTATTAATACGATTTAATAATTTTGTTCCATTTACCTGATCAGGAATATCAAGATTAACGATTTCCTATTTTCAGAGTTCATTCCACATCTGGCGACTAATTTTAGATCCCATTTCCAGATTTGGTGACTAAAAGATTAAGTTACAACTTAGTTTATTTACTGCAAAAGGGTGTTTTTTAGTTTTTAAAACCAATTTTTCTCAAGATATTTTCGATTCATCCGTCTGTCCAAATGTCTAAAATAATATAGATTGAAGAACTGCTAACGGGCCGCGGTTGGGTATGTCTGGTCTACACATTTGTGGAATCATTTGCTAAAGTAAATAGACTCGCATCAATTGTGCAAAGCCGACTCTCCATTGTAGTTGCATCAGTGTTTCGTAAACTTGTTTCTTTTAGTATATGCGCGGCTTAGATTTTAATAAGGGCGGTCACCCAAATATGTCTTGGCAATCCACCAGTTGATCGCGATCGATTTATCTTTGCCCTAGAGGAAGTACTATCCGTATGATGATTATATGCATGCAAACTTCCCGGTGAGTTAATGTGAATTTTAGGAACTATTCAGAAATTCAGATTTTAATACCAAATTTGAAGGATCCACGTGTTGCTTTTTTTTCTTTTCCGCAAAGAGTTTTGTTGAAAACTCTTTTAAAAAATTAAAAAGTAAAAATCGCTTGCACATGGCTAACGGAGAATACAGCAAACGAAACTAACAATTCCTTTCACTGACTAAAATAATTCATTTAAATTCATACATTCTTACACATTCAGCCTATCCCAACAAATTTCGTTCTCACATGTGACTAATTTACATCATGTGACTCAAACTTCATTATATTTAATGCGCGAAATTCATGTGACGTCATAGTCACATGACTACAATCACATGTTTACAGCCAATCGGTTCAGGCGTTTCGTTTTTGCAAACTTTTGCTTTTTACTCACACAGATACTTCGTTTTGTGAAATACATATTTGTACTGATAATAACTCACATAGAAGCAAAATGTACTTCATTTAAAATTACAGCATAATGTAGGGATTTCTTTAATCTTGAATTATTTCCCAATTATCAAATTTGAAATTGTACCTAAATTTTACAAGTAGAGCAATAAATTCATTTTTAATGTCAGTTTTGAATTAAATGGAGAATACGTAGTTGCATTCAGCCCATTCATGGAAAATGCTTAAGGTATCCAACCACATGTAATCACTTTTAAAAAAAAATGGAGTTATGGGGAATTTTTGTTGTTGCTGTTTTTAGATTTGTTTAGTACATTTTCAGAAAAATATAAAATTAAGAAAAGAAAACAAATTACATATAAAATGGGAAAAATAAGTAAAAGTGACAAAAATAACATAAACTACTATTCCAAACTCAAAAGTTTATGAACAAGCCAATTTTCAATTTGATGTTACATGCTATTCTTTTGAAATGACTGATAAAGATATTTTAATTTTAGAAAACTAGCACTTTGTCTTAGTTATATGAAATTGATGATAAAAATATATATTTACATAAGGACTGTACCTTGTAATGATTGATAAATTGAAGGCTAAAATGCCCAGCTATTATACAGAACAGACAAAAATTTCCTTGAAGTTAATTATTTTCAAAACTTTTAGCAATCGCTGACCCTGTTTGTTAGCATTTCAAAAATCGAGTAAAACGCGTTTAAAAGTATGACATCTGTTAAAGAAAAGGCATCTGCTTTTACTAAAGCACTTCAGTTTTGTCACTGAACGGGAAAAATGGAAATTCCCAAACAACTAGCACAATTACGTATTTCAATCAAATAGACAGTTTAATATTAAACAAAGAAAAGTAATCAAAAGTTTTAATTTTTCTGTCAATGAAATGATTTTAACATGGATAGTTTGGAAAATTCTTTTTCATTATTTAGAATTCATTTTTCAAATGTAAATTTTATCTTAATACTTATATTTTTATAATGTTGTAACGATCAGCCTTCTCATTTCTTTCCGTACGAGAGCGAGTGAGATCCGCCAGTCATATGCATTTTTATAACTGTGTTTCAGTATTAATGAAGAATTTTTCATGCAGAACAAACTGCTGCTTTTACGTCGGACCTTTTATATTTTTTAAATATTTTTATTTTCTAGGCACTCTCTTAAACAATTCTTTCGTTTCACATGGCTTAGCTGATCTTTAACGTTTTTAAGGATACTTATATTACTAAAAATCAATCTACAAGAAGCTAAATTAATGTGACATCCTAGTCATGTGATAACTGCCATCGCATATTTCCAGCCAATCAACTTATGCGCTTTGCAGTTGCCAACTTTTGCTTTTTACAGAAACTTTCCATTAAAAATGTACGCATTTGTCAATAATAATAACACACATAGGTACAGAAATTAACTTGATTTAAAAAAGTACGCCTATAATATAATTTTTAATTTAATTTTGGAAAACGTTTAGAAGAATCTTAGCATTTGAATATCTTAACTCAAATTATCAAATTTGACATTGTATCGTAATTTCACTAGGAGAATAACGAATACATGTGGCACGTCGTTCTGGAATTGTGGGAGAACACGTGATTACATTTATCACATGACCGCTACGTATTTATGCCATTAATCCTGAAGTCATATTGATACTACAGACAAGTTGTTTACCGTTTGTTTTTGCATTGTTATATAATTTTTTTAACTTTGAAATTCGTGATAAGTACACTTACCCGAAACGTTATTCATACTACTTGTCTGTAACAAGCAGATGTGGTGCAAGCATGGTGGACGTTTACACTTGTGGTGTGTAGGTATAATAACATATACATGTATATGCAGGGTGATTCATAAAGAAGTATACACTTTCCACGTGAGGAGGAATATTAACGACGCACGGTGTTCAGCTATCGAGGCTTGGCGACGGTCCGCGCACTTTGAACCATTGTCATGACGGATGACACCTGAGCTGGCCCTCCAACTACCACACCAATGGGAGGACGTTTGAGCTCGATGATTTAACGTGCATCTCTCCCCTACACGGTGGGTCTTCAGCGGCACTGGGCTTGAACTCAGGACACGCTGGTGACAGGTCCGTTATTTTGACCACTAGGTTACCGCGGCCACATAAACGTTTCACAGATGCTGTAAAAAGTAACAATTAATGAGCCACCATCTCAACGAACTGCTATATAGGTAGATTTAACCTTAAAATTTGTGTCTAGATCCTAATGGAAATGACGTTAGCAATAGTGGGCGAGTCATGTGACTAATCAATCGAATGGCAATTTCTGTTATGGAGAAGGTTTTTTGTGTTATTGAATGAAGGGAAATAGACTCCGCAACTACTGTACAACAGCATTTTCAATCATGATTCGGAAAAGAATCTAGGACTAGAAAATATGTCTAACAATAGTGTGATAAAATTTAAAACTACAGGCTGTTTGTTCAAAGTAAACACGTACTAGATTAAGCTAAAACAGCGTATCACAGCTGCTATCAATAGAATTCATATCTTAACATGCATTTGGGTGGAAATGGAGCAACGGTTTGATGTATGTCATGTGATGTTGTGTTCACACTTGGAACATTTGTGAATGTCTCTAACAAAATTTTAAATAGCTCCATACAATTTTGTTACGGATGACGTATAATATCCAACATTTTCTTGATTTACATAGCATTTAAAGTGTATACTTTTATGAATCACCTTGTATTTTATTGAATAGAAAATGAATGCAAATAAATAGGCTTGATTATTCTGCTCCCCAGAAAATTATGTTTAAATTGTAATTTTGTGAAAGAGTTCAAATTGAGGAATTGAAAAATTTATATCCGAATGAGACTTAGATAATAAATAATTAAGAAAGATTAACAAGTAATATTTAAAAACAGCAGAAAAAATAAAGAAGAAATTTAGCGACTGTTTATTTAATTTGATGATGTAATTGACATATTTTTGTGTTTCATGAAATCGTCTGCTGCATTCTCCATTATTCACTTTTATCTTTGGGTATATGTATTTTTTAAAATTCTGTACATACATTCTTCTAGTAAAATTTAAATCATATGGTTTTTTATTAATTTCTACATTTTGTATTGTGTTATTTTGCTATTTTTAATGGAATGTAGAAGGGAAATTTATTTCAATTATTTAAAAAGTAGCTGTTTCAATTAATTTAGTGATTAATCCATAACGTGTGGACATAATTTAGGTTTTACCTAAATTATGCAACCCACCCTAACAAATCTTAAATAATGCTTTTAATATCTTTAAATGCATAAAATAGGATTTCCTTTTGAAAATAGCAGAGCATTCTACTTTTTAGTTCTAAGAAGATTATATCAATTAATCCGAACCTTTCATTTCCGAATTTAGCAAATTCATGAATGATTTCTTTCTTTTTTAAAAAAAAATGCGTTCATTTTTATAATCCTAACAATTTTCTATAAAGGGATTAACTATGAGAACTCGTCAAGGCATACAAATTAATCTCTTCCTTGTTTAAACTAAGCCAATAAAAGTAAATGAAAGGGAAAAATATCGGGAAAAAAGTCTTTCTAATCAGTTAAAATCTGCCAACATTTTTAGGCCATAAGCATCTGCCCTGAAAGAGAAAACTTTTCCAGGAAAATGGCGGAAGATAGTCATTTTCAGTAAAGGAGTTTATTTGTATAAATGGGCGAAAGTTTGAAAAGAAAAAGGAAAACGTTTAGCTTGAAAGTATCAAGATGCGACTGAGGAGTGAATATTTATATACATATACTCTGTTCTCTCTACACAAAGCTACCCACTCACGCTTCCCGAGATCTCTGGAGCAATTAGACTTATAGACTTGAAACTTTTCTGACATGTTTCTTTTGTAGAGTAGAATTTTGCTAAGAACAGAGTTTGAGGAAATTCACATCGGGTTTGATTTTTGAGGTCGTTATACACAAATGTTCTTATTTATGAGCTATTAGTACAACATACTAGAAATCTAGCAAGCATGTTGTAACGGGTCTCTCCGAAAATCTTCCACTAATCCTCTTGGATGAAATTATTCTTTTTCTGTAAGTTCTGTTGAAAACATTAACTCGTAGAAGAAGATGGGTTAAGTTAAATGATCTCTTCTGTTTAAGAGCTCTTGCATTTGTGAACGCGATGATGGTCGACGGTCGATGGTTTGAGACTAAAATTAATTATGTGTTAACATGAACTGTGAATATGATTTACGACCGGAGTTTGTAGAGTTATGCAAGATATTTATAGAGAATTGAAGCGTAGGAATCACAAGAATGCTTCAGGAGTAAGTTAAGGAAAGCCTTAATTATATGTTAGTGGCCTTAAGCCTTTGAGATTTCTCTTCTAGTTATTTACTAAGTACAATTCCTACTTTTAGTTGTGTTGATTAAGTAAAAGGGATAAATAAAATTACGTTTAACACTTGATATGGATGATCTGTGCTCGAACCCCCAAACACCAACAACCCAAAGGGGGTTGTTACGATGTTTCTTTTGTTGAGAAGGTATCCATTAATATTAAGTTTTGCGGAAATCGACTCCCAAGGGGATTATGGAAGCATCATAAATAAAAAAAAATCCAATTTTTTGAGTTACTAGATCCTTAGACTTGAAATTTCGTACGCGCGATTCTTCTATTTAGAAAACAAACAAAGAGAGTGAATCAACAATTCTAATGTAATTCTTTAAACATTTTTAAATGAACAAAAAAAAAAAATAATAAATTGCGCAACCCTGAAAAGGATGTTACATTTAACAATTAATCAATTCTTCTCTTTAATATTTTTTTCGGGATTTCACTATTATTTGCTTATATTTAAAAAAAAAAATTAATAAATTTTTTTTGCGCTTTTCACATTTGTCAGTTGCATCATTCTGTGTTACTCAACTTTATCTGTGTGTTTCTATTTTTTTTATTTCAATATTTAAATCTTTCAAATAAAATTGTTAATCACGTTATTTTTATTTATTTATATATTTAATTTTATGACATTTTTAAAATTTTTTTTTTAAATAACAAATGCGAAAACTTTATTTCAGTTACTTAAAAAGCACCTGTGCTTCAATTACTTTTAACGAAATTATAATCCATATACATAAGGGACACAGATTAAGCTTTTAATCTTAGTCATGCAAAAAAAGTAACAATTCTAAAGAAATATTTTCATTATCCTTGAATGTACAAAATATTTGATTTAATTTTAAACATAATACAACATTTATAGTAATTCTAAAAAAAAAAGTTGGATTTTATCCAAAAATTTTGTTGCCAATGCAAAGTAATTAATTTGCGTTTCATTTTTTAAAAAAATTCTATGCATTTTCGCCTTTATAATTTAAAAAATTCCTTATAAAAGGATTAAAGCGGCAATGCTAGGACTTAATCTCTTTTTTAGCTTCATTTAAGCCAACAGAAGAAAATAAAAGGGAAAAATATTGGGATAAAAATGTTTTGAGTTCAATTAAAAGATCTTTCAACATTTCTCAGCCATAAACATTTGCTTCGAAGAAAAAAACTTAGTGAAAATGGCGAGAGTCCAATCATTTTCTGCAATGGAATTTATTTGTACAAATACGAGTAACTTTACCTAAAAAGGGAAATATTTCGATCGAAAATATCAAGGGACACTAAATAAACAAAGTGAATTGTTATTATGATAAATTAGAACATTTTGCATTCTTTTTCTTATCCGTGATTCTTGCAAAAGTTCCAGACTTAATACAAAGAACAATAAAACTTATTTAACTAGATGTATTCACAATGTTTTCATTTAAGGAGTAAAAACAATGACTCGTATCGAATTCAATACTTAACGAGAATTAAATTTAATTAGAGTCTAAGGCAGGAGTGGCCAACCTTTTTGGGTAGCGTGCCACTCTTTTTGATAAAAAATAATTATGATTACCACTTCCAACTTTTCCAACAAACAAATATGGAAAATTGAAAAAATATTACTTAAGAACTTATTATGAGACTTTTACGCAAACGGAACATTTTTTTAAAGCAATATAATTTAAAAATAATATAATAAATAAGACGAAAGTACAAACGTAGGTTTTATTGTTGATAAACTTTTTACAAGTTCAATCAATTAGGTTAGGTATAAAATAAAAATGAGTAACTTAAATCTTTTAATTCAAAATAATTATTAAACGCTAAGTATCTATTTAATGCGGCTTTTAAATTTCTACTTTTTTTACCAAGTCATCTGTATTAAGATTAGCTTTTGAAGATACTAACAAAATTAGGTTATTATAGGTGCACATTAGCTAGTTTTGGGTGATATTTATTTATTCTGTTCATTACAAAAAAAAATTTATTCACAAGCCTATTTTGAAAATTTTGAGGGTTTTTTTTTGGACAACCCCACTTTTTAATACAATTGTATAAAAAATGGTCATTTATTATCTTTACAAATTTTTTTAAAGTTTTCAGTAAGTCTTCGCATTACTACCGAAACAACTCCATCTTGCCTTACTGTGGCACGCGTGTGGCGGGTTGGTCACCCCTGGTCTAAGGTCATCGCATTGTGTTAAGCCAATTTAGAGACGGTTGTTGTATATTGCTATAATGCTTTTCAGGAAGTAGTGTGGTTGAAGATATGAAGCTCGTGTTGTAAAGCGTTCTTGATTAGTAAAGATTCGTAAATGCTGCTTCTGTTTTTCTAAGAATGACAACGCGATTCGACTCAACTTCTTTTTAACTTTTATTTTTCTTGGAGATGCTACTATCAGCATGTTGTGCCTATGAGGAAGCTACACCAACTCTTGACGAGAATTACATAAAAATTTAGCGAGGACGCTAAGGACATCAGGATAAGGTTAATATTGGCGACAAAAGCAGTTAAAAACACAGTTACAGACTGAACATCTCTTCCCCCTCCCCCGTCTCTCTGCACTACGTTTAACAAATAGTTAAATAAAATAATGTAATATATCATAACATATCACAAATCAAAGATTAATAAACAAATTGTACATAATCTTGTGACAGATCTATACGCGTCCTTTTACTGACCCTCTTCTGAAATCTTTGGGGCTAAGAAAAATATCAACCTTGTCTTAAGAAGAAGACGTGATACGCAAATTATGTTTATTATATATAGTTTAGGTTCGTTGCTAGAAAGTTAGTTAACTAAACGTCACAAAGTGAGATATAAGAAGAAATATGGAAGAAGGTTAGAAAGTCCGTGTGAGAGAATAAAGACAGGAAAGTGACATTTATAATCAAATTGAAAGATTAAGCATTAATAGATAAAAAAGACTGCCTTCATTTCAGGTATTAGTTACCTTTATAATACGTCTGATATTGAAAGTATTAAAGAGGTTTAAGTGGTAATTAGTTAAATATCTACCGTGTAAAACAATATTAAGGTAGAAGATTGATTGTTACAAAGTGGCTAATTTATTAGATGTATTCTCCAAAAACGCGACTTTCGCTCCCTCTCTCTGTTCACTAATCGGAAACATCCCATTTATTGGGATTCATTGAATTGGTTTTAAGTTAATTTAAACTCTGAATAAATAATTTGAATTTATCATGTCGAATCATCCTTCACTTCCTCCTATACTTTTAGCCGGGTCTCAGGGTAGATAAGGGAGGTTATTACAACCTATTTCAAGAAAGAAAATTATCAGATTCAGTATAAATCATTAGCCATTGTTGACCAAGGGCAGAATATACTCCTTTCCTGTGATGAATTTAACTTAGCCAATGAAATCCAGTACAGGAACCTTACCATTTGCATCACGCTTTATAACACGACATAAGCTTTATTTATTCACAAGAAAATTGTCATCTTTATTAAGATCTACATCATCAGCATTAGCATGACAGCCCTTTGTAAGCTTGAGCCTTCCTCAAAAGTTTTTTCCCTTCTGCCCTTCTCCCAGCAATTGATCTCCAGTTTTCCTCATCCACACTCTCTAGCCATTTCCTTTTGGCCCTTAATTTTGGTCTTTTCTTTTATTAGAGGGAGTTGCAATAGAAATTTTCCATGCTGTTCGTTCTGGGCTCATTCTTACTATACAAAACATATATATGTATATATATATATATATATATACTTATAATTGGGAATATTTAATTAAGATCTTACAAGTCTGAATTACCTGTTAACACGATTCCTGCTGCACCTAAATGATAATTGTCTCCTTAGTCTCTACTTAACTGCGAATTGTCTGTGTAGAAAAATAGGGCGCACAAGTATTTTTATGAGTTATGTCCCACAGAATTAAGGTTATACTTTCATGCAAGGTTATCAATAATGACTTTCCATTAAATGCTTTGCAAATAGCGATGATCCAAGTCGACTAAAAACTATCTCAAACGTTTTTGAAATGTCAGTAATGGAAACTGTATTTAGTGAGTGAGTGAGAATTATGTTGAGGTCACACAAGAAGCAATACGAGAGGCAACGGACCTCGTCCTTTTAAGCTTCTCTCAAGTGACGAGGATGACACCGAGTTGCCTCCATTCTCCGAAACACCGCCCTTTGAGCTCGGCAGGTTTAAGGTGCATCAGCCTCCTCAACATGGTGGATCTTCAGTGACACCAGGAATCGAACCCGCTACACGTCGGCCATGAGCTCGTGACCATAACACTAGGCTACCGCGGTCACTTTAACAGCATTGAAAATAATATTTGTAGCAAAATCTCGTCTTTGTATAATTTAAGGAATGACGATTTCGTTTTGGAAGATGTAAACACAACCTTCCGTTTTGTGGATCTTACTATCAGGGCGAAATACATCATGCGGGAGAAAATAAGAGCTATTTATGTCGAAGGGTTCACTACTAATAGCATTTGTTTTAAGTCAACATATATTCCAGTAAGAAATATTTATCCCCCGTGTAAAGTTCATTTTTCGAAATTCTTTTCCAGAGCTGAATCAAGCAAATTTCAGCCAAGAACTTGGAAGTAACAAGACAGGTTGGTTTTTGAAGGTAACTGTATATCTAACTGACTTCATCATTCTGGTAAGGTGTAATGTGATATTGTGCTTCCCTCTAATTTTTTCATGTAAACTATACTTTTCAGATGACTCGTCAAAAGTTTCTATACCCCAAAATGCCTGCAATTCGTGATTAAGGATTTCCGAATTTATAGTTGGATCATAATATGATATTTTGCCTCAAATTTATCAAAGGTCCCCCATAACAATGTACAAAAGCTATTTTCCACATGGTGATCGAAGTCGTTTATATATAAATCTTAATACATAATAAAAAAAAAAGACTCACCCGTAACAAGCAAACTTTTCCCCCCTGTTATGCCCAACTTTGTGTCTGCAAGGTCAATGTTCGAAGGAATTTTGGTTTTCGATCAGGAACAAAGATTTCTGCCACTCGAGCAAAATGATTTCTGTTAGGAAGTATATTAAAGAACTGGCTTATATTAACTTTTTCCGAAAAAAAATAGATAACTTTAACAATCCTACTATCTCGGGTTTTGAAAAACATACCGCAGATCTTAATTTTAACCAATCCAGGAATATATTAATAGATCCTTTATTCAATTAATTTCTTTTAATTCTTTAAGTATATCTCACTTCATCTTAAGACTCAATTCAATCTCTCCCATGTGGCCGTGATAACCTAGTGGTCAAAGTAACGGATTAATGCCCGGCGTGTCATGAGTTCGAGCCTAGTAGAGCTGAACCGTTAAATCTGTCGAGAGCTGAAATGTTCTCCCTTTGGTGTGGTGTCGTAGTTAGGAGAAGGGTGTTGTCCTCCTTACTTGACCATAGTTCAAAATCACGAGGTCTGTCGCAAAAATTCCTCAAGTAGCTGTACAGTGAAAACTTAATATTCACTTACTTACCCCCATTGAGTCCCCAGAGGTCAAGTGGTAGTGTGCGTGAAATTGTAACTCTTTGGCCTAAGTTCCATTTTGTCCGATGTTTCTCTCCTAATCACAGCATTCTGTTTTTCGGAACTTTCTGTCCCCACCACTTTCTGTTTCCACCCAATCAGATGCCACCTTTAACTTTTCTGTATTTTTATATCCAAGGTTTTATATTTTCTGATCGGTTTTCTTGGCTGCAACCCGATTGACTAGATTAACCCCCGTCTTCTTCTCCTAATCTGATAAAGTTTTCTTTGTTCTGTAAATAATTTGATTAATTTTTTCTGTTATTCAAAACATTCTCATTTTTATTTTCATTATATATGTCAGTAATTTTAATTAGCATATTTTTAAGTAATACTTTTAATTAACAATGGGTAAGAGTGTGTCAATTCATCACAGTCAATCCAACATCCAATAAAAGAGGTTAAAGCCCGGAGGGGCTCCGTACTCTGCATCACCCCTCCAACCAGTGACGTAATAGCCTTCTCCCGCCACCCCCGCATTGTGAGGGATGCAGGAATTTGGGGGCCCAAAGCCAGACTAATGTTAAGATCCGGCTTGAGATCCAACACTTGTCTTTTCAGGGGCGTTATGCTCCGTTACGCCACTGCCTCCAACGATATTTTAGATGCATCAATGTGATTGACAGATGTGGTTGGTGTCGTCCAGCTCAGGTGTCGTCCGCTTCACTTGACCATGGTTCAAAATTATGCGGATCTTCACCAAAAGCCCCCGTGTATAGCTTTACAGTGCGACGTTAATATTCACACACTCAAGTTGAATAGGAGTATAATCTTTTGCTTCTTTGACGAACCAGGGGCGTAGCTACCACCGTATCAATGATACGGGGTCCCCAAGCTACAGGGTCCCCAACATGTGTGACTATAGTACCACTAAAAGGGCTTTCGTTTCTAAAAAAAGGCCCTCGAAGGTTTTTTGATTCGGGGCCCACTCATATCTAGCTACGCCAATGGGACGAACATTAGTTATTGGTTTTGTAATGGTGTATTTGTGATTTCTATACTGATAATAAATTTTTGAAGTATCATATTTTTTTTGAAAAACATTATCATTATCAGTAATAACATATTCAAAACACAGTCGGAACCCAATTTCTTGAATTCATCAGAACCGAAAACTTTATTCGTTAGTTTAGGTTTATTCGTAATAGAGGGGGGCAAAAATATAAAAAAAATTGCTCTTCCCTTTTGAAAATTTTATATAATAAGCAAGTGCACAAGAAATATCCGCAATTAGAAATTATACATTTTTTACTCAACTGCTGAAAATATCCCTAGTGAATAATTACACACCACAGTTAATTGGAAAATTTAAAATACTGACTAATAGATGTTTAACAATCTTTTGGATTCCTGACTCGAAAGAATTCTTTTTTTTTAACTTTAGGCAGAAAAGAATATACTGCGTCATTTATATCCTGCTGCGCGAGGTGTATTTTTACAGTATCCACGCAATGTGTGTGTGTGTGTGTGTAAGGTATTAGACAATGTGTTGTTACTTATTCCATCGGATAGACAGTAACATCAGATCAAGGGCCACGAAAATTCATTGTGGCAGGGGGCTAGTTATACGCCTGTCGTATCTTTGAGCACCATGCTGGTGACAGTACGATTTTTGGCTCGGTCCCACCCCAATTTAGAGGGAGAACACCTTGGACGTGGTCAGAAGCCTTCCACTTCTCTTCCACTGCCTCATGGGAGGACTTGCGTTTCGACGGCTGTTTAGAGTAATCTCTGCCGCAATGGCAATATACATTGAAAAAACATCCATGTCTTATCCAGGATTTGAACCTAGGATCTATTGCAACAACCAGCGTCTGTAACCCTTTTACTGGATGGGCAGCCGTAACAGTTTTGCAATAGTTTTGATGAGACTTTATATAAACTTCTACATTAAAAAATCAGCTGTGGCAAATTTTCAAAAAAAAATAATAATAAAATAATATTTACATAGCCTTACGTATAAAACGCCCACTTATCTCAACAAAAAGATCAAATAGTAAAAGCCTTCAAAATATTCTCTGTGGGGGAAAGGAATTGAGATAAGAAAGAAATTTCGTGTCCTATTTAAAACTCACGCGATAGAGTACGCTCATGACTCATTTGCACCTGTAAAATCTAATAATGGGCTGACCCCTTTCCCATCAAACTTTGCTGTTTTTAAGAAAAACTTTTTTTTCCTGTTCGGGACAAAAAATATATATAACTTTACTCCAGTTTTTTCTAATCCATACTAATAAAAACAATTTGTTTTAGCTGTTGAAATAGTTTGTTAATTTCAGGTTTATAATTCTTTATTTTTTTTGTGCCTTTTTTATAACTGGGAAGAAAGAAAAATTCGTTTAATAATATTTCGGTAAGTTGTGGTTAGATTGCATATGATTTTGATCTTAACAAACTACGGGACTAAAATTGAAAGAAAAGAAAATGAATTTAAATTTTATTTCATAACAAGTTTTCTTTCGCTTCCGTACAATTCCTTCACCAAAACTCTTCAGCCTAAGCTCCCTACTACTTATGCCTTAACTTCCATGAATGCAAAGTTATGAAGTTTGAGAAAATTTATGGTAGAGTAAGAATTATAGGAAAATTAAATAATTGGATTATTGACGTCATAGTTATTAATTACAGAAGAAACATTTACATTGAAATTATTTATAATATTGATTATTTCATTAGACTTCAGGATATGTTGTTTGTGAAGAAGTAGGCAACACAACGGTTTTTTGCGGTGTTTTCCAAAGGACTCCCTTTCTATCCCATTCGGGGTAGGGTGGCCGGCCTTTTATCCTCGAATTTCACTCAGGTTCGTCAGCGGAGTGGGGTTTTTCTTACAGTCAAGTGTTGCCGGGATGATGACAGAAGACAGGACCCCTCAAAATTAGGGGTGCACGTGTGCATAGGAACACTGTAATCCTATCCACAATAAGAAGCCGATATTTCAGATGTGTGTTTTTGTGACTTTGTTTACTTTTGAGACGCGAAAACGTCAAAAAGTAAACAAAGTCTACCGCTTTGACGCGTTTTCTATAAATTAGCAGAGGGATGAATAATTGAAGAGAAGGGGAAACTTGTATTATCTTTCCTTTCCTCCAATTAATGTTAATCCCCCACACACCTTGCATATAAGCATGTGGAATGAGAGCCCTTCACTATACGTTTGTGTTTTTCCACTTCTGTGTAAGCTTGAATTGTTTTTAACACGCTTTTTTTATTAGCATCTCTTGAATGTAACGGAATTTTTAACCTCGATTTTTACTCACTTTAAAAGGTCAGATTAATTCGAAATTTTGCTCTCTTGTCAAAGACCGATGATAATATAGTATTTCAATAAACTTCTTCCATTTTCCTAATCAGGATCATCAGAATTACCGATTTCCCATTTCCAGATTTGGCAACAAACTCCAGATTCTATTTCTTGATTTGGCGACTAAGAGATTCAGTTACAACCCTAAATCGAAAACGCCCCCATGGTTAATACAAATACAACAAACAAACAAAAAGTTTCCTTATGTAGATAAATTATAGTTTAAAAAAACTGAAAAACCCACTTTCACAGTTAATCTAACTAAAAAGTAAAGAATAATTCTTAATGTAAGAATAAAATGATTAATGACAAAACTAATGTCATTATGGTAAAAGTGTGGGGTGCTCGATATCAATTGTTATAATTTTTTACTAGTTCTATTCCGAAATGCAGAGTTAGAATAAAAAAATAGTACAAAAGACCCCAAGCTTTTACCACAATGACGCGAATTTTCTCGTTAATAATTTATTCTTATATTAAGAATTATTTTTTACTTTTTAGTTCGATTAACTGTAAAGCGGGTTTTTTTAAAACCATAATTATGTACCACAGTGCTTCAAAAATCGATGGGCGTATTCGTTATTTCATATTTGTTGTTCTTATCGCTTCAAGAAATAAAGTGGATAATAAACGATTTAGTAGCTACAGGTTTCTACAGTCTGCAATAGTGTTGAATGAGTCCACACAAATCACCCCGTTTTATAAATAGCTCTCATAAATTTCAATTGATCACTGGAAAAGTTGTTTTTTGTGTGTTTCCCCCCGAAAGAGACGATTTAAAAGCGATAGAAAGCTGCGGAATAAAAATATTTCTTAAGGTGGGAGAGAAAAGAGAGGAGTCAAGATAGTAAATAAATTTTCTCGTAGTTTTTCGAATAGCGTTAAGGTATGTTATAGAGGTTACGGAAAATTGCGAATGCGTTTTTGGAAAAAATAAATACATTTCGGCTAATACAGAAACTCATTCACACTTTATGGAAACGGTTTTGTAATTCATTTTCTAGTTTGCTCTTTGAGATAAAACTTTTGCAACTTCAGAATAATCGTCTGCTAGGATCTTCTTTTGATTGAAACGAAAAAAAAAGATTTATTCTAAAAATGGTTCTTAAATGTGATATATGGCTCTAAGGTTACGTAATTACGTTTTATAGCAGAATCATTTTATCAACAAATTAAAAAGTTGTGTAAAAATCTCAGTTATTGCATTTAAATCATAGGTATCTATGATATATTAAATTTGAAAGGGAAAAAGCGTCTAGAAGAAAGTAAAAATGAAAACATGACCACGAAACTTCATCCTAAGACTGTTCAAACATTTGCAACGATCAAGAACATGACGTCTCTGATCCTAAAAAAACATCCGACGATTGAAAGATTCTATGCATCGAAACTTGGAATGTCTTCCGGCCATGTAATTGAAATCAGTCATAAAGATTTAAAGTTAAAACAGACGTTTAAATATGAAGCTCGTCTCCTTTTTTTAAAAGCATATCGCAGAAAGAAAAGCAAATTGTAGAAAATTATATAAAAACACCTAGCTGCTGAAAAATGGAAATTTGTGCTAACACTAGTATGTATATTTAAGAAACTGTAGCAAAAGAATATCAATTTTCTATAGCCCAACTGAAGGGAATGACAGTACGAGAAGGCTTCGGTAGTGCGCAGTAAAGTTCCCTTTTTCTAAAAATGGCAAATTAAAAATGAAAAAAGTCTCAAGTGAATTCACTTTACTATCAGCAGAATATTTTAGAGCCAATTTTTGAAGAAGAAATTACAGCCTGATATGGAAAGGACATTGGATAAAGTTGAGCTACATATGGACAATGCCTCTAATCACATGTCTAAGTCAACTGCCACTTATTTAGAAAAGAAAGAATCAGAATCAGAAATAAAATGTATCCCATTTGAATAATACGTGTAAAATAACTCTACACTTCTGTAATGGACTTTTGTGCTTTCGCTTTATTAAAACGAACCTAAAGAAAACGGCATCCAAGAACACCGAACGAATTCGCATGACAGTAAGTACTACGAAAAAATTTACTTTCATGAATAATTGGAGCTAGAACTATTGTCAAGAATCATGGCTATCAGATAAAAGCAAATTTCCACAAAAATTATGGTATTTATGGATAAAAATTATAACTATCTTTCCTAAAGTGTGAACGACCTTCTATAGATGCTTGAATTGAATTTGCTGCAAAAAACTTTAGCTAAAGTTTATTCCATGGATGTCTTTTATTCTTATAATCACTCAAATAATAAAAATTGTGAATGATATATATAATATCTCGAAGATATACAGAAATTATAAATATATATTAAGTTCAGCCACAAAGTTGATTATGCATTTCAATTATTTTCTCCGACTGAAAAAAACATATTTAGAATAATTACAAATGATGACAATTTTTCAGCAATATAACTTTAACAACAGACGATTATGTATCAGAAAATTAATTAAGTAATGAATTATTGAATGAGTTACAAAAGTATTGAATGAGCGCAGATGATATAGAAGAGGATTTTCAACTAAATCTACAACAATTATATAATTTAAATAGAAATAATGAAAATAAATTTAAAGAGAATGAAATATTGTACAACATGAAACAATAGTAAAGAAAATCTTAGATTATATCGCATAGAAAAACTGCATTCATATGATAGTTTAAATACATATTGGAATATTCAGAAGTTGTATTATGAAAATGTGAAATCAACCGCAAACTTGAAACATTTGAGCCACGCAAAGATAATATCAGCATTATCAATTAGCAGTATTTTCATATAAATATAAACAGAAATGAAAACACATCTCAAGTGAAACCTATACATTCTGATAGTGAATAAAAATTATTTACAAAAGCTTATTTAAGAGCTAAATAGTTTGGGTTCTGTTGTTTAATACTGTTCGAAATTTCAAAAGCATTTAAATGTATATATATACTTTGTTCGTTCTCTGTTGTTCAAGTACTAAATAACAAAACAACAAAAGTAAATTAAAACAAAAAAAATTACTTTGCAGGTTCACTCCTTATTATTTTGCTAATTTTATTTTTGAAACAAAATGTTATACATCCTATTCCTAATTATACCTTGTCCAATACTGCAAAGTTGAATTAATTTCTCATATAAAGATTCCCGTTTTGTATATGGTGTGAACAAAAGTTCTACCAAAACACTTGAAAACAACATTCGGTACTTACGTATTAACGCAACCTTTTGGCGACATTATATAAAACGAAGCACATGATTGCCAATTCAGCGTTTACAACACATGCGAAATTGGGGTTGCCAATTTGGCGAGTTATCTTGAACATTGGCGATTGTTGCCACAATACGTAAGTACCCACCATTCTTCTGTTTGTTTAAAAATCTTAAAATTTCTTTTAATTAAAAATATTTTTAATGAGTAATATCATTTTTCTTTTAATAACAGCATTTTGTTCCAAAATAAATTATCATTTTCCTTCCATCGCCAATTAATTTACAACTGAACTTAAAAATTTTAAGCATTTTGTTCTTTGAAAAAATTTATCTTTGTAAAAAATACTGGCAATAGCATTTTTAGCCCAATTTTTCGTGAAAATCGTGTCTGGGTTTCATTGCAGTCATAAATTTCCATCACCGCCTTTATCGTGTTGTGTGCATTTTTATTTTTTTATTCAGGAAGCAATTAGATTTAATTGACTCAGTAGAAATATCGCAGGTAATTAAGAATTTTTCTTCTTTCAGAGCTTCTCATTTATGCTAAGAGGTGAGCTTTTTCCCTGTACTGTGCTTGATTACCCATTTACGCATTTACATGATGAATGATTTTACCGATTAAAATTCAATTTTTCAAACAAGCAAAACCATTTTGGAATAGTTGTTTCTTGACAATGCCTCATTAAGTGTATATTATTTAATGGGGAACAACGTTTTTTATTTATGAATGATGGATTCTTATGCTGAACATATTTAAGGATTTTATATTTACTCCCTTAAAAATACATGTTTCACTGCGTTTGCGAGTCTAAAAAGTGCAATATATTAAGAAAGTTATTTTTTATTAAATATTCTACACACCACAAATTAGTGCTTATAAATTTAAATATTCGTTTTACTTTGTATTCTAATACCTTAGCTTATATACGTTTAAGTATGATTTTTGTGTGGAAAACTATTTTTTAATTTCTGAACAGTTTTAAGAAAGCAAAACTAAACTTAACAACACAGAAGTGTAAAATTTGGCACGATTAAATTATAGGACATGATGGCTTGCTCCTCTCGAAGAGACTTTTTCAAAATTTGCTCTAGATTCTTGTAACATTCAATTTTTAAACGTTTTTTCAACTGACTAGTGTTATGACGTTATAAGATATTTCGCCTATCTTAAACATGAAAATTAACGCTTCGTGCAGCTTTTTTAGGTTTGTTATATGTTTTAATTTAAAATATAATTGTTTATGGTTACACTAATTCGTTTATTTATTCCCTGTGGTGGAGTTACAAATGTTTTTCGAATCAATCCAATCCAATGTTTTTCCAATATGAGTGAGCTATTTCGGTTATCTACACTGCTGGCCACCATAAATGCAACACCCTGAAGGCAGCACGCTAAAAACATGAAATTTACAACATGCATTAGCGGAGGTGAGATATGCAAATGATTAGAATTCAAGCGCAGACACACTTCACACACGCCTGTGGCATCACCTCAAAGCGCTATTTAAGGCTTGGAGATTTCGATGATTTCAAGTTCGGCAATTGTGTTTTTCTTGTGGTTTTTTCAAAAAAGGTAGTTATGTCTCGTAGAAAACAGCGATCAGCTTTCTATCAAGTATCCGAGTTCAACAGAGGAAGGATAGTGGCCTACCGAGATTGTGGATATCTTTCGGGAAATCGGTAGTCGTGTTGGACGAAACCAAACAACTGTAATGCATATATGTGACCGTTGGATGCAGGAGGGTACAACGGAACAACGTGGTCGATCGCATCCACCTCAGTGCACCACTTCCCGTAAGGACAGGCAAATTGTGCGCATGGCAGTGACGGATCACTCAGTCACATCACGAACAATAGCACAGCACATTGAGTCTGTAACGCATCATTCAGTGTCTGCGCGTACCATTCGACGTCGTTTACAGCAGAGTGGACTGTCCGCAAGACGTCATTGCTTGGTCTACCCTTGACGCAGAACCACAGACGTTTCCGCCGCCAATGGTGCGATGAAAGAAGAATGTGGGCGGCAGAATGGTATGAAGTTGTCCTTACTGACGAGTCACGCATTTGTCTGCAACACCACGATGGTCGGTTTCGAGTCTGGAAACACCGTGGAGAGAGGATGCTGAACAGCTGCGTTATGCACCGCCACACTGGTCCTGCAACGGGTATTATGGTATGGGGGTGGTATTGAATATCACTCTCGCACTCCTCTAGTACGCATAGCCGGTAGTTTAAACAGCCAGCGCTACATCTCCGAGGTGTTGGAGTCAATTGTCCTTCCTTACCTTCAGGGCTTGGGCACAGCCATATTTCAACGGGATAATGCGCAACCACACGTGGCACGCATTTTCCAAAGTTTCTTCGTCAATCACCAGATTGAATTGCTTCCTTGGCCGGCTCGCTCTCCGGATGTTTTGCCGATAGAAAACATGTGGTCCATGGTTCCTCAACGATTGACCCAGATTACACGCCCAGTTGCCACACCAGATCAACTTTGGCAACGTGTGGAAGCTTCTTGGTCTGCTGTACCCCAAGAACACATCCAAAGTCTCTTTGAATCAATGCCGAGGCGTGTGGCAGCGGTGATCTCCAATAATGGTGACTACTCTGGCTACTGATTCTGGCAGGAACCACACTTCACAGAAGTCCATAAATTTAATCATTTGATACTTGGTCAACATGTTATCTATAAAATAAATTTTGTTGTGCTATCTTTTGTCTTTCTTGGTGTCGCATTTACGGTGGCCAGCAGTGTATATATATAAAGGAGAAAAGCGACTGACTGACTAATCACGATATCTCCGGAACTATTCAACATACAGACTTGAAATTTGGTAGACATGTTTCTTTCATGGAGTAGAAAACAGCCTAGAACGGATTTTGTGAAATTCGTACAGTAAGGGGCGTTATGGAGGGTGGGGGTTTAATGGGTGTTACAAATAATTGTTTCCATTTTTACACTACTCGACGTACAATCTTGAAATTGGGTAAGCAGATTCCTTTCATAGAGTAGAGATCTGCTACCAAATGAGTTTGCTGAAAATTGACATCCAAGTGGCGTTGCGGGGGCGTTATAGAACTTCCATTTTTAAGTTATTAGATGCACAGACTTTCAATTTGATGAATTGATTCCTTTCATAGAGAAGAGATCAGCTACAAGATGGGTTTTGGGAAAACAACCCCTACCAAGTGGCGTTGCAGGGGCTTAAGGAGTGTAAAAGATAAATATTTTCGTTTTTAAACTACTTGACATACCGGCTTGAAAATTGGTAGGCATAGTTCTTTTATGGAGTTAATGTCCACTACAAAATAGGTTTTGGGAAAATTGGTCCCCCAAGGGGTGTTGAGGTGGGTTAAGGGGAGATATAAATAATTATTCCAATTTTTAAACTATGAGACGCACAGTCTTGAAATTTGGTAAGCAGATTCCTCTCATAGGGTAGAGATACGCTATAAAATGGGTTTCGTGAAAATCGACCCCTAAGTCGCGTTGCGGGGCTTAAGGGGCGTTATAGATAATTATTTCCATTTTTAAACTCCTGGAAGTACAGTCTTTAAATATGACAAACAGAATCCTTTTATGGAGTAAAGATCCACTATATAATGTGTTTTGTGAAAACAGACCTCCAAGTGTCGTTGCGGGGGCTCAAGGGAGATATAGATAATTATACCCATTTTTGAACTATTAGACGTACAGTCTTGAAATTTGGTAACCAGATTCATTTCGTTGAGTACACAATCGCTATAAAATGGGTTTTGGGAAAATTAACCCCCAAGTTACATTTCGGGAGATTAAGGGGCGTAACAGATAAATATTTCCGTTTTTAAACTATTCGATCGACCTGCTTGAAAATTGGTAGGCATGCTCCTTTCATGGAACAGAGTTCCTCAAACAAAGAGTAAAACAAAAATAGATCCCCAAGGAGGGCTGCTAGGGGTCAAGGTGTGTTATAGGAAAAAAATCCTGTTTTAGAATTGTTAGATCTGTGTACTTGAAATTTGTTAAGCATTTTCTTTTGTTGAATAGGGATCCACTGAGAATGCATTAGATGGGAATCAACTCCTGGGGGAGCAGGGGGTTACTGGGGCGTGTTGACAAAAAATTTCTTTTTTCGAACTACAAGGACTATAATAATGGAATTATGTTTACATTTTTCTTTCGTTGAATTGAAATCCGATAAGAACGGTTTTTGCGAGAACGACTCTCAACGGAATTCAGGGGGGTGGGGTGGGGTATTGATAGTAAAAATTTTGTTTTTTGCTCGATTAGATTTAGATTTGAAATTTGGCTTCCGTGTTTATATTATGGAGTAGAGATCCACCTAAACTTAGTTTTGAGGAAATCCACTTGGTTATAGGGTTACGAAAGTGCAAACATCATTCTATACTCAATTTTAGAGATTATTAGATAATACAAATTCGTAGTTCTGTCCTTTTTTTATCAAGAGGCTAGAGTTACTGGTATAAGTATATTTTTCAATGCAATGGAATTCTTAATTCTAGGACTTAGATATCAATTTATATATATAAACAGTATATATTTATAAAACATCATGAAATACCCAGCGAAGTGGTAGGGTAACGGCTAGCATATATATATATAGTGACCAGGCTTAAAGTATGCAAAAGTTATGGCTCATTATAACGGAACTACCCATCAGAATGTAATAAACCGTTCATCCGTCTATTGGAAACTCCTCCAAGATTTTTTTGGGTTTGATTCGAACGGCATCTCGTGCGCACATTATTCGGCAATTGCAGATGATAAACTTGTTACACTGACATTATTAGTAAGGATGTGGACGCAACAGCAAAAGGTGCAGTGCGCGTACTTTGATTAACGGAATTGAAATCAGACACGTGAATAGAACGATGCGTTCGAATAGAATGGAATGTTGTCAATGGCTTGCCTATTAGACTTTTATTAGGACTCTTACAAAATAAATCACGCACACGATTAACAGTGTATTCTATCTTGAAAACTTAAGGATACTTGCCAGTTTGAAATGCCAAAGTTCCCATTACATTTGACGTTTCTCCCATTGGAGACTTGATGTGGAAGATTCGACATTCCATTCCGTTCGAACACGTCGCTGTACACGCGTGACTGATTTAAATTCAGTTAATCAAAGTACGCACTGCACCTTTTGCTGTGGTGTCCACATCTTTACTAATGAAGTCAGTATAACAAGTTTATCGTCTACAATTGCCGAATAAAGCGTGCACGTGCTGACGATCGGATTAAACCCAAAAACTCTCGGAGAAGTTTCCAATCCATAGATGAACAGTTTACTACATTCCTTAATAATAAGTCAAAACATTGGATTCCTTAAGCCCGGATACCCTGCATGTGCGCGCGTGTGTAATAATTATAATTACCATTAATTTCATCTGAACAACTTTTTAAAATTTGTAATGGTCCTTACTTACCCTTCAGGATTCGCACGTAAATAATTAATTACCAGCTACCCACCTAATAGGCATAATCGAAGTTGTATCTCTTGAAAATTAACAGCCTGAGATTTTAAAGTAAGATTGCATCAGAATCTATTGAACGATAGCTTTCCAGCAATCATGGGCTCAGTCCACGTAAATCACGCGGATTCCAAGACTTCCTGTTGCCGCTTCATATAAAAAGCCCCAACATACTGAAAAGGCTCTCTTTTGTCTTAATAATGTAGCCTACCAGCACACTTTTGTCTCTTGTCTGCTTACTGTGATGTTGAAACGCTAAGTGTTGTCCAGTAGTTCTTTTACATGTGTGATTGTATATAATTGTTGGATGCTACTTAAGAAGATATTTCCTTTTTACTAAACCACAGCTTCTCAAACTTTCAATATTTACGACAATTTTTATCAAGCCCC
>BMAO01035592.1:0-24230 GCA_019973975.1 Trichonephila clavata | reverse complement strand
TTAAAGGTAAAACAAAATTAAGATCTAGTTTTAAATTTGACACTAAAGTTTTTAACGTTCACTCTTTTATAATTGTATCAGAACTTATAGCTTTAGTGGACAAATTAAAGATCACATTCTTAAAAATATATGTGTATAAAAAGTTTTAAAATCTAATGAAAGCAACTCCACCTTTTCCATATATTAGATATTTGTATTTATATGAACAATTGCATACTTCCCCAAACGAATTTCTTTGCTTCCATTTTTTTCGCAGAAACTAAATAATTTAAGGGTAAAAATCCCAAATCTCAATTCTGTCAAATATTTTTTTCAATACAATACAATTGGGACGTTTTTCAGCAATAACACCACATTCCAGCAAGACTAGCGTATTATTTTCTCGTTAAATGAACAATTCAGTAAAATGGTTCCCCAAACGGCTTCGTCTATCAAATCTAAACGGAAATAATGAACAGAGCTTGACAGCAATAAAGGCATTCTCTAAATAACCCGGATAATAAACACAGATCAATGCTGTTACTAGTTCCAATACGACCATTTAACTCTGCTCTTACAGTGTCCTATCTCTACTGCTCTGTTATGCTACTCTCTTTATGCTCCGTTAAAGGATGTATAGTAGGTACACTTTGTACTTACAATTTATCTGAATTAAATCACAGAGTTAAGGTCACTACCCTAAAATTGTGAATTTTGCTAAAAAATTGGCGAATTTTTTTATGATTTTATTTTATAGGCCATTTTATTGGCTTTATAAAAATACCAAGTTTATTATTTTCCGTTCACTAGAACAAAAACTATGAGTGTTTTAATAAAAGCAAATGCCATTGCATTAAGCAAGGTGTCATACTTTAAAAAGCGTTTTACTCGAAATGTGTGTTTTTTTTTAAATACTCAAACGGGGTCAGATTTCTAAAAAAAGTTTTGAACATAATTAACTGAAAATCTTTGTGTATGTTCTGTATAATAGTAGAACTGTTTTAACCTCCAGATTAATCAATTACTGTTTTATTACAAAATTTATAGCCACTTATGTGAATATAACCACAGTTTTTGTAAGCAAATTTCATGTAATAACAAAGATAAAGTACTCTAGTTTTTGCAAAAATTAAAATATCTCTTATCCTGAAGGTCACTGCAAAAATGAATAACATAGCGACACATCAAAATTGAAAATCGGTTCATAAACTTTTGGTACAGAATGGACCGCGTTTGTGTTATTTTTTGTCAATTTTTACCCATTTTTTCCCATTTTAGTAATAATAATTTCTTTTTCTCTTCTTAATTTTAGCATTCTTTTCTTAAAATGAACTAAACAAATCTAAAAATCCCCATATCGCCATTTTTTTAAAAAAAAATAGTTGTCGCAACCAGTCGGATACCTTAAAATATTGAAAAAGTGAATAAACATACATAGTATTACAGATCCCCACTGAAAATTATAATTAATGATAGTGGTATGGATGTCCCCTGGCATGCGTCATTGTTTAGGTATTAGATTGAAAATCAGCCATAATCAAAACACTTCTATTTTATTGTTTTATCAAACAATTCAATTGACCTAGGGTACAAAATGCACTTATATTTAAGTATTGGAGCAAAAGAGCGAGGTAGACGAGATGTTTAATATTTAAGGGGTCTGAGGGGTGTTATAAATTTTTTTTTTTCGAATTTTCGAAAAAAATATATCTTGTTCTTCATTTTTTTCTGAACATTTTGATACTAACCACGTGACAATACTCTAAAAACTTCGAAAGTTATTCAAAAAATTGCAAACAGCAATTTAGTCATAACAACTTTTAAATGGACACATGCCACGCCCATTTATTTTTAAATTCATGCATACCATTTATTTTTTTGTTTTTAATAAGCCTCATGAAATATTTTAAGCGCTTGAGTTGATGAGAAGGAAGCCTGCAACTCAACACATTCATTCTGCTGTGTTTTGATTCTCTTGTGTTTACTTTAGTACACGTTTTTTTAAAACGCTTATCTAAAGCGAAGATTTTTGTTGTTTTATTTTGAAAAAATCGTTGGGCAATGTGCCCCAGGAAAAGATTTATAGGAAATAAATATTTAAAGGTAAGTGACTCACATGTTACAGATATTAAACATACGAAGAAGTGTGTAGAAATGAAAAGTACAAGTAAGTGTGCCGAAATGAAAAATGCTTCTAGTAAAAAACTTTCAGGAATTCTGACTTCATTAAAGTCAAATCTTGTTAAGGTAAGTGAAAACTTCAAAGAATATCGTATTTTTTGATTTTATTTAAACCTTTAGCTCTATTTTGTCAGTATCATGCTGTTTAAAATGTCATAAACCATTAACAATTAATGAAAAATCCACTCGTGGTTTATGTTCGAATTTTGAAATACATTGTAAAAAATGTGGGAGTATTTGTACTTTTTCAAGCTGTGAAAACATTGGGAATAAAAATAATGCTCCAGAAATTAACAGAAGATCTATTTTAGCAATGGGATGCATAGGTCAAGGTTTAGAGTCATTAAAAACCTTTTGTTCTGTAATGAGTCTTCCTAATCCTGTTGAACAAAAATCATATGATGTTATTAATAATAAACTTTCACTTGTTATGAAGGAAGTCGCCGAAGAAAGCATGAACAGGGCAGCTGTCGAAGAAAATTCTTCGTTACCTGATAACATTTTAACGGTAAGTGGTGATGGGACCTGGAAGACGAGAGGACATTCATCGTTGATTGGAGTATGTACTCTAATAGGGAGCGAAACAGGTAAGGTTTTGGATCGGGAAGTGTTGTCCTCATTTTGCAAATGAAGCGACAGTTATAAAGGGGTAAAGTTTGGTATCAAGTACAATAAATTGCAAAGAGCGCATAAGATTTCATGTAGAAAAAATTATTCTGGCTCTGCTGGTAAGATGGAGGTTGACGGGATGTTGAGGATTTTTAATCGATCAGAAAAGCTTCACAACCTGAAATATTCGAACTACATAGTAGATGGCGACACAAAAACATTCAATGCCCTTTCTGAAAACAATCCATACGGCTATGACCATCTTATTCAGAAAATAGAATGTGTAGGCCATGTGCAAAAGAGAATGGGTACAAGACTTAGGAAGCTTAAATTAGTATATGGTAAGAAGAAATTATCTGATGGTAAAACTATAGGCGGTAAAGGTAGGTTAACTGATAGTTTAATTGATAAGCTTGCGCATTACTATGGTAATGCTATTCGATGCAATTCTACTAGTGTAAAGGAAATGCGGAAAGCCATTTGGGCTGTTCGGGGTCATTCTTGCAGCACCGATGATGAACCGATGCACTGATTTTGTCCTACAAATCCAAATACATAGTGTAAGTATAATGCCGCAATTAATAATAATTTACAAAATTATAAACACAAACCCTCAGTTGCGAAAGCTGTTCGAGATGTAATTAAGCCTGTATTTGCAGACTTATCTCATCTGGCACTCCTGAAGAAATGCTTAGGAGGTAAGACACAGAATCCTAATGAAAGTTTAAATTCATTAATCTGGAAGTTTTGTCCGATGACGATTGATTCTATCCTTCAGATTGCAGAGATTGCTGCAAATCTAGCAACCAGCATTTTTAATGATGGAAATCAAATACTTATTACTATTTTAGAGAAATTTGGCTTAAAAATTAACAAAAATGTTTGTGTGTCCCTGGCTGAACGTGACAATCGTCGAATCTTTACGTCAAGAAAGAGGAGCTCAACGTCATCGTTTGAATCTCGCAGAGATTAAAAAAATTAAAAAGAGTACAGAAATTGAGCTGTTTGGGCAACAGGAAGGCATATCCTATGATCCTGGAGCATTTTAGCATGTAAGTTTTAAAATTTATTTTCTCAAATTCAATTTAAAACTTTAAAGCCTTTTTTCTCAGTTTGTGTTTTTTTCACTTACGCGCATTGCGTTTCAAAAACTATCATGCTTTGATGCATAAAACTTTACAGAATTATAAACTCTATCATAATCTTTAAATCCTAGCTATTTATAGTATTACATATTTGTAATTTTTTGAAAAATTTCAAAAAAAATAAATTTTTTGAAAAAAATTTTAAAAATGTAATTTTTTTATTTTTTAAAAATATTATTTTTTATTCTTTTTATATCTAATCGCTACCATCTAATAAGGATATATTTGACTTTATAAATCAACTTATTGCTAGTAATTAGAATTATTATTTCAGAAAATATCATGCGCGTCGTAAAACTTACTATTTGTTTCTTACAAAAATTTTTCTTATATTTATGTGCTTATTATTTTTAAAATAATGATTATATTTTAGACATTTTATACTTTTTTGAAGCTTTATTCCTTTATAAAAAATGTGTAAAAGAATCAAATTATTTCATTTTAACTTTAAAGAATTATTTCTAGTCGAAAATTGCTCATATTTTGTGCTCTCGAAACATTTTTAACACCCCTGAGACCCCTTAATCATAATATGAATCACTAACTTTTGGAACGTTTTGGTAATATACATTCTAAATAATCGTAATCCGTTCTCATCTATTTATCTTCCACTCAATATGATTTTAATTAAAATAAATCTTATTAACTAAATTGTCAATTATCAATCTTAAATATTAAGTAATTAATCGGCGAGTCACACTCTCGACTAGCCTTCTACTACTTTACGTTAATCAATAACTTCTACCATCTAACCTCTCTCTCACTCGTTTTACTTTTTGTTAAAAAACTCTGTTCCAATGAAGGAACGTGTCTACCACTTTTCAAGCGGGTAGATATAACAGTTTAAAAACGGAAATATTTATCTATTACGACCCTTAATCCCCCGAAATGAAACTTGTGGTTTGATTTTCGTGAAACCCATTTTGTAGCGGTTCTCTACAATACGAAAGGAATCTGCTTACCAAATTTCAAGACTGTACGTCTCATAGTTTAAAAATGGGAATAATTATTTATGCGCACTTGAGCCCCCGTTACGCCACCTGGGGTCGATTTTCTCAAAACACATTATATAGCGCATCTTTACGCCATGAAAGGATTCTTCTTATCTATTTCAAGACTGTACTTCCAGTAGTTTAAAAATGGAAATAACTATCTATAACGCTCCTTTTGAGCTCCATAACGCCATTTGGGAGTCGATTTCAACGAAAACATTTTGTAACGGATCTCTGCCCTACAGAGGAATCTGATTACCAAATTTCAAGAGTGTACGTCTAATAGTTTAAAAATCGGAATTTATAAAGCACCTTAGTCCCCCGCAACATCCCTTGGGGTTAATTTTCCCCAAACCCATTTTGTAACGGATTTTACTCCGTGAAAAAAAACATGCCTACCAATTTTCAAACAGGTAGATCTGTAGTTTAAAAACGGAAATATTTATCTATTACCCCCCCCTCCTTAATCCAGGGCAACACCTATTGGGGGGCTATTTTCACAAAACACATTTTGTAGCTTATCTCTACTCTATCAAAGGAATTTACTTATCAAATTTAAAGATTGTGCGTCCTATAGTTTAAAAATGGAAATATTTATCTTTAACCCTAAGCCCCACAACACCACTTAAGGGTTGATTTTCACTAAGCTCCTTTGTAGCGGATCTCTACTCTAAGAAAAGAATCTGCTTACCAAGTTTCAAGAGTGTGCGTCTAATAGTTTAAAAATCGGAATAATTATTCATATCTCCCCTTAACCCCCTGCAACACCCCTTGGGGGTCAACTTTTCCCTAAACCCATTTTGTAGAGGATATTTACTCCATGAAAGAAACGTGCCTACCAATTTTTAAGCAGGTAGATATGATAGTTTAAAAACGGAAAACGGAAATATTTATCTATTTCGCCCCTTAATCCACCACAACACCACTCGGTGGGCTATTTTCACAAAACCCATCTTGTAGCTGATATCTACTCTATGAAGGGAATCTATTTATCAAATTTAAAGACTGTGCGTCTAATAGTTTAAAAATGGAAATAATTATCTAAAACGCCCCCTAAGCCCCCACAACGTCACTTGGGCGTCGATTTTCACCAAACTCATTCTGTAGCTTATCTCTACTCTATGAAAGGAATCTATTTACCCAATTTCAAGATTGTGCGTCGAGTAGTTTAAAAATGGAAACAATTATTTATAACGCCCCTTGCGGTTGGAATTTCGCAAACTCCGTTCTTAGCTGATCTCTACTCCATTAAAGGAACATGTCAACCAAATTTCAAGTATGTAGGTTGAACAGTTCCGGAGATATCGTGACGAGTGAGTCGCTTTTCTCCTTTATATATATAGATAGTATATATATATTCTTGATTTTCTCAGATTCCAGTTCACAGTAAAGAATGTATTATCGATTGAGCCCAAAATAAAAGTAAACAATAAGGATAATAATCACGACGATAATCTCTAAAGTTAGGTAATAATATCAAACAATATATTTATAATATGGATTATATATATAAAAAAACTATTATATATAATATAGATAGATAAATTTTATACATAACACAATGAAAATCCTTTAACAATCTTTTAGAAAATAAGATGATCTATGATCTAATCTCTTAGATGAAGAAAAAACTAACCAAAAAAACTTACTTTAAATAAATATTATTTCATTTAAAATTAATGTTTGTGAAACTATCTTGGGCTGTACACGCAACAAAGTGTTCTTAAAAAGTTATAAGACTATGTTATGAAAATCCTGCAAAAGTAAACTAATTATTTCCTGAATTAGTTACGAACTCCAAATGTATGCATTATTTTCAAAGATAAAATATAAGAACCTTAATTTATTCCAAACTCTTAAAAATTGAAAGTAGAATATCATTATCGAAGTATAATTTTTAACCATATAATATTCTTTGTATCAGAAATTTTCATAATCTTTTTATACATGTTTATAGCAGCAACTGTATCATTAGCATATAAATGGATTTTGCTTCGTACGTTTAAAATATTTTTCTTCGATATTGTTATGTCTTTTGAAAGAATTCAACAATGAAGTTAAAATATGTTAATGAGTTTAGAATCAAATACATTAGATTTATAAGAAAATAATTTAGCTTTTTAGTGGAAATAAAACTAAACATTTTCTGTGCAAAATGTCAACTATTATCATGGAAATACCCTCCATTTTATTCGATGACCTTGGCAACTTTATGATTCCGTGCTCTTAGAACTGGTCCTTATTGTCAAGAAACTCAACCAAGTGCTGTTTGTGATCAACAATATTACTGAAATTTTACCAATCAAAAAGTTTTGTTAACTTCAAAGTAAATTATAATTTGATGGTGCAAGGTCGGGGCTATATGGAAGGTGCAAAATTGCATTTTAATCAAGCACCTATAATTTTGCACGTTTTACAAAATATATGTGTCCCACTTGGAACATGATTATTTTGTAACTAATGTTATTGTAAATGATCCATTTTTCATCACAGGCAATAATTACTTAAAAAAAATATCGATTGGATTTCATTTCAATTTACATCATATTCTAAAGAAACGTGAGAGCTATTGGTAAACGACCTCATAATTCTGAGATTTGTTCAAGAGAAGAGGACGATACATCAGCTGGCACCCCTTCTCCAAACTTCCACACCATGTCAACGAAAAGGCTTTAAGCTTCAACAGATTTAACCTCCATAAGCCCCTTCGAATGAACAACACGAAATAGGTGGCCACGAGTTCAAGACCATGACTAATCAGCTATTACAGCCACCAGCATAATGTTTGAAACGTGTGTCTCAAATACTGATTCAATGTGTTAAAAAAACAGAGGTTCCCAAACTTTTTGTCTTATAGAACGGTTGCTATCCTTTTCAGTTTTGTGTAGACCTCTGCTTACCTAATATTGAATTTTTGCACGTTTATTAATTTAAATGTCTTTTTGACATGTGGTAATACTATTTACTAAAAAAGAATTAAATGTCTAATTGTAGTGAATAAAACTTATAAGAAACACTTGTTATAATTAATTAAAATAAAATTTAATTAATACATAAAATAAGTGCACAACAAAATAATGCTTTTAATGGGAGGGATGAATCTGATGTTTCAATAACAAATTTTCAACACATTTAGTTGAAATCTTGTCAAGTGTAACCCTAAATCTCCTCTGTTAGTGTATATAGTAAGTTTTCTTTTTCTTTTTTCTTAATGAGGTATATTACATGTATCATAAAAGGATTTATTTCACACTTACAAAAAATTTCATATTCGCACCTCTTTTTCAAACGGTGGAGGATTTTGTGTGTGTATTCATATATATATGCAAACACAATTTAAAGCATGATGCCTTACATTGCAAAGGGGACAGAGAAAATATCGGTGATTATCTTTCTACTTCCATTTCTTCTCAAGTAACAAATTGCACATTGCCTTGCCAATCTTTGTTCTTCATCGAATATTTTAAGGAATATGAATTCCTGCCTTCAAAGAAAAATTTTCGCCTTCACCAAAAAGAAAATCTCGGATGAGAAGGAGTACAGTACCATGAACAAATTGCATCTCTTTAAACATCTAGTACTAATAATCTCACTATAAGAATTGAAAATATGTGCAAATCAAAGATAGAAAGAAGAAAATATCAGTGCCCGTACAGTGTACGGGCATAACAGTTACAGGTTAAGCATTCAAGATCATAAATTTCACATATCTCTTTATGTGCTTCAGCCACTTTCTTCACCAAAGATTAAAAAATATGTCAAAAATAATTATTTTTGCACTCCATATCCACAAACAGATCGTTATCTACAGTTGTGTAAGCAAAATTACAGGGAATTTATTTAAACAGCAACCCAAAAAAGTCACGAACCGAATTTCGAACGAAAAATTGTATCTTGCTCAAAATAGTAACATAATAGAGAGAACGATATATATTTGTACAAAACGAAATTACTTTCTTGCCTACCCAATATATCAACACCCACATGCACAGATTTAGTTCTTTCTTTCTCCCAAAATAATAATAAAATAAAAAGATATTCACACGGTTTCTGTAAAAAATATGTATATTAAAGTGTTATAGAAGTAGTTTAGATTTATATGAACGTCAAAGTCACATGACATTTATAAATTTCGAACCAATCTCTTTCACGCATTTCATGAGAGCAGCTTTAGCTTTCTATAGACATATACATTCGTCAGAAAAATGAATTCTTGTAACGTATCTTTATGTTTTCACTGGGTTAAGCCTAAAGTAATGGACAAGATCTCGGGGGTAAAATAATACATTTAATTGCACAAAAATATCGCAATTACAAAGGACAGTTATACAAGACAAATATAATTAAACATTTAGAGGAACATATTAAATAAATTTAGTTTAAATATAATCCAAGATTAGACGGCAAGATGGGTGATCCAACTCATTGGAGTCCGAGCTCTGTCTGCCAGGTAAAAGCTGTGTTTGAACAGCGACGGTTACAAATGTGCTCATAACGTGTTGACATCTACACTCATGTCTGGTAAATACTGCATGCGTTACAGTTCGACATTTTTCACAAGTTACAGTTACATGATTGATGCCAAATTTAACTTTAATAAAAAAACACAAGTATGCATCCGTCATATGAGCATGAAACCATTGTCAAGACAACAAAAAAAACAGACCTAATGGTAAGTCTATTGATGTATTGAACATTTTTTAAAAATTTTATTCGTTTCAAAAGCAGCTGGAGATAGTTACATATCCTGATATTAAGAATTAATTTCTGAACGATAATTTGAAATTTGGAAAGAATATTTTTTATCTCAATTACTATTTATGTTGCCTTCGACTGATGAACATGCGATCTTGGCATTTGATTTACCTTCATTAAAAACTGAAGTTTGTAAATGTTTTACAGGGGGAAGTCTATTGAAAAAAAGCTAAAAAATTAATTTAAATCTTACTTTTAAAAAAATAAGACGCAATACGAAAATAAGTAACAGCCACATGAAAACAAAACAGCAAAGTTGGGCTTTGTTTGATTTTCTGTTCAGTTAAATATTTTAATTTTATATAAAAATTATGCAAAAGAATAATTTTACAAAAATTCTGTTAAAAATAAATTCTTATTCTTTTTGTGAATTTAGGAACTATGTTATTCCTTTCTGGCTAAAATAAGAGTCTGAACCCCCCCCCCCCTCCTATGATTCTGAACATAACTTTTATAGAATAAAAATACTTCAGAACGATAGGGTTAATATATCTTTAAAAATGAACTTCAATAATTAGAATAAGACTGTGATTTCGTCACATCCTCATAACATATTGAAATATCATGAAACGATTAAAATATCCTCAAGGCCTACATTTTTTTATATTCAGGGTCAAATTTATTTTATTTATTTTTCATTTTTTAGTACTTACGTATTATACCTTTTATTATACCTTTTACTAATTTCATTAAATTAAAAGAAGTCACCAAATGTCACGATATGTAGAAAATAGTGGAAAATCATTCTTGTGCCTCTACGAACACAACAATAACTGTAAAGCCTTTCAATGCCTTTTTTGAATTGCACACGTCGTTTGATTTAAAAAGATTGGTTGCCAGTATAGTACAGTGATACTCAACCTACGACCCGTGGGCCGCATGCGGTCCACCGATCTTTTTAAGTGGTCAAGTCATGACCCATTGCTCTGAGAAATTTTTATTAGGACAATGTATTAAAATTTGATGGGAAATTCTTTGACAAGAAATCAAATATAATAATTCTGCTTTTTTACTGTCGATGTTGTACGGCAGCGAATTTATATTCTTTTTTCTATTTCTAACGGTAAGTAATAACAGACAATAGTGGAGTAGCGACAATTTTAAAGGTATAACTAATTTTGAACAATTTTTAATACCTCGCAAGCCAAAAATATTCGAACGGTTGGAGGTTGATGTTTTGTAGTTAAAAACAACTATGGATCAGTAATTGTTTTTGATTTGTCACGAAAATGCTGTATTTAAAAAATACCAATAGGCAGGAATCATTCAATAACACTTTTCCTCTTTCAAGAGGTGATATATAAATAGGCTTTATTGAGTATTCTTTGCAACAGCAACAAAGTGTTTTGTCAGTGGTAATGTCACAGCGATAGCAAAGGCACCCTATGTAATTTGTTATATTATTGGTAATGGTATGAAAACATTTACTGATGCAGAAATTGGAAAAGTGGTATTCTTAAATGCTTCCAATTTAGAAAAATTTAGTGACAAAAAAAATAATAATTTAAAATATCAAAATAGGAGTTTTAATATTTTGATGGCTATTTCGGCCCGCGTGAAATAGCCATCATATGTATGCGACCCGCGTAAAATAGCTAACATATATATATGTGTGTGGTCAAGCAGAAGAAAAGGTTGAGTATCTATGGTATAGTACTAAGTGCCATCCCCCTCCTTTTCTGCAAATAACCGAATTATCAAGAAAATTTCTTTTTGAGAAAAAAAAATCACGTCGGGTACATGTTTTGATTTCACATACAAAATAAAAGAATGAAAAAAATAATAAAAATAATGTACGTTCAAATATTTTAAAAGTACCGAAGATATTTTCAGCTATAGTTTGTTGAATAAAATCAAAGTGATTGAAAAATATTGGAATATTTTTCTTCAAGTAGAAGTTCATTTTAATAATTTAATCTTTTCGATAAATTAGACTATTTCACTGTATCATACACAACTACTAAAAAAAAACTAAAATAATATTAATCTCAAATATACACAAATAATTTCAGCATAGAGTAAAAACTATTTTTAGTCGGGTGATTTTATCTGCTCAGTATAAAAAACAACAACCACTATAAGTTTCTGAAAGAAATTTCTTACCTTACTAAAAATAGAAATAGATCCAGTAAAATGTTCAGACTCACCTAAAAAGAAGAAAAAAAAAGAATTTTACTTACAAGTTAAAACATATCCAAAAAATATTTTAATTAATTTTCAATCTATAAATAATTGAGGTTTCTTTTGGAAATCAAAATTATGCGCATTATCATGGCAAGGGCATAAACGCAATATCATTGATTGCTTTATATTTATGAAATTTAAAATCTCGTACACACGGTTAATTATAAAAAAAAACCTTGTTAAAGAAGATATTTATTACTTTTTTAAAGGATGTTTTTTTTTTGAGCTTATGAATATAAACATTTGAGAGTTTCATTAAAATTTGATAAAAAAGCATTTTCATTAAAATTTTCTTTTCTTTCTACTAAAAATATATATTTATATTTCAATATTTTCTGAAATTTAATTTCTCTTTATCAAATTGCTATTTAAAATTTCATATAAATTTCTTGTCGATTTATATTACGAGATTTTTTAACTCCTATTCTTTGTGCGTGAAAGTATGTAGTCTGTAAATTTCAACAACAATATTACGTCAGCTCTCTAGAGATTTTGACGATGAGACTCCTTAAGAACTAAATTTAAAGTTGTTCTTATACTCCAGTTAAGCTGGCAGGTAAAAAGAATTAAATATCATGTTAAGTTTTGGAACAAATATTAAGAAAACACAGTACGATTCAAAGGAGATAAATCGGTTAAAAAATCAAATCTTATTTTTTTTAACCTAAAAATTATCTATTGATGGGAGGCCGGCAATGGAGTTGGTCCTCAAACAATCCGTAATTTGTGTATTCCCCTTGTTTACAGGATGTTGTTGAAATTCCTTAGATCGGGGACCCGAGTGATGTCACCCGGGAACGCAAGGGTGAACGAACGCATAAATTTAACTAAAATTGTAACTTTTTTGTAACTTTGAGCTTGGGGACTGATCAATGAGGTTGTTTTGTCAAATAGTTCGTGTAGGTACAAATGGAGAGATTTGCCCTCCCTTAAAAGGGCGCCGCGTGACAATTTTCAGCAGCTTTTGACTCTTGACTTCCGATTAAGAAAGGAAAAACCCTAAGTCTCGCTGTCCGGTCGAGACGATCACCCGCCTCCTTTTCAGATAAGGGAAATTCTTAATGTTTGTTCATAGCTCTCTTATTCTTAATTTTAATAGTGTATAATCTAAATTCTAATTTTGTAATGTAATCTAATTGTAATAAACTAATTTATTTTAATTTTAATCCAAGTAATTTCATTAGTTTTGCGTTGTCTTCGAATTTGATTAGAAAGTACTAACCACTATGTTGATGCGGACAAAATTTAAATAAGCGAACCTGGGTAGTTTTTAAGATGTCAGTTAAATTAAGTGGAAATTTAGAGTAAAATTAATGAGAGCCGCATCACTATTTAACAATAACGTCACAAAATTTGAAATTTTTATGTTTAAAAAATGCAGAATTATGATGATTTTTACGTTCGTTTTCATTCACATCCCTATGGCAAACCAAAACTACAGACTTACCTCAGAAAGACAAAATAAGTAGTTTGTCTTCATTTAAAATGCTAAGACTTTTTTCTATAGAGCCAAATGCTTAAATATTTCTTCTAACTATTGCTAACAGTACATGGAACAAAAGCTGGTGCGTATTTTGGAATCAATTCAATTCTTTTTTTTTAAATATTTGAATTAAGAATGCATGCATTTTTTTAAGAATTTTCAATAAGCATTCATAAAAGATGTATTGTACGAATACCAATCATATTATCGCAAAATTCATACCATCTGTTGTTATACATGGTTTGACGTACTTGTAAATCAAATTTCACGTGTGTACGTTAATGTTTGTAGGATGAGTAACATTTAAAATCACTTCAAAAAATTGTTTTCATAAAAAATTAGATGGTTAGCTTTTATGAAATTTCAAGCACAAATTCTGTTTTACATATTATATACACATAGTAGACAACCAAAAAAAAATTATTAAACTAAACAATTTTGTGTAAATCGTACCATGTCCCCTTAAATTTAAAATGTTTACCATCATCAATTATGTTATATATAAAGAGACAAAAAACAAAATCGATCAAATCAAATATAGATAGGAAAAACTATTGGAAACTCTCACGGGATTTTCTCACAGTATAACAAAATAACTGAAGTTTCACACATTTTTTTTGTTACACAGATACTATAAATAACCATCATATTTACAAAAAGGAAATTTTCATTTCGATTTCTTTGAATGTTTGTGGCGACAAAATCAAACCTGCTAAATACAAATTTAAGAACCATTTTTCTCCAAAAATATTGTTTAACTGTAACGCAATTTATCCTTCCAAACAGTAACAAAATGTTTGGGAAAGTAATACTCGCTAAAACTTATCTATTATTCATTTGCATAATTCAATATTCGAAATATTCATATCTTAAAAATAAAGAGCATAATTCCCCTGAACTAATATACACTTAACAGCCAAAACATAATGACCACCCCTACATTTTGCAATGAACTCGCCTGGATGACGTGAAAGGCACGTGATCAGATGGAAGTGGTATTTAACTGATGCTGAAGAGTCTGAAGAATCATTCTTTCACTTACTTCTGAGTGTGATGGGAAAAGTTGCGCATCTAAGCGACTTTGAAAGAGGGCAAATTGTAATGGCTCGACGGCTCAGAACAAGTATTTCCAAAACTGCACGACTCGTGAGTTGTTTCTCGATCTACAGTTGTTAGTACTTGTGCAACGTGGATGAATGACGGTGAAACCAGCAGTATACGACATGGTGTTGGACGTCCACACGCTATCAAAGAAAAAAGTCGTCGGAGACTGTGTCGCATGGTGAAGCAAAACCGGAGCCAGACAGTGGTTCAGCTCACAGCCAATACAATGCAGGGCCAATAGAATAGTATCGGAGCACACTGCTCAGCGGACACTGTTGGATATGGGACTACGCAGCAAACGTCCCACTCGTGTGCCTTTGCTGACCAAGCGTCATCACCAACTGAGCCTGCGCTGGTCCTGGGAACATCACGACTGGTCCCTGGATCAATGGGAGAGAGTTGCCTGGTCAGATGAATCACGGTTTGTTATTCGTCACACCGATGTCCGTGTCAGGATACGCCGTCTTCCAGGCGAACAGTTGCTCCTCAATGTACAGTAGGTCATACAAAGGCTGGTGGTGGCGGTATTATGCTTTGGAGGACGTTATCTTGGCCCTCTCTGGGACCCGTGGTTGTGGTAGAGCAGACCATCCATGCTACAGGGTATCTGAACATCATTGCGGACCAGTTGCACCCTCACATTGCCTCTGTTTTTCCATCTGGAAATGGAATGCTCCAACAGGAGAACGCCCCGTGTCACAAGGCTAAGTTTGTGTTGGAGTGGTTCCAGGAACATGATGCTGAATTCCAGTTAATGTCCTGGCCGCCTAACTCACCGGATCTCAATCGGATAGAACACATTTGGGATGTCATGGGACGGCAGCTCAGAGTTCAAAGACCACCAATTCGCAATATCTCGGATTTTCGTGACCGTTGCTTAAACATCTGGTACAATCTGTCTCCGGCCATCTATCAAGGACTTGTTGCATCTATGCCAAGGCGGGTTGAAGCTGTGTTGCGTGACAAAGGTGGGCCAACTCGTTATTGACAGGTGGTCATAATGTTTTGGCTCTTGAGTGTATATTTTAATGATTGGCTACTTAACATAGGTGAAAAAAATCGGCACATAATAATTGGTGAAATAACAGAATACAGTAAAATATGGGTTTAAAGCGAAAACACTTAATACGAAATATCGGTTTACCAAACGAATACAGGAGTCCCAACAAACTACTATGTATTTTCATGCATTTTTTCTCTTAACATGGAACGAAAATCCAAAAGATTTCCTTTCTGGGAATGAACAAAATGCGGAAAACACCGTCCGGAAGAATTCGATGCAGTAGATGATGACAATCTGAATAAAGCCCCAATTATGGTAGACAAAAACATTTTGAGTTTGTACAAAGCTCATCAATTAGCATTGATGCAGTTTCCGATAACGAAAATTAAATGAATAATGCAGCTCATGTTCCCACGTCACACGAAACGAGGAACATCGTGAAAAGTATGCGCAGCTATTTAGAAACATATTCCAATGGTGAAATGAATAACAAAATTGAAAGGAATAGTTAAAAGTTACAGGTTCTAGACCAAGTGAAGCTGAGTGAAACCAAGAATGGGAGGTCCCTCATATAATATCTTACTCATTAATTTACTCGTGTAAAATGGTTAACTTTGATAGCATAAGTAAAAAGTGCTAAAACAGCACAGAAAAAGGTACAGCGTGACTATTGGTTACTCCAGCATTATGATACCCTTGAAGATCAAGGCGTAGAAAAGCTAACTTTGTGCAGCAACAGATGCAAAACATATTTTTCTTCTTTCTGTCTAACTTATGTCAACAATATCAGCAATAATGAATTATACCATTTGTTTTGTCTTATTATTTACCAATTAACTCCTCAATAGGGATAAAATGTATTTTTCGAGATGTTTTAGATATTTAGGATCAATTAATTTATAAAATATCTTTGATATTGTTTATTTTTCATTTTTTAACGGTCTATCATAATTATTACATAGAACATTAGTTATTTCATAGAATAACTAGGTAAATTATGAAATTATTCATCTGATTTATATACTTTAACTGACTATCTAGTTATTTTACGAGATATCTCGTTATTCTATGCAATAACTGAATCAAACGCTTTGACGGTAACTTATATAAAAATCTAATGATGGATTCTGTTTAAGAATCTATCTTCCATGCCATCTAAGTAAGTATAAATAGTATCTGGAAGGACTGTACCTTCGCCCCCTTTTTTAGGACAGAATCGTATTGATAAAACTAATAAAATATTGGCTAGCTTGTTTTTTATTTTATGTGCATACATACGCTTAGAAAAAAAGATTTAAAAATATATATAATTCTGTAAATGGTTACTACGATATTTGTAAGTGATCATAATAATGATAAATTTCAGCCAGTATTATTACATGGAGATTGATTCAAATATAGAGAGAAACTTTATCGAAAATACACAAGACTTAATGTTTGAAAGGAAAATACAGATACAAATTCAAAAAATAGCTTTAAGACATTTTTGTCCTCTGTAAGTTTCGATTTATAGCTATATACTCGAAGGGAAAAGATCGATATTCATTTATATTCATTATATTATCGATCATCATATATTCATTTGAAAATTATCTTTTATGTTTGTTAGTACGACGCATTTTCTAAAAAAATATTATTATTTAACTATCACTATTTAAATTTGAAGAAAAAGTAATATATTAATTAGAAACTACACAAGATTTTAATAAATCTAAACCAATTCTGTGTTAAAAAAACAACACCTAATTTATTAAAATGGAAAACCCAATTCCTATTTTTTAATCATGCTAAGCGCAAAATTCGTTAAATTCTCGAAGTTATAAGATACACATAAGCTTATTTTATTTTCATTTACATCATCTACGTAATATGTAATGGCAACATCATTACTAAACTAATCAATCTTCTAGAAAGTTTGGAAAAGTTTTAATTGTTTTATGACGAAGACAGAGTCCTATAAATAGCATTCCCGCCAACCTGTCACCTACAGCTCACGACGTTTAGCTTTCACTGACATTATGGAGCTATTGATGAAAAAACTGGCTTCATACCTTGGAAATAAGGTATTGGAATAATGAGGGAAATAAGAATTGATTTTTCCTGTGCCTATTAAAGATAAGTGCGCGAAAATTTTTGAAATCTACCGGCTGTACAAACTTGAACTTAAAATTTGCGAGGAATCTATAGCAAGAACTGTACAGCGGAATAGCATGAAAATTAGGTAATGGCAGAATGAAATAATGGAAATTTTATCGATGGAAAAAATGAGTTTCAAAAACCACCCCTAGATGGCGTATCATAGCTTTATTGAGAACATATAAACAATCTTCAAAAGTATACAAAACATGCTCAATATGTGTCCACCATTGTGTGCTACCCTTTGGAAGCGGCAGGCAAGGCGATGTGATACAACCACTGTGATTATGACGGAAGTTGCTCCTCCACACATCGCCCGTTGTGTGAAACAAGTGCTCCGCCGTCATTTCGGTGACGACAGAATTACCAGTCTGCATTTTCCTACAGCTTCACCTCCTAGATCCTCCGACTTGAATCCTTGTAACTTTTGGCATTGGGGATACTTCAAGACCATGCCCTACCATGATCCCATTACATTTCTATCCGACTTTAAAGAAAGTATGGAACGTCGTGCGCGTAACATTTCCCAGTTCAAACTGCTTTCAAAAGTCTAACATGAGATTTTAAGCTTCCAGATGGTAGCAGACAGTGGTGGACAGCATACTGCGCATGTTTGTAAACTTTTGAAGATTATTTATATGTTCACCTGGGGTGGTTTTGAAACTCATTCTTTTCCCTTGATAAAATTCTCATCACTTCATTCTGCCATTCTCCAATTTTCGTGCAATTTCGATTGTATAGTTTTGCTTAGACTTCTCGCAAATTGAAGTTTAATTATGAACATCCGGTATGTGTGTATTAAAATGTTTTAAATTTCAATGTGATGATAATATTTTTCAAAAAATGTTTGAAACGAATTTCGTAAAATTATTCGAATTTGGAAACAAAATTCAGATCTAAACTTTTTTGTATCATATAACGATGCGCATAGTAAAAATTTATAAGTTATCAGGTCTTCAAAATCATATTGAAAATGATGAAAATATTAAGATTTTTACAAAAGTTGTGAGACTACTGTGGAGGATAGAACTGGGTACTTCTGAATGTAAGCACGTAACATACCCCTAGACGAAAATGATCACTTCATTCTGGAGGTGTTACTGGCTTATATAGATACCACCGCTCACTACCATTTTTATTTCACTTAATATTGTAACGAGTCTATCTTGCCTTGAACTAATCTCTAGGGCAGTGGTTCTTAGTGTCACAGACTCCTGGGGGTTCTCATCGTTTTCTATTAGGTCCGTGAAATTAATGTTAAGTTTCTTCTTTTACAGAATCTGAAAGGTTCTTAGAGACATCGAAAATTGCCATAGACTTAATTACGCCACTGAAAAAACTCTACTCTCTATCGCAAGATATTAATTCAGGGAGGAGTGCTAAAATCTTGGGGTTCGCGATGTCAGGCTAATACAAAAGAGGGGGACACGATGATGGAAAGTTTAAGAATGCTTGCCCATTTCTCCCTAATTGTTGTGATGATTATAAAATCGCCTTCCGTGCAGAACCGTTATCTATGCAAATGTGAGATGCTATTTAAAGTCAAGCAAAGAGAGAGAGAGAGTAGTCGATTGTAGTCGGCGGATTCTGAAGTTATAATTATATAGTTGAAGACATCAGCATTTCAGTAAGCAGAGCCGTGATCTCTTAGGAGAAAAATTATCAAGGCAGCGAATAAATAATCAAAGTTAAGTACTTTAATAGTTATTACTGTTGCGTGCTTCCTGAAACCTACTCGATTTCTTAAGCTTCAAACTTCAGATTACAAAGTATCTAACGTGTTTTACTAAAGTTAATACTCCAAGCGTTTTTCATTGAATCGGCAACTTTTTTATTTCTACTCAACTAAATATATTACAAAGATTGCCAGATTACAAAAGATAATGTTACACATTGCCAGATTACAAAAGGTACAAAATCAATCATTTGCTATTACATCAATAAACAAATACTATTCCTAAATATATTTTTGGATTTACCACACAATTACAGTAAAACCTGTTTTTTTTGCGGTAGATAGGAACAGCACAAAATGTATGCGAAAATTTTATAAATACTAATTAACACACAACTTTTTCGACATACTACAGAAATTTTTTTATGCGGCGGAGTTTTCCGATTTTGTAAAAACTTTTGTATGGATTCTTCGAACTAAACAGTACTCGTCTTAGACTACAATCTCAATCAAAACAAACATACAACGTGCATTGCTCTGATATAGAAGCATTCATGAATAGACAAACTTTATTTGTGACCTATTTCTTCTACCATGCACAGGCTCCATTACTACATCGTTTGTTATGTACACTTCTATCTCCCTTATATCCATATCTGTGGGCTGCTGTAATGCAATCGTTCTGACAAAATTGCACATGCCACATTTCATTTAGTGAACCCTTTTATATACAGTCGATCTCGCTAATTCTAACTTTCAAATACGAACCTCTCGCTAATTCAAAGTATATGCTCAGCCCTAGAAAAATCTTGATATTTCGAACTAAAACAATACGTTTTGGTACACTCAATATTTCAAAGTAAAATCTATAACTGTCCAGACTAAACGCAATATATAATTCGAAGCTATCTTAAAACTCTCGACAATTCGAACACTTACTTTATAGAGTCATATAGCAAACAGGTTTGAGCTTACATGTTTTGTGTTGCATTGTCACTGCGTGTCTCCCTGTAACGTAGCCCTATTGAGGACATCTGTTCCGCTATTCCTTTTTTGTGTTTCCCGGTTCTCAGCAAAAAAGACACTTTTATTGCTTTCTTTCTTCAAGTGGACAGTTCTGGCGCATCTGTTGTCAGCCTTGTATATCTTTTGTTTAACGTAGCCTTGCTACTCATGTGTTCCGAAAAGATGGTCCGCTATTGTGATGCGCAGGATTGTGCTCTTTTGCATTGGATTGACATAACTATTTATGGCACATCTGTGTGACTTATAGCATGTGACACCAAGTGGGGTATGGGTGGCAATGGACCCTGCCTTGAAGAACGAATGGTGTGCATATGTACAATTGTTGGTTTATTGCATAGTTTAAAATTTAAATTTGTCAGGAAAAAAATTTAGGAGATTTTTTTTACCTTTTGATAACTCGAACTTTTTCATTGGTCCCTTTAACTTCCAATTATCGAAAATCGACACTACATGTGTAATAGATTGGATTTCAAAAACGAAGATGCCCACGAATCGACTATTAGATCACGTGATATTTTGTCTAATGGTTTAAAATTATGTATTTGTCGACACAACAGCGTTGCTATAGTCATACAGGAACCAATTACTCTAATCAGATTAAAAATATCTATACCATTACATTTATCCATTTGCCTCGAAATCAGTTACATTGCTTCCTTGCCTTACAATTCCTAAATGATTTACTTCTGTCACCAGCAATCCTAATGTGTCTCAAAGGAATTGAATTGCTCTCTAAAGAGACAAATCCACTTCAAAGGAATCTCACAAATTCGTTCACGAATATGAATCGAATTGGGGAGATCTAATTGAATCATGTTTATATGCGGAATTGAATTTTCGGGTCTTTCAGAATCTCGTTCGATTCCTTTTGGTTAAGGCTTTACAAAACTATTAATTTTCTACACTCTAGCGTCATATTTCGTAATATATTTAGGACAACTTACAAAATGCTTCATTTATAAAATTAGAAATTGAGCAAATATATTGAAAATGTTTCGTTTACAAAGCTATTGATTAGAGTTAAGGGACTTCTAGAAGAGGTTTACTGTTCATTTTGTAGGTTTTCCTTATTCATTTTGTATGTATCATTTATTTCATACTCACTATTTTCGAAGAAACAATATTAAAAGACGCATATGTTATACATTCTTTAATTATTTTCAAAGGGGATTGTTAAGAATTCATTCTTTATTGACTAATTTATTATTCAACATGTATTCAATATATCAGAGTCTATCATAGTTCTCACTCTTTTATAAATGTAAAATTTGGAGAATCTATTTTTTATTTGTTTATTAATGAAAAATAGTACTTCCACTTACATTAGCTCTATCTTAGTTGCACGTAGAGTAAACTGGGAGAATACTGACGTCATAAAACTCTCTCTCTCTCTCTCTATTTCTCTATTTCAACTTGTATAATTCAGTCCAAAACCTTAATATACTATTGGGTTGTCGAGGATGAAGCTTGAAGAAAAAACTCAAAATTGATTAGTAACTTGCAAATATAAAAAATTATATTTATTCCTCAAATTATGCACTTATATTGTCTCTATACATTTTACCATTTGTGACGGATCTATACGGTTCTTTCCACTAACTCTTGGGGATTCCTTTAGGGCATGCATTCTTTCAGCAACTTACCCGATAGGAAAACGTGATTATGCAAATTAAGTTTAATATATATTCTGTATTCGCGAGTTTTGGAGTTAGTGAAGTGAGAATCGAAGATAAGTAAAGTGAGAATTGAAGTTTAGTGAAGTGAGGACAGCTCGGATGTAAAGTGAATTAATGAGAAGCGAGCAATCTGGCACTAATACGTAAAAGTGTGGGAAGTTTGAAGTTGAAATCTCTAAGAAGGGTCAAGTTAACTATTAGTGTTCAAGGCCTCGTCTAACGGATAAGAATTGCAAGAGTTCAGGTACTGTGCTCATATCTTAAGTAGAGTTAGAGAGTTAATTAAATTGTTAGAGCACGTCCGAGGTAAAAACGCTGTATAAGTTATCGTAGAAATATAATTGATGTCTGTAAATATTATTCCCACGCTATCTGGTCTCATCTCAGTCTTCTGAGTGTTGATCAAATTTATCTTAATTGGATTATTATTGTGTTTCTGTTGAATATTGTGACAAATAAACAATTTTAGTGAATCATGTCGCCTGATCAATTAGTTCCTCCCACACATCTAACCGGGTTAGAGGGAAGAAGGAATAATAATTCTTACACATTTAAGTAGCAGATTGTTCCAGCGAAGATATACAGCTCTATCAAACAAGAGACAATGAATTTTTCAAGACCTGTTTCACATCCTTGTCGGAATTTAATTAGTTTCTTATTAAAAAGTTGTACAAATTGTGGAAGAAGCGGTAATCAGTGGGGCTAAGTCTGGTGATGATGACGAATGGTTAACTCCAATACATGTAGTTTTGCCACAGTCATTGGTGCAGAATCAATCTGTTGACTAATCTAGATTTTTTCCATCATTTCTTCCATTTGGTGTGCATTATATTTCTACTGTGATTGATGAGCCGGATTCATTGAAATCTTAATACATGAGGCAAGACTATCAACTTCTTCGTGAATGTCATGATTTTATAATTTATAATTGTCTAATCGATATGCTGAACGTTTGAGGATGTCATATTGGATCCATTTCTCAAAAGTGACCGTCAGTTAAAAATGGCACATATTGGTGACGAAAAATCAACGTCAATAAGTTTACAAACGCTTTTGTTTCTGTTCCGAATTTCATTTGGACCACCTTAATCAAATTTTTTTTACCGAATTGAGCTAAATGAGTTAATATTGTTTGTATATAACACTAAACTTCAAGGATAATTCATAAGCATTTTGAGACTGATCAGACTCAACAGTAACCGCCTATTCGTCATTATTGGTCTTTGATTCTGTGACCGCAAGACTCATTTGTGTGGTCAAAGTTACCTATGAGAAACTAAGCGAACTGATTTATACTGTCTGTTGCGTGGCTTCATGCTCAGTGACTCGATAGCCTAGGGTGGGCCTTGGCCTTCTCAAGAAGCCTTTTCCAGGCCAACATTCTTTCTGCCAGGGTTCTCCACTTTTTAGATCTCAGAACGAGAAAATCTTTTCCTAGACCATCAATCCAACTTAGATTTGGTCTGCCTTTTCTCCGTGTGCCAGTTGGTTGGGCATTGAAGACTTTTTAGTGGTGCGTCTTCATCATTCTAAAACGTGGCCCATTTAATTCGTTGTACTTTAATAATTTCTAATTTAAATGCAATAAAGTATTATCTATTTAATGAATATTATCTATTGTTGTGTGACAAATAAATAGTAAATAAGTGTTTTAGTACAAAGGCAAAGGCTTTATAACGCGCACTCTTAAAATAGAAAATAAGATCGAAATTTACGAATGCGCTTAATACGCCAGGTATAAAATGAGAGCTTTAAAAATGAAGGGGAAAAAAGACAAGTATAGAAAAAATTAGACTTCTCCGTAGATCGAAACTGTTTCTTGAAAAGAGATGGCATCCCTTATGAACTTGAAGGGTTGTAGCTCTAAAAGTATATTCTAGAAGCTCTATTTTTTTCTGAAGCTTGGAAGAATACCTCGAATAAATTACTTCAAAACATAAGAGCATTGCGCACGTACTATTCAGGTTTCTACGTCAAAAAGGTGTGCGTTACACGACGAATGTACACAAAAACTAAAATCGAAGCTTGATATTATAAGTGTGCGTTATACGCCGGATTTTACGCTAGAGACGAGCGTACAAATAACAATTCAATAGAAGCGTTAACATTTTTCAATTATTTTTAGAGGCACTACGAAAACAGTTTTTCATTCCTAGAAATCGAACTATACTCTTGGAAATGTTCAGATATCAAACTAACCATGATAAGGCGTTGAGTTATAATCCCTTAGAGAGCAATTTAGATCCACCCACTTAATCGCAAGTAAATCTTCGGATACCATC
>BMAO01035591.1:0-125557 GCA_019973975.1 Trichonephila clavata | reverse complement strand
TTATTCATGTATTGCTGGGAATCCTAAATCTAGTCTTCTGGTTCTTGTCTACCTGGCAGAGAAGTTTTAACTCTGTTTGTTTTCCTTTGTAAAATCTATAAAATTCTCTACAATCAAAAAATGTGTTTTGAGCATTTTTAAATTTATAAAGGAAAATGAAAACCACGACTATTTTCATTCCTTGTTAACGTAAGACAAAGTAGGTGGATTCTGAGAAGTTTTAAGCATTATTTTTAATTATTTAGTTTATTTCAATACTGAAGAATAATTAAAATACGATGTATATATTTTTCTAGGCTGATTTTTGTTGTTTAATTTTGTTTTAACATTTTGTCGCTTTCTTACAGATAAACAATTCAGTGAAATCTAAGAGTGGGTAACTAGCATTAAATGTAATTTTTTGCAGTTTTCGGTATCTAAACGGTCTAGCCTGTACATTTTATTTAGGGTAATATTTACAATTCCATAAAAACCCTCCTAAATTTTGTAGTATTTATTATGTTGTTTTTCCGTTGATCAACATTTTAGATTAAATTTATTTAAATCTTCAATATTTCTACTGGGAAAGCAACCAAATATTATCAATGGCTATATGCAGAATCTGCTAACCTTTCTAGACCTAAATCACATTGGTGCTCTGATATTCTTGTAGAGGTACTGATGAAGTTGTTTTAATCTTCTGCTTATGAAAGTGCAATAAAAGATTTTAATTTATGAACCTGGGGGATGTATCACGTATGCTGATCAGGAACAAGACAATAATAAGAATCACATTAAGCACGATTTCAGTTAATAATTGATTCTAGTTTAATCACACAATACAACTATAAATTAATATGGCAATTTAATTTCATTATGCATAGTGGTATATAGTAATGATTATTTTTATTTGTGAAATGCCTGGCATTTCTAAAGAAGCTGGTGCTATAGAAAACTGCAGTCTGTACATCAGGCAGTTGTTAAGGCTGAGACTTCTCATTCCTCAAATCTGAACTCAAATCAGAATCATCTGCCTCATCAGCCCTAAAATCTCTATCTGGTGTCAAATTTTCATTATACTTATTAAATAAAAATATTAGAAACAATGAGTAAAATGAAAAGCAAACACTCCCACCAAAGATTTTAACTCAAGAAATACTTCATTACTAACCCCCAAAATATGACTCAAATTTGAAAACAAAATTAGCATAAAATATGTTTATATGATTGATCCTATTGTATCACAAATGATACAAACAATTCTACAAGTCATTATGCTTCATTACTCTACAAAATTTCTATTTTACCTTATAGTAAAGTGAATATACAAAGAAAAGGTTATTTTAAAAATAGCTTAATATGCATATAAATTAGAAAAACTTACTCTGATGACGTGTACATCTTATTCAGAGAACGCTTCTAGAAATCATGTCATGGTTAGGTATCATGTGTTTGGACTAAAGGAGGAAATATGAGTTATACCACCAGGTTCTATTGTGGAAGAACCAACCTTGTTTTACTGCATCATATTTTGGTAAGGAAATGATGAGGATATATCAGATTTTCTCAAATTGTAGTGGCCTCTTTAGGGGCATGAACTGTGTTGGCAAGGAGAGTATTGAAAGTCGAAAATAAAAGATTATTTAAAATTATTAATTTTCATAAATAACTGAAATAAGTTAAGATAAGAAATAACAAAATAATAAATACAACATTTAATTGATATAATACAATTATAAATGCATCATTGTACAAATGTATTTTATAATTAATATATGAATACTAAAAAAGCCAATGACACCATAGGCTTGTCATATATAGCATTACATACAAAAATCAACACTTATCTTAATAGTTTGTATGGTTAATTATGCCGTTGCATGGACTTGTCTCAATGATATAGTTTTGACATATAATGAGTATGTGATGTATTGGGAGAGGAGGAAAAGAAATAAAAATAAATTCTCTGAAATAAGTGCAAATCATAAAGACTGTCAGCCCTTAATGTTTCAAAGCTCCTTCGGAATAGTTTTATGGATGGCAGTGCACAGACAATAACTGCTTTCTAAAGGCGTATATATACGTCTGAAGTAATTAACACTTTGGATGGGTGAGTCATATATAGACACCGATGTCACTGGAGAGGTTATAGTCGTATTACAGCTTTAGTGTCAAAATATAGTATTATTGAATTTAATACAACGTTATCGTATGGATTCGATGAATACGTATGATTGAATATTGGGTCGCAAATATTGAGAGTTGAAGAAGCACTACTTTAAATACTTTCGTATAATACGTGAAATACACGAGGACATAATTTCATAGTAAATAAATGCTCCTAACATCGTATTGAGTCATTTATTTTATGTTTTAGAGGTATGTAAAGATTACTGACTTTTTATTAATCTTATACTTTAAAGCCACGCGAGAAACGTTGATAATGAACCCAAGCAATATTTATCAGTGCACTCGACAGTCAAGGTGACTAAACTGGTATATAACTCTCCAAACTTCCACGTCTTGGTAACTGGAGGGTATTAGAATCCTCGCATATTAATTTTGTGTAAATTATTATCATGGCACAACGAATTTTTTTGCAGAATGATTTCCGTCATCCATTCTAATTCCATCATTTCTAAGGTTTATTAACCACAATGTACTTTGTAATTTCCCAAATCTATCAGATGACTTGGTCGATATCTGAGCAGGAACCCAATTTTTCACATTCAGTACCACGTCAAAAAAAAAAAATTTCAGGCCTGAAAGTAATTTAAAGTGCATCGATTCTAACACATGGCTTGGGTGATCCACAATGGAAATGAACTCGTAACTATGAGCCCCTTGGTTAAGCTAGCTGCTATGAACAGTACAAAATCTGGCCCTTAACCTCGAAACTGCCGATTAAAAGTTATTCACCTCAGTGCCTCTGTTTTTCACATAAACACGCGTATGCGGTGTATTGAGAGGATCAGAAAAGACATGAATAAGCAATTTTTTTTCTCTAAAATAAGTAAATATTTCGTAAACACTGACAGAGAAATTTTATTGCATCCCAAAGCCATCGGAATAGTTTTACTGATATCAGCGAAAAACAAAGATTCATAATTTGGAAGGACGTATATATCCGTTAATGGCACTCAACGTCCGGGCTGAGTGAAACGTATATATATAAACAAGCAGCAATTAAGTTGTTAATAGTCTTTTTTTTTCATTATTTCGATATATTTTCAATCATGTGCAGTTTTGAACTTGTTAGAATGTAATTGGATTTTAGATTTTTCTTAAAGTTGCTAATATTATCCAGATCATTTTTATGCAGTAGAAATGCAAAAGAAATAAATACGTTAGATTTAAACTACATGTCTAAGATATCTAGAATTTGCGTGGATAAAGAAGATGAGATAGTTCTCAAAGCAGACACGCTATGCTAAGTCTAAACACATTTATATAATGAAAGCACATCAGTTTCCTCCCTCTCTCAAACACTTCACGTTATTTATACTCCCCGACTATTTCAGCTCATTCTATCATCATTTCCAATCATTGATTACGTGAATTTTTCTACTGAGCAAAAATCAGCCGCAACTGTCATCTACACAGTTTAACACTAGAACGTCCATTGTTGTTCATTGGACCCCAGTGCCTGTTTAGTTTGTTATCCTTTCCACATTTTTGTAGGGCCTTTGATACTTTTTCTCTCGTGAATTTTAATCGTTTTCCATGGTGATTACACAGAAAAAAGTTTTGTGGTTCTAGGTTAATTAGGAGATATTTTACTACTAGATATACCTCGAACATTCGCTGGTGTCGTTTCGACACCAAGACAATTTATCATAAAAAGCTTTCGTTCATCAAAGGATAGTTCACTAAGTAGATACTATTAGTAAAACAAACTTCCAGAAGTAATATCGCACATTCATTTGACCTTGAATGCAAAGTTATCTGGATCACAGCAAAAACGAGTCAGTTATACTAAAATCGTTGTGTTTAAGCGTTTAGTTATACAGCATTTGCTTATCAGCTATTATGTCAAATTACGTAGATGCAAGAGATTTGAACAAGATATCAATCATTGGCATGGCCAATTAATTTTAGCGCATTCTTCACATGTTGTATTTTACAATAATGCAACTAATGAACTTTTTACTAACAGAAAGTAATATATATACTTTACTTACAAAAATTTTTTTAAAATTATTTTTAAATTAATAAATTTAAATATGATTCCGCTCATCTAGGGCACAAATGCGACCAAATGCCGAAAATCCGAGGTCAATCGGTTAATTATTGGCTGAGAAAAGGTACGACAAAACATGGAACGTAGACGAAGACGAGGATGAAGACGAAATTTGCGTTCTAATAGCGCTTTTTTTACACTACGTGAAAAACGCGTTAAAAATCAGTAAATTCTAAACTTAAAGGAACTACAAATTCACTAAAACGTAATAAGAGCGAAATTAAAGTGTGTAATGGAAATGCAATTGAAAACGTGAGAGTCCCTCGCACGAAAAATTGTGCGGAAAATGTACAGGAAAAAATGAATTTCACGTATTTATTGCAAACGAGTTATGTAGAAAACATTACGCATAGAAACGATAAATAATGAAAAACTCGCACTCTCATAAAAATTGCGATATTGCTAGTTATCCTAATATTTATGAATTATTATTGTTTTATTCTTTTTACATAATTAAGTAATTTTTTGATACAGATTTTTATGTTATAAAGGGTATTAATATCTGATAATTACATTAAATAATATTAAAAATTCTTAAAACTAAACCTTACTGAACAGTAGTATAACAATATTATTAGTTATTACAATTATTTTATACATTTTATAGCATAGTGTCAAAACGACACCAGCGGACTCTTAAGGAAAATCTAAATTCCGGACGTTCTAGTGTTAAAAAGTTTACTCAATTAACATACTTTTACACATGTGATATAGAAATAATGGAATTTTTTTACAGTTAAAATATTTTGAACACTCTGTTTAGACCCAAAACGAATTCAGTAAGAACTTAGAGCTTTTTTCTGATAATTACAATAAATTTCAGCAAAACTTGTAGTTTTACCAATACAAGTAAACAAAACACGGGGAAAAATATTTCTTTAAAAAAATTTGCAAACCTCATTACATTTTACAACAACATGTATTTCTTCTCAACACAATATAAAAAAAAATACATTTAAAAATAGGGGATCACCGGATTTCCAAATAATCTAACTTCGGGTCTTCATTTTCAATTTCCCATTCGCATATTCTTCCTCAAATTTGCCAAGCAATTGAATTTGAATCAAGCTGTCTTTCTAGCAGAAGAGCTCACATACGCTTATTCGCTTCCGATACATTTCTTTCTTTACTTTCTAAATGCCTTTTCTCGAATCTACCCGAAATTCGAAAATGCCCATCACCATCCCCGGCCCTTCAAGTTTACTTATATCTCGATGCATACGTAAAAGCCAAGATGAGATCTGAAGTGAACCTAATAAAACATGTCCTTCCCCATATAGTGCTCTTCAATCATGGACTCATTTTCAACAAAAAGATTTCTCGACACTAAACTTGGGTGGAGGCAACGACAAATAAGTACATTATCTCCATCAAAGGGAGAAGCAGGAAAACCAAGGCAATGACTCCGCGAGTCATTTTCGATGCATAAAATATGCCACTCCGGACGTCAAGAAGCTTTTCTGTTGGTTTGACGTCACGTCAGCGTAATGAAGTCTATAGCATGGGTTGCCAACCGCTGAGAATGCGCCTTGACGTATTTGCTTGCATAATAGAGGAGTGGTACACCATTCGCTGAGAGATGTGCAATTAGGAAAAGATGTTTTTGTAGCTCGTAAAGATAGGGAGAATTACATGAAAGGGATTTTCAGATTTTATTTATTTCCCTCATATCCTTAAGAATTTTTAAGATTCCAGACTAGACAACCAGGTTCTGGAATTCTTAAGGCTTAGGGGGAATTTGTTCAAAAGTTGTAGAATAAATTGACATATTTTTTTCAAAAAAAAAAAAAAAAAAAAAAAAAAAAATGAAAGAGTTGGGGAAAAGAGTAGGGATTTTGCGTGCAGAAAGAGTTTATAATGAAAAACATAAAAAACAAGTTATTTTTCGATGTATATATATATATTCTATTTATAAAGAATATGGTGACTATTTTTTCGTATGAATTATCTCCAGTCGGAGTAAAAAAAAAAAAAGCTACCTTGGAGTATTGTTGCATTAAGCAAGATTAGTGTATCGAAGAAAATTTAGCAAAATTCGACAATTTTTTTTAAAAATTTATTTTCATATTTCTAATACCAACAGAAAATACATTTTTATCTGAGCATTAGCAAACTTCCCTTTTAGCTGCATCCCTGACTAAGTAGGTTATTATTTGACATTGTATTTAAATTTTACAGAAATATATGCTAAACACCTTCAAAGTCAACATAATTTAAATTCAATGTATTATTATACATATTGTTTTAGTTTTGTACACCTTGTACCACGGCTGAGATAGCGGTAATATCATGATCGTGAATTGGCTGTCCTTGAATCTTGATGTGGCCGTGGTAGCCAAGTTGTCTAGGCATTGGATCATGGCTAGCGTGTCATGAGTTCGATCCTAGTACCACTAAAGACCCGCTGTGTAGGGGAGAGATGCACGCTAAATCTGTCTAGGGCTCAAACGTCCTCCCGTTGGTGTAGTGTAGTATTTAGGAGAGGGTGTGCTAGCTCAGGTGTCGTCCGCGTCACTTGACCATGGTTCAAAATTACGCGCTCCATTGCCAAAAGCCCTCGTGTAGCTGAACAGTGCGGCGTTAATATTCACTCACTTGAATCTTGGTGTCACTGTAGAGCCACCGGGCAGAGGGACTGGGCATGTAAAATAAGTCAAATTTGAAAGTCCTCCCGTTGAAGCGGTGTAGAAGTTTGGTAGAGTGGGGTACTGGCTCAGATGCCTCGTTCGTCACTTTACCGTAACTCAAAATCGTGATACCCATCACTAATAGCTCTCTTGCAGTTTCAAACTGAGGTATTGATAAAACAACTAATCATGGATCAACAAATCATGATTCATTAACAGTTATAAAGCTTTGTGTGAAATCAATACTTATAAGAGTGATCTTAATGTTTAAACTTAATATGAAGAAACATAGAAAATCCTTATACCATATAGCTAAAGATATATTCTATATAAAAACTCTTATTAACCGTATTGAAAAACAGTAAGCCTTTTTAATTCTTTTTTTTTATAATTATATGTTAAAGTATTTACATATAGAAAGAAACAGACAAAATTTAAAATGTTTTACCATCCTCTGGATCTTAATTAAATCTAATTCTAAGGTAAAAAGCACCCTTTTATATCTAATTGAACTAAGTTGCAACGTAATCTCTTAGTCACCAAATCTGGAAATGGGATCTGAAATTAGTCGCCAGATGTGAGATTGGATCTGAAAATGGAAAATCGTTAATCCTGATAAATGGAATAAAATTATTAATTTATTGTATTGTCATCGGTTCTGGAGAAGTGAGCAAAATTTCGAATTAATCTGACCTTTTAAAGTGAGCAAAAATTGAGTTCAAAGATTCCGTTACATACAATTGAAGCTTATGAAAGGGTGTTAAATAATGAGGTTAAAATCCTGTACCAGAGAAAGAGAGAAAAACTGTTAACGTTTGAAATAACCGAGGGGAATATAAACAGTGTTGATAAATCAAACACACCAAATCATACAAATGTGTAGAAAGGCAGCCATTTTAAAAATAAGCTATTCTATGAAATATATTTACAGTATATTTTCCTAGGAAACCGGATAAAAATTGCACTCAATTCCACAAAAATTTTGAAGTATCCAATCAATAAAATATTTATTCAGCAAAAATCTGCTTTAGTGACAACAAATCTTCGCTGCAGATTCTCATCCATTTGTAAATATCAGAATTGACATCACATATTAACGTCGAAGGAAAATATTCCCAGTCACGTCGACCTATCAAATTTCCAAAGCTTTGCCTCTCTTCAAAAGCTATGATCAGTGCACGTAAAATAAGAATAAGAGTCAGAATAGTTGCAAAAAGCTTTAAAAATTTATTTAAAAGTTAACATTTTCATTTATTTTTTTCTAAAATATGATAAAAATCATACAACAATCATCAAAAGTTCATTTAAATTTACACATTCATTATTATATGTGTAAATGTTCGTATACTCGATAAAGTTATAAGTTTTATACTCCTGGTATTTTTTAGATAGCGGAGTACTTTAAAAAGATTATTAAAAAAATGATAAAAATGTAGCGAGTGAACTATCTTCTTTATTTTATTTCATGATTACGTGAAAGTTTTTAAGCTGGTTAATGGATGAGACATCATTTCTTGTTTGAGTACTCCACTTTTTTTGACAATCACACACACAGACACACACACATACATGTAACTTCCGGACAACACTTAGCGTTTCAGCATCACAGGAAGCAGGCAAGAGACAAAAATAGGCTGCAGCTACACTATCTGGCCAAAAGTATCCGGACATCCAGTGGTATGGACTTAGAGCGTCCTGAGGCACATATTAATATGATGTTGGTCCCCCTTTTGCATGGATGACAGCCTGCACACGTTTAGGAAGACTTTCCACCAATTTTTGATAGGTGACTATAGGAATTGCCTTCCAGGCGTCCATCACAGCTGCAGTGAGTGCTTGCAGTGAGGAATGTCAATTTGGCTGGCTACGTAATCTGAGCTCTAATTTGTCCCAAAGGTGTTCTATGGGATTTAGATCGGGGCTCTGAGAAGGCCAGTCCAGTTTTTGAACGCCCATTTCGTCAAACTACGTCTGTGCAAGCCTCGATGTGTGAATGGAACAGTTATCCTGCTGGAAGAGAAATGGGTCTTCCCCGAAATTTTTCCATAGAGTTGGGAGTGCAGCATTGTCCAGAATGTCCACATACATCTCAGAGTTCATGTTTTCAATTACAGGAACTAACGGACCCAAGCCAAACCACGAGAAACACCCCCACACCATTATGCTTCCCTCACCAAACTTAACAGTCGGCACATAGCAGTCACTAAAGAAACGTTCGCCGGGCATCCGCCAAACCAAAACGCGTCCATCCGACTGCCAGACTGCAAAGCGAGATTCATCACTCCAAAGAACACTTTTCCACATGTCCACAGTCCAATGACGGTGAGCTCTACACCATTGCAATCGATGCTTCGCATTCTGTGGAGTGATGTTTGGCTTGTGAGAGGCTGCACGACCATGGAATCCCAAGTTTTTTAATTCTCGATGGACAGTCCTGCTGCTATCACTAATTCCTGATGATCTTTGGAACTCCTGAGAAATTTCCACCAACGAAGACTTGCGATTTTGTTTCACTACCCTTTTTCAGAGTTCTGCGGTTGCGTTCACCAAGTATTTTCGGCCTACCGGTTCGTTTTTCTGCCGTTTCACTGTCTCGACGTTTCCACTTCACAATTACATCACTCACAGTGAATTTAGGCTTCTGTAGAATGTCCGCAATCTCACGAACTGATTTCCCACAAAGGTGGAATCCCACTTTACTGCCACGATCAAACTCACTAAGCGCCTTTGACTTACTCATTGCCTCACAAACGCATAAATACAATCTGACAAACCACTAGCAACACTTTTATAGCTTTCAATTACGTATCAAATTGCATCACCACTTTTTTAAGGTTTGTCCGGATACTTTTGGCCAGATAGTGTATATACACATTACGAAGACAAAGAGATGAAAAGGGAAAAATTTCCAGAGTCTTGAATATTTATATGAAGTGGCAACTGGAAGTCTTCGAAACCACGTGACTTCTGAGGACGGAGACCATGATTGGTGGAAATATATCGTTCGATGGATTCTGATGTGATCTTACTTGAGAATGCAAGTTGTGAACTTACAAGAGACACGGTTAGAATTATCCCATTATGCGAGTTATACGTTTACGCACGAGTCCTGAAGGCCAGGACTATTACAAATTAAACATGTGTTGAGATGAAATTTAAAGGAATTTATTACATACAAATAATTGCCCAATTTAAATAATATGTTTTTATCGCAGCTATGAAACAATTTGTAAAATGAAAAAAAATATAATCTTTTAATGTTCTTCGTAAACACACAAGTAAAATGCTCATCTTTTATTCCATACTTTATTTACTTATAATTACATTTTTTTTATTTTAGCGAAAGTTCGTGTTGGAAAGAAGCTTAAGGGAGCATAAGGACGAGCCTAAGACGCAAAAAGAAGCAACAAAGGAACTTTTCAGAGCACAAGGCCTTCGTAAAAGAACTATAGTGCTGATATTTAGCTGGTAAGAATAAATTTATTTCATAACTCTGATTTTTTTATTTTATTTTCTGGAATGTTTTTTCTCTTATTAGTAATTCAGATTTGTATACAAATAACTAAACTTCACTATAAAGCGATATATTTTTCTCAGATTAATCAAAAATATAGGAACAAGAAACTAAAAATCAGGCTCTCCTTTTTTACTTCGTTTCAAAGTCTTGTTGAAATATTTGGCAATCATAGCTTGATTAGTTAGAGTGTACAATTCTATAGCATGCGCATATATATACGAGGGAAAGGCAAAAAGTAAAGGGACTTTGGCAATTTCTGTTTCCAAGTCTTAGCAACAGCGCTAGTATCTAGCGTTGAATGAGAGGCAATTGGTAACACTTCGATACTAAGTATCATTTGTCTTCCTTCGTAGTCATTGGACTGTGGCAGATACCAAGCAGATCATTCAATATGGCAGCTCCGTTGTTGATCTGCGCCAAGGAGCAAAGAAGGGTAATGATTTGCTTTTTGTTTGTGGAATGTGTGAAACTTACTGAAATCATTCGTCACATGCAAGCGCAGTATGGTGACATCTGCTTATCGCGAACCAAGATCCATGGAAGGATAGAGCTCTGCAAACAGGCAAGGAGCCTTTATGTGACAACGATAGATCGGGCAGTTTATCCACGCCAACGATTGAAGACAATGTGCAGGTCGTTGAGGGTACAGTGATGGAAAGGAAGGCTTGTTTCTGGTGCAGGTTGCACGACTTTCACAAACAAAGAGCGATTCACTGCCTTCCTTTTTACTTTGGCGCAGATCAACAATGAAGCTACTATGTTGAATAGTCTGTTATACTCCAAAGATAACGAGGGAAGAAGAGAGACAAGTTGTGTGAGAGTGTTGCCGACTACCTGTTGCCAAACATTTGAAAAAAGTATTTATAACAACCCCTTTACTTTTAGATTTTTCCCTCGTATATCAATACCATAGCCACATCGAAATGTTTTCAGTTACGAATTTTAGCTGAAAAATAGATGGATTTCATTCTTTTATTCTTAATAAAATATTTAATCATTATTTTATAATTATAAGTTGTGCCAGTGAAGTCAGAACTTTTGAATAACGCTAATGTTTGTTTTGAATTCGTTGAGTCAGGGGAAAAAATTAGAATACCAGCAAAGAAAATCAGAAGCAAAGCAATACTTTGTTAGAACAAAAACGTCACACATAATCAAGTTTACTTATCAGTGAGTCATATCATGTCATGTCAAAACATACTCAAAGCATACCAAGTTCAATAATCATCTAACCTCTACAATATTCTTCAAAGATACTAATATTACAAAACCATTGAAGTGATAGATAAATAATACCATAAAATTACTGGAATAAACATACATTTTGGTACGCGTGTGTCAACTATGTTTATTGAAAGGTAGCATAATGTTGACTTATAAATTAATTTTCTCAATTTTATATTCTATTAACAGACCGAAAACGCTCGTATAAAATGTAAATAAAAAGATCCATAACATAACATAACCCAACATGTTATCGATTATTCCAATACTGAGAAGTGAAACAATCGATTAGAAATGGGACACACAACGATATGTTGCCAATTCATTATTGTGTCAATACTTCCCTCCTCTCTCAGGAACTCTCGACAAGTTTTCAGTAGTTTTGTTAAGAACAAATACACATCAAACAAAATCGGTACAATCAATACTGAATTATTAGAATAAGTTTTAGTATTTAGAATCAAATTAGGAACAATTTCCTGACAATTCCTGATAAAAGCAAGCATTAGTCACAAACCAGCAAATCAAAGTATTGATCTTGCCTATAATGACAAGACCGTTACCTTGGCAATTGAGCTATGGTTTATATAATAAAATGCGCGATTATTTTCTTATTAAATGTATAACGTTGATTTCTGAATGAAACGTATTCCGTATAAAATAATATAAAGCAAAAATTAAATTTACGTATTCCAATTACTCAAAGAAGAACTTGTGTGTGTGAGATCTTTCTTTTTCATAATGTTTTTAGAATTAGTGTAATTTTTAATGATATTTTAATCAAGAACGTTCATAAAATTTTATTGTTCGAATGAAGACCATTACACACGATTTAAAAAAATAATTAAGTATTAATTCTTTTTTTTAAAACTAATTAATTTTTAAAAGGCACCCAAGTGTTTTTTAAACTTTACTTTTGATTATTTCCCTTTTCTTGATTTTACTACAAACTCTAAAGTTTCATGACAAAGTAATTTTACTATCTTTTCACCTATGTCTAACATAATAAAACCTGATATAATTTGTTATACATGTCTTATTGGGATAAAGAGTTAAAACTTATGTCGATAAATTCCATGCATAATAATTACCTTAGCGTCAGAACTGTCATATGCTGTGTAGTCGAACGAAAACATGCATAGATTACAATAATATTCATGCCGACTCCACTTGTCTTAAATATTTATAAGCAGTTAATTATTCCTGGTTGTGTTTGTGTCAAGCTCATATTTTATCTCTTTGTGCTCTGTTTAGAAGTAATAAATTACATTAAGATTTCGTTCGTATAAAGCTTATTAGCTTTTAGCAATTATCAAAACAGATTTCTCATTTGCAAAACATATACAAATTACAGATTCTTTGTTTACAACAGACGCAATGTCGAATCAATTTTAGTTCCTTCATGAAAATAATACGTTTCCATTCGTATGTAGCCTTAAAATATTCAGAAGTTTCATAGAATATTATACTATTTGATGTGGATGAATTATAATATTATTATTCCACATCAAATAGCTTGTTGTTCTGAATTTGCTACATTTCTAATACAATTATGTATACAACATCACATTTTTGATGTTATATATATACATAATAGCATTTTATATACATACTATAGTGTTTGATAACACCGTAATTTAATGTGCAGTAACCGATAAACAGACGGAAAATAAATGCCAGTGCAATAATAATATTTCTTTCTCTATAATAGCTCTAAAGAAATTATTTTGTGAAGATGTTATCTTACGTTTGTTTTCATCCTGACGTCTTCAAGACATCGTTCTATTCATAATCCCTTTATTAATTACACATTTAATATGAGTGATATTACGTTATCCTTTTTGCAAAGAATTAACTCTATTACGCTAGCAGCGTATCTGGTTCTGCAATTGAATAAGGCAAAATAGCTTTTAAACAATGATAACATTAAAAATAGTTCTGAATTCTAAGAACGATAAAAATATCCAGCCATTTTAAAATTCAAACGTTTTATTCCACACACATACAAAAAAATACAATACCAACTATTGCCAAAATACAAAAATAAGACTTATACTTAATATTTAAATTAGGTTACAGTGAATATACACAAGTGTAGATGCCATGAATTAATCCAAAAATAAATTCTGAAGACATGACAGTGATGTATCAACTGCAGCCAAATTTCTCACAATGTCCCACATAGTAAAATTTAAGAATGGACTGACAGCAATATTGCAATCACTACAGGATATGAATAACTCTTTTGCAAATATTAAATCACATGTGTGATTCTACAGAACATTCATAAATTTTCTAATTTATTTGAGAGTCAAGAGCTTTAAGTTGAAAAAATGTTTAGTATTCGTACAGGACTACTCGTTCTTATTCGTTTTGTCACTGTATATTTTGTTTCATTGACAGTACCGACTTGATTCAATATGAATTAAAAGATGCCTTATTTTGCAAAATATATGTCATATTCAATAAAATAGTGTAAACAAAATTTTATTTTAAATCAAATATCACAGTACAAGGGGATTCAAAAATCAGGGGACAAACTTTGAAGGGTGGTAGAGCTTATTAAAACAAACAATGTTTCTATAGGACTTATAATGTGGCTTTCTTCGGTATTTGCAGGTTCGTTTGATTTAGTCAATATTCTTATTCAATAATTTCATCTCAAATAATTACTCAATTTAAGTTAACAAAACAACTTTAATAATCTCTAAATTACTAATTGTTAAATTGGTTCGGAGCTGGTTATAGCGCCAGCTACTCGCTTCAAAGTAGTTCATACATCTCGTAAACAAAAGCACTTTTTCACAAAACAAGGGGGAGGGTTACAACAATTTTCTGGCGTAAAGAATCATTGCCAAGGGGTCGATGAACTGGGGTTTTAACACTCTGCCCCCGGATGAACTACTGTTCACCAATCAAATTAAAAATGAAATTTCTTCTAAAGCAAATACAAATATAAGGAATTAAACATACTTACAATAAACACTGTATAATGAATTAATTTTCACTATATATATAAATCTAGAGATATACAATAATACTGGGTTCTGTACTTCAGGTGAATGAATTATATACAGATTTCAGTCATTCAAATCTAGTTCAAGTTTGTATAGTAACTGAATAGGTCGCTTAATATCACCAGACGAAGTCTGTACAGCACACGAACGCACTTTACTGTCTCTGCCCTGAAACAGTTCTCTGATTACTCCGAATTTCCACAAATGTTTTGGCATTTTGTCTTCATGAAGAAGGACGACATCTGATTTTAAATTTGCAAGGCATATCAGTTGTATTTGTAAAGTTAGCGGATCGAAGCTCCAGCAGATATTCTTTCCGCCAATGTCTCCAGAAATGGTTTATAACTTGTTCTTTGTATTTGAATATCTTTGTCAAAATTTTCTTATTTGACTCGGGATCTTTGGTTGATTGAATGTCCGGTAAGGAATTCAAACGTTTGCCAATCAAAAAATGTAAGGGTGTCAGTGGATGTGGTTCTTCATTTTCTTCGTAAGAAAGTTAAAGGACAGCTATTAATTATATGGCTTCAATTTCCATTAATGTAGTTTGAATATCCTCGTAATTAAGGCAAGATCTTCCTAAGATTTTTTTCAATGGTGTTTTAACAGAACGCACCATTCGCTTCCTAAAGCCTCCCCACCAATTGGCTCTGAGAATAATAAATTTCCAAATAATTTCATTTTCAATAACGTATTGCTGAACTTTAGATTTGGAGATTAGACTCCTCACATCATTTAAAATTTTATTAGCTTCAATAAACGATTTAACATTATCACTATAGATTCTTTTACAAAGTCCTCTGCGTGATATGAATCGTTTAAAGGCTAAAAGAAATGTTTCGGTTTCTTAAATTCATGGCTACCTCAAGATGGATAGCTCTAGTGACAGTGCAAGTAAATTAACAATGTAAACTTTTCCGATCCTGCATTTGTTTTAATATAAATATGACCAGCAAAGTCAACTGCACAGGTGAGGAAAGAGGGAGATTCAATTATTCTATCCTTCGGTAAAGGTGCAATTTCTTGTTTTCCAGGGGGCATTAATTTTTTTGCAAATGATTTCTGCTTGCATAGAGATTTTGGTTATTTCCAAGCTGCTGATATTCTCTGGGATTGCTGGTCGTATAGTAAACACACGATTTTCCTTATCCAGTAACAATTATGCCACGTATGAAAGGATCTTCGCAAAATGCCAAGATTAAGTCTCAATCATTTCCATTCGAATATCATTTTCGTCTTTGTTTAACTTGTGAGGAACGATATGTTGACACACGCCATGCATTTTAAGATCTTTAGCCAGAATCGGTTGACATGTGGCCTCAAAGATCCTGCTTCTGCTTCTTCGATACTGCTGTTTGCACTATTGTTCTAGGCTTCTTCTTACGTACCGCCACAAATACCATTTCGATGTTCTCAGTGGTGCTCGAAAGTAGAGGATAGCCAGAGTGGCCGATGTCTTCGTCACTTCCCCTGCCTTCTTTGAAACGTCGAGGCTACACAAAAACAGGCATTCATGATTATGTATCACTGCCGTACAGATCTTTAAAGATTTTGTAAGTCTTCGTATCACTCTTATCTTCGTAGCACACAAAATTTGGTACCATACCATGCTCAACAAATTATTCTGCTTTCTTTTAATCGTCAGATACTTAATGCATCAACCTAAGAAATACGACCCAGGGCAAACCACTGACCCCATGATTTGAGACCAAACATTTATAGAAAAGGACAAGAACTCAGTAACTCAGAAATGTTATCATAGTCACTTAACTGCAAAAATTTTTGCGTTATAGGCTCAGTCCGGGAACTTTTGAATCCTTCCTAGCATATATACAACCTCATATATATACCTTGAATATATATATATATAAACACCCAACAGCCAAAGCATTATGACCACCTGTCAATAATGAGTTGACCCACCTTTGGCGCGCAACACAGCTTCAACCCGCCTTGGCATGGATGCCACAAATCCTTGGTAGATGGCCGGAGAACAGATTGTGCCAGATGTTTAAGCAACGGTCACGCAAATCCGAGATATTACGAATTGGTGGTCTTTGAACTCTGAGCTACCGTCCCATGACATCCCAAATGCGTTCTATCGGATTGAGATCTGGCGAGTTAGGCGGCCAGGACATTAACTGGAATTCAGCATCATGTTCCTGGAACCAATCCAACACAATTTTAGCCTTGTGACACGGGGCGTTGTCCTGTTGGAACATTCCATTTCCAGCTGGAAAAAAAGAGGTCATGTAAGTGTGCAACTGTTCCGCAATAATGATCAGATACCCTGTAGTATTCATGGTCTTCTCTACCACAACCACGGGTTCCAGAGACGCCCAAGAGAACGTCACCCAAAGCATAATGCCGCCCCACCGGCCTGTGTATGGCCTACTGTACATTGAGGGAGCAACTGTTCGTCTGGAAGACAACGTATCCCGACACGGCCATCGGCGTGAAGAATGACAAACCGTGATTCATCTGACCAGGCAACTCTCTTCCACTGATCCATGGTCCAGTCGCGATGTTCCCGGGCCCAGCGCCGGCACAGTTGGCGATGACGCAAAGGCACATGAGTGGGACGTTTTCTGCGTAGCCCCATATCCAACAGTGCGCTCTAATACTATTTTACATGGCACTGCATTGTATTGGGCTATCAGCTGAGCCACTGTCTGGCTCCTGTTTTGCTTCACCATGCGAGACAGTCTCCGACTACCTTTTTATTTGATAGCACATGGACGTTCAACGCCATGTCGTCTACTGCTGGTTTCATTGTCATTCATCCACTTTGCATAAGTACTAACAACTGTAGATCGCAAACAACCCACGAGTCGTGCAGTTTCGGAAATACTTTTCCCGCGCGATCGAGCCATTACAATCTGCCCTCTATCAAAGTTGCTTATACCCACAGCCTTTCCCATCCCACACAGAAATAAGTAAAAAAATGATTCTTCAGACTCTCCAGCAGCAGTTAAATACCACTTCCACCTGATCACGAGCCTTTTACGTCATCCAGTTGAGTTCATTGAAAAATGTAGGGGTGGTCATAATTTTTTGATTCTTGAGTGTATAACAAAAGGACCAGATAGTCAGCGTGTTATTAATCTCACTTTGAAGAATAATTTTTTTTATTAATTTTTTTACAGTTTACGTTTTTTGATACACATACGGAAATAAGATATTATTAAAAATTTCAGTGTTTTCCCTAAACAACCAAATCTAAACCGTGTGCCTATTTATCAGCATGCTTTTCACGGTGATATGTTTTTATGTATTTAGAAATTATAACTAGACAGCAGTTGCCTTACAATAATTTCAGGATTTTTGTTTCGGATTTATATTTTCACACAAGATCTTTTCTTTATGCATTCTATACTATTTTGTAAACCTTAAATTCTATGTGTGTGGTTAATAATTTATTCATTCATTTTGAAGTGTCTGTTCATTGTATATAGTCCTTTTCTGTTGTTTACATTTGATTTTGCCTTACTAAACTGAGGACCATTACCAATAGCGACTTTTGTTACAGTCAAATTGGTTTAAACTCTCTCATTCGGTCCTATGTCTGATATTACTAGACTCCCTTTTTAATTTTTTTTTCGCATTTTTTACTTCCTTATGCACACATTTATTTAGAAAGTTTTTTAATTTCTCGCAATTTTGATTTTATTGTTTACTCTTTATACTTTTAAATTTATTTTATGTTTCTCTCATTCACATACATACATATATATATACAGTCTTAAAATCTTGTTACTAGGAAATTTTTCTTCTCAAAATGTGTTTCATCAATTAATCTTGTTCACAGGGATTTCACTTTACTTTTTATCTTTCACAGATGCCAAACGACTCTTCTTTTTACTTAGTTCCTTCAATTAATTAAATGGCGTGATTTGTAAAGTTTTAAATGGCTCTCTCGATGTTTGATGATGTCTTTCTTCATTTTGTCTTTCATTTGTTGCATTTTTATCGTTGCTTTAGAATGGCTTTCCAATTATTTTTTTATTAAAAAGGAAAAGAGCGGGATTCTACTATAATAATCAATTAATAACCCTTTTTGTGAAAGCTACATGTCGAAATGCCAAGACCATTTGATATTTGCCCGTTTACTTGTTAACACGAAAAACAGATTTGTTCATATATTTTATGTTTGCAGTAAGTTATTACACAATAATTTCCTAGAGATGTTTTAAGCAATTTGTGAACATACCTTTTATTAATTTTTCACCCACTGTAAATAATATTCAGTTTAAAGCTCAGTTTTATTTAAACTAATGAGAACAAACCATTTTATCTTGGTCTAACAGGAATATATGCATCATTAAAACACATTTTGTCTTAGTATCCTTTTTCAAGACCTTCACTTAAAATAGTTTTTCAACGGTTATTGTTAATTCTTCTGTTTTTCTTTTTTCGGTAAATGTCATGCTGTAAATTTTACACAGACACACAAACACTGGCATGCACACACAGAGGCGCACGCACGCACGCACACATATACATACAGGGTGTCCAGCCTTAATGTGACCCAATAGCTAATTCCCGAACCGTTCGGTTTAGATATGCACTTCCAATTTGAAAAATGTTTTAAAACAGGTAAGGAATGCTTTTACGTTCTTTTAAAACCAAAAACCCATTTAGAAAAAAATTACAAAAATTAATTTTTTATACGGCCCCCAGGTCCTATTACTTATATTTATGAAAAGATGCAGTACACAAAAACAAAGTAAATACAAAAAGTTTCATTTTATTACAATAAAAACTGGCCGAGTTATGCAACTTTGAAAATCATAAATTATATCAATTTTCTGGGCTACTTTCAAGAAGCTAGTAAGGGGCTGTCTCCAAAGTGAAATTAATTGGAACTCTGCTAGGAAACTTTCGCTCTTGCACGTCACTCTTATGTAAATCGTTTATAAATTCAAAAGCATACGTTAATAATACACAATAATTGAGTACTTAAGAAATAAAATTTATTCTGTGTACGGGTAAAACATAGAAAAAATAAATATTTTCGACGAAAAAACATTTCAAAAGCAGTTCCAAAAAATTAGACTTATATGCTGCGGCTTCAGTCTGATTTGCTACGTTTTTGCTGATCATGAAGAAATTTAAAAATCTGTTGTGTAGTCGCTTGCAATTGCATACAGTCGTATTCTAATTTTACGAATTCTAGTACGGGAGAAAGAGATGTATACAAATGAAAAAGACTGCGAAATGGTACTGTTTTATGGGCAGTGTAATCGAAATAAGAGAGAAGCAGCAAGACTTGATGCCATTAAATTTCCCACTCGAAGACATCCATCTTATTGCACAATTGCCCGTAATGTTCAGCACTTGTATAAAACTGGGGGTTGCAATAGAAGTATTCCCTGTCTCGTGCCTTCACCATTATTTAAGTTAATTTGGTCATTCTGATATAATAATGCCTCTGATTCATGATTGGCGCATCATTCCACATTATGCTATAATTTAAACGGAAAATCCTGTATTATTTTGCTGCTATTTGTTAAAACAAGGTGTTTTAACCTTTTCGGTACAAGTTGTATTTATTTAATTTAATTTTTATTGTTTGCCATATAGCAATACAAATTGTCAATCTATGATGTTTTCTGCGATGTTTTTATTTTTGTATGATGTTTTTTTGTTGCTCTTTCTGTAAATAGTGAATTACTGTTCTCTAAACTGATTTTATATACGACCCCTTTTTCTGAGCAACTCAGATGCTTCAAATTTATGTAGGCATAACTCGGCCAGTTTTTTTCGTAATAAAATGAAATTTTTTGTGTTAACTTTGTTTTTGTGGCACTGCATCTTTTCCTAAATACAAGTGATAAGACCTAGGGACCGTATAAAAATTTAATTTTTGTAATTTTTTTTTCGAAAAGCACATAAAAACATTCCTTACATTTTTAAAAACATTTTTTCAAATTGGAAGTGCATTTATAAACCGAACGGTTCGGGAATTAGCTATTGAGTCACATTAAGGCTGGACACCCTGTATATATAGAGAGAGAGGGTGAGAGAAAAAGATTTATATATTCACTTCGTATTTGCAAAACTTTTACAGTTCTATTTATCAAGAATCTGAAACTATATTTTAGACAATGAAAAATTTAGATAGTTGATCGTTAAAAAAAGGAAAATAATGTATGAAAAATTGACACATATGGAAGTGTATAACTGCATCAAAATTATCTGAAGGTAAATTTTAAAAAAAATGTGGGAAAACTATGCATAACTATGCATAAATTATTTTATATAAATAGAAACTATTTTACAGTATAATTAATTTCCTAATGTTAAACTCCTTTACAATATGGACCTTTAATTCAAATAAGCATGCGATGAAGTTTTTAAAGAAAAAAATCTAGCGCTAATATTTTTTTTTCCAATTTCAGAGTGGTAATCGTGCATTAAATAAAATTTAATCTGCACATCTGAAAAAAAAACTCAGTTTTTTAATAGCTGCCATAGTTGCAGATTTGCTCTCCCCCCCCCTCCCACCACCAATCTAATTTTTTTTTTAAATTTTTGAAAAGAAATTTAATTTTTCCTCCGATTATAAAGATTTTTTTTGTATATTTTTGAAGTATAATACGTCGTATGATATATTATCATTAATGCTCTGTTGATAAAATTCTTCACAGACTGTTTTTTTTTAAAATTACATTTACTTGTTATAAAAATGAATCTTAACCAGCTTCACTAACATTTCTATGGTCCCGCGGCCAAGAGAAAAATTACTAACTATCCACTTCTACTAAATAATCTGAAAACAAAACAGTGCGAAAAAACTAATTATCTTAATGAATGAATTCAAAGTCTTTCAATATATGTTTAACCACATGCTATATATAAAGCCATTTAAACATTTATAGCAGTTTCTCTTTAGATTTTTTTGTAGATCGATACTAGAAGTAATTGTGGCAATTTTTTTTTGCCATAACCACCAATAAATTTCATTTTAGTTGACTGTTGTAAATCTATAGTGGGCTGTTACGCTTCTTCTTATGGGCAATCTCTTTTTCACCCTTCTCCATTGGATACAATGAGGCTGTAGACTTTTTTTCCCTTTCTTTTTGACTTGAGCGGTGGAATGAAAAATTGTTGAACATTCTCAACTCGTACCATGTTCTTCGGTATAGACATTTCCCTCTCATACCCCCACTCCTCTTTTTAGGCATTTTATTGGAGAATGTAACAGAAAATGGCCTTCTGAAAAAGACTTAGATGTAAGCTTTATAAGAGAAAATGTTTTAGGACACTAGAATCCTCCTCTTCTTTCTTTCTTCAAAAGCCTTTCAGTGCGTTCGATAACTTTGCATATTTTAATATTATTTGAAACCCTTTTCCTTGTAAAAGTAAAAATAAATGAAAATAAAATTCGTTTCTGTGATAACACATAAAAGTATGGCTTAGAAATATTTTTTTTTTGAATATTTGTAGGGATTATTATTGGTTATTGAAATATAATAGGTAGAGATTTTATATAAAGAAAAACATAGAAGAAATATATTTTTCCAGCTAACTTCCGTGAAACATTTATAATTATATAGTATATTACATAAATAAAAATTAAAGTATTATTCACTTAATTATGTCGAATACTTCCAATTTCTATACTAAAAATCACTAACCCTTTTGGAGAGTTATTATTGATTTATTATAGTTACAATTAGAACATATGACTATCTTCATAAAACAGTTTAAAATACTGAAAGTTTATGCGTTGTTCAGGAATTTTAAAATGCATTTTTATATTCCATACTAATCTTCGTAATATATATATATATATATATATATATTAATTCTAATCCATCAAATATTGTGTGTTATTCCGAATGCACATGACATTAGTTCCAAACTTAACATGCATAGATAATTGTTTCGGTTTATATAGAGGATGGGCCTATACATTTATTTTAACCATTTGTTTAGTCTACTTTAAAAAACTAAATTTCTATTCAATACAAATTAAATGTTTTTATGAAAAATTATTTTTTATTGCTGTGTATTATGGTACCATTATATTATTTTTCTGAACCACTACTCAGAGTTCATAATGAAATGAAAATTATTCGATTTTTGATATTTAAATAGCAAAAAAATTGTATCTGATTAGAAAGTTTGACTTAATAAGCAACTAATGATATATTTAATATTTTATAGAAATATTTGGTATCCATATATTTTCCAAAACGATCAATTGTTTTCAGATTAAAATATTTTCTCAAAATTCTTACTCCGACTGACAAATCAAAATATAAGATATTCATCGAGAGCAAAATGTTGCAGTCAATTGAAAGATATCAATAATAATATAAATTTATTTGCTATTATTGTCTTTATTCAAAAGATTGAACAACATTATTGATAAAAATGTACCTGTAAAATACACACAATTATATTCTAAAAAATAGACTTTTCCTATTGCAATTTACACATATGATAAAAGTAATGACTTTGTTAGAATACAACTACAAGGAACGATAAAAATATTCTACATCGGAACGAATTATTTCTAGTACGATTTTGTTCACGTATTAGCATAATAGAACCAAAATGAAGAATTATATTTTTTTTTCCAAATATTAGAAACACTTAATCATAGAATACTCAGAGCCATTTCATTTTTGAAAACTGCTAATTATATGAATAATTTGTTAGCAGATGAACATAAATAAGTTATCTTCTCTTAAATTCCTTATAAAATTAAACATCGAATCTCGAATCAGAAAATTAACTTCGAATATACATTATAATACAATAATCTTTGATTAACTAGTCGATGATTTAAGAAATGAAATTAATGTAATACACTAGCGTATTAAAATTTAAAATATATTGTAATTGGAATTATAAACATACAGACAAAAACAACAACAACAAAAACAAATAAAATGTGGTGAAAAATCATTATCATAAAAAATTGCAAAAGTACAAGTGAATACCAAAATATTAAGTATAAAAAATAAATATCATAAAAACATTAAATTCCAATTAATTAGTGTTGTTATCTAGGGCAAAATTTATACATTAAAAGTAATTCTGTTTTTAAAAATTCAATTATTGTCTTTGAATGAGCTTTCTTAGAATAATCCATATACTAAATTTGAAAAGACTTAATTTCAAAGGAATTATCCAGAAATAAATTTTGTGCACATTTTAAGTAATCTCATGTGTATGTCATGAAGTTGAAGATTCCTTCAGAATATGGATTAAAGATTATTAAGTTGGAAACCTGATATTGTGAAATCAAATAAAAGATTGTCTTCATCATTTGCGGAAATTAATTAAACCCGAAATATCTTGTTCTATTACTGCATATCATAATTAATTTAATTCGCACAGCAATGTACATAATTAGTTCTAATTAGTTATACAGGGAAAATACGTCTGTAACTTAGAATTAAGAATCTTTCAGAACTTTAAGGATTTTTTTTAAATTTCATCATTTTGTAAAGGATTATACAATGACGCACACCGTAAAATCTCGTTTGAACTATTAAATAAGCTTAGCAGGATTATATATTAGACAAACTTAGCTAGCATTAGCCTGAACTTTTCATGTCTCAAAGAACAAGAAATGGCATGCTGAAATATTTTAAATATTAGAAAGAATGTATTAGTTTGAATAACATTAAGTTGACATAAACTCAACTGTATATTTTCATTTTAAATTCATTATGGAAATTATTTTATGGAAAACATCTTAACTTACGAAAATTACCACCACATTTATAATTTGCCAGAGATGTATTATCACAGCGTAATTATTTAAAATGTCATTAAAATTTCCATGCGACTTTTCATGAGTAACAAAGTCAAATTTATTTAAACTAGTATAAAAAAATATGATGGTCAAGTACTTTAAATATTAGCAAAAAAACTTTAAAAAACTGTTTGTTATTTGTTTGTTTGTTTCGTAACGTTTAAAAAAATTCACTAACTGTATTTTCTTTTAAAAATATTTGTTTTCACTTTATCTGGGAATGAAATTATTTTTTCCGGACAATAATCAATGTGCGAAGAACAAGGATTGAAAATCTAGCAAAATCAACCATATGAAAATAAAAAATAAAAAATTAAATAAATATATATATATATATATATATATATATATATATCACGTTTAAGCATTTAAATATTCACATGATTTTCCCCTATAAAATGACTAATTAACGGGATGAATGTAGAATGAAGATAGTTTTAAAATTTAGGCTTATGGTACACTGCTATTTTAACGTGACAAATAATTTTGGTTATCTTACCTATACAAAGTATAGTAGCAGGAAAGCATTGTTAAATGCGTAAGTAGATTACAGACGTACGGGATCCGAGTTTATGCTACACCTCTGCAGCCTCTGGCAGCTAAGACTCATCTAACCCTCGTCTAAGTGCTTGTGTGAGTACTTGTTGAGCAGTGAACTAGCTCTTTTTGGCTCTATGGCTGTACGATCGTCCTAGGGCGACATGACAACACATTTACCTCTAAGGCGTTAATATCAGAAGGGCGTTGAAACCCTTCATGGAATTAAGTATAACACTTCCTATTCCATCCATTCTATATTCGCATGATGTTGCCTGGTTTCGACCAATGCAAGTAACAGTTTAGTGGAACGCACTACCGATAAACCTTTGTCCTTCCACTAAATAATTCTAACTCTTGCTGATAGCTGTTTCTCCTTGTTCATACCACGCGTAGCTACCTCTCAAAAACAACCAGCCTTCAAATGTCATTTCAGAATGAGAAACCCGGTTAATTTACCTTAACGCAAAGAGTACCTTACATTGTATTCAAAATTTAAAATGTCGTTTCTGTATCCAGTGTGCTTTGATTGCGTTTAAACGCTAGTTATTTGCATATCGCGGCAAATTCTATTCCATGCCAGTTAAACATTTCAGTTAACACTCTTTCATGACTTGCAGTTTTAATGACTCGAAATGTAGATAAAGACATTTAAAAATGCTCATAATTATCAGTTTTATATTTCGTTACAAGACATTTTGAAAAGCCACAATTCTTTGTTTATAGTCCTTTTGGATAATTATTAAAAATAATTAAAAAATGAAATATTAAGCGAACAAAATAATTAGATAAGTTTCTGAAAACTCATAAGTGAAACAACGAAAATTATGAGTTATATTGCAGAGCCTTTGAATTCCAATTAAAAATGATTAATAAATCGTAAACGAAATGAGCTTTATTGGAATTGTGCTATGACCGTGCCTGATAAGTACCTGTAAACTATTAAAATACCAATCATGGCCAATAACGTAGAAAGCATTTACCAGATTACTTCAGAATCTGCATCGTAATAACATGTTTATAATTGATTCCCAATGTTCCTCTTAGAACAAATGTTAAGCTTTGAATGATGCTTAGCATGGCTTATATTATAGAATTCATATTGTAAAACATAAAGACGAATGTAAATTTTTCAATAAAGTCAAATAACAAAAATACTTATATTTAGAAAAATATTTAATATGTTTTCATGCAAATACCTAGCACGTTTAAAAGTTTTTACTAGTCATATGCAATTATAGAAATTATGCGTTTACATAATGTTAAATGTAGTGTTACGTTATGGACACTTCTTCACATGTGTGAAGGATCTCCTTATTTAGCACACATGCTCTTTGAAAGTAAATCGTATTTTATTCTGACACTATTTATTAATCACAAAGAATTTAATTAAAAGAAAACAATTAGTAAATAATAATTGTACAATAATGAACGTAATGGTTAAAAATGCATGAATTCAAAAGTCACACAGGAATAAAAATTCGCAGTGCCGATATCGCGTTAGGTCAATGTAACCACGTACTCGCAATCAAGTTTATGCTTTTATGAGGCATCTCTGCATCGATCATGTATAAGCTGGGTAGATCCTTGTAGAAGATTTTAAAGCTTTCACTCGAAGTAATCATCCTAGACCTTTCTGGAGTTTTCTGGTACATCTATTTTCTTGCCCAATTTGGAAAATGGCAATATCTGATGGTTAGATTTGTCATCAAAATGTTCGCCAATATCATTTCTATTTAGTATTTATTATTGAAACAAAATTCTCTTCACACGAAAGAGATATTTCCGGCCACAATACTGGTTCTACAGAGAAGCAATAGGATCTGAAATCGGCGTAAACGTTGTAAGAATACTTTAAGAATAAGTTACCTGCCTACTTTTGGTATTTAAAAGAAATTTTGCGTAATTTTAAAAAAAATTATACATTAAAAACATTCTGTGAAACATTTCATGTTCCATATATATATATATATATATATATATATGTTTTATCCGTGAAAAATCTATCGCAGGTTCACAAGCACTGCTTCTTTTCTGGGTCTCAACTACCTGTGCATCGAGTTGGAAGGAGACGTGCACTACAACGTGCTGTGGTCAGCAGTGGCCGAAGTATTGGGCTGGGTGGTGGCAGCTATTCTTCTCAAGTGCACGGCACCGAGAAGATGTTCAAATTGCGTCATCTGCGCCGTGGGAGGAGTACTCTGCATCAGTCTCGCCATTGGGAGACGAGGTAAGAGAAGAAAAATGCAATATTTCCAAACATTTCAATATTTTTAAAAACAACTCCATGCTCACCATAACATGGATAGTAAAGGAATAAAAACTGCTTATTTTAAGCTTAATAAATTAATTTCAATCCGAATATGGAGAATCATTTTAAAATGTAAGATCTATAACCAAGCAGGGAATTTTGTACTTTTAATACACGATGAGATTATGGCTTAATCCATATTGATATTTCTCATTGAACTTTTATATTTTTGTGTTGTTGCTTCTTTATTCATATGGTTTAACTTAGCTGCACCTCTCTATAAAACCAAAAATAGTCGTCGAACCACATGTCCTCTCTTGAGGTTTTTGTAAGGGGAAGAGAGATGGGAGTTACCTGACCTCGACAGGGTGTTTTCCCACAAACTTGGAATGGAACCGAGGACAAATGTACTGTCACCCTTTTGGTGCTCATGGCTAACGAATGACGTAAAAACCTAGCCCCTTGCCGCAATGAATTTTGTTCGCTTTAATCTGATGTTATTATCGTTAAGGTGACATAAGTAACCATAATTTACTTGTTTACTTAAAATTCTGTTCCACAGTTTTTGTGTTTTTCGAAACTATTTGTTTATATAAAAGAGTAAGTTCATCATTCTTCCTCGTATTTTTAGCTTGATACTACGGGTAAAAATAATATTAAGTACTTATATGCAAAAAGTCTGATAACATCGATAGTTTAATAATAAATTATAATAATACTCCATTATCCCCTTCGGGACGAGCGTCTCACCGGTGAGCCAGCATGAAAAACCATCAGCAGCCTAGCATCCCACCGGCGAGCCAAGCACCTGGAATATTTTTAGCTCAGTTTTTTGGCAATAGATGGCATGCTATGTCCAAAGAATTTGAGATACATGGAGATCTGTCCTTCTACTCGAAATGAGAGAAATATTACTCACATACACGTGGTTTTTGTTTTATAAACATAAGGGGAAAGGATTGTTTCCAAATTGAGTGCTTTGCGACTGCTCTTGAAATGAGCCTATTCTTTTTGTTTATAGTGAAGATGAGAGATTTATATTTTCGCAAAAGCATTTGATTTGCGGTTTGCAGTCGGGTTTTTTATGGATAATTAGATCTGGTAGACAAAATTTGTCTTTTTTTCTTACTTTTTTTACAAGGTCGACTTTTACAAATACTTACAATAAAATGTTTAAAAACTTTTACTTAAACAGAAAGTGGCTGAAGTAAGTAAAGTATATTAATACGAAAAATATAAAGCATATGCCGTTCGTATAATATACATAACAATATTGAACAACGCGTTTATATTTCGGTATTTTTATGGATTTAGGCTTAACTACACAAAATCCTCCGGCCTGTGAGTGACACTCGTGATAGAAACCTCCGGCCCTGGCGGTACACACGCGTTTGCACCCTTCGTCACGAAAGGGTTATACAAAATATCCATTTCTGTTATACTAAATATCTCCGTTAATAGATTTGTTATTACCTTTGCAATTTGTGCTTACACGATTCTATTTGCAATCGACATAATATTACAACATCGGTCAAATGACAAGGATGGCACCCCACTTGGAACCCAGCTCTACAAGCTTTACATCATGCCAACATGAGAACTTTGTACCATGGCATATTTAACGTGTATTAGTCCCTCTAGGTGTCAGGTCTTCAGTGGCACAACGACTCGAACTCAACGATTGGAAGACACGATCATGACCACTTTGTTCAGGAGGCTTCAAAACGTTTTCACTGAGAGCATAAGCAAATTGGTTAACGCAACGTATTTCTGTCAATTAACCCTCAGCGTACGGCCCTGCGATTTCAGCGGGGTATCAATTTCGTCCCCGATTACGGGTCACAGGAAAATCTCTGGCGAAGAATTCCTTCCCCTTATTTTAATACTGATTCCCGCTTTCCCCGTGTAGATTAAAAAACAACATCATTTGATGCTTATTTTCACATCCAGATGGCATGAAAGGGTTCAGGAACTTCTTTTCTTTTGCTTGATCCCCCCCCCCCGCGCTTATTTGTGAGTTTGCATGCTTTTTGAAATATATAGATTTGCCTCTCAGCATCCCTCTACTAATCCAGGAAATTATAAATCCAGGATTCCAACAAATATTGACGAAATGATGTTATTTTTTGCCCTTTTATTTTATCAAGGTGTAGTAAAAATGCCGGAATATCATTGGTATTGGTCGAAAAGAAAATCTATAAACACACCCTTATTTTCAAAATTATGAAGCGTGATCGCATATACTTGTTGATGAGAAATCTTCTTTTTGTTAATGATGAAAATTTTGATCAACCCATTCTTAATTCTAAGTTATGGAAAATTTATGATGTTTTTGAACACTTCAGAAAAAGACTGTAGAGGAATCACTGATGATTCGCAAAGGTCGTTTGTCATGGAAACAGTATATTTATTTCAAGTGTTTCTTTTATTTTTTTTTTCAGTTTCAATACAAAATTTCTGTCAAATTTTTTGAGATAAAATGTTTAAAAGTTATATTCATCTGAAAATAGAAATGTCACATGAAATTTTTAACTTTTAACCCCTGCCTGCTGAAATAGCGGGTGCCGTATTATATATTTTTTGAAATCGTAAAAAACTATAAAAATTCTTGTATTATTTTAAAACAACTGATGAAGATGTGAATTGTAACATATGTAGATAAAGAAAATATACAAAAATCGTCCCGTATTTCAGGATCAGAAAGTATAAAAACATAGCCGTACGCAGAGGGTTAACAATAAGATTTTTTCATTTTTCAGACATTTTTAACGAATTCAATTTGATTTTTAAAATATTTTTCTTACATAAAATTTCGCTATCATATTTTTCTAGATTGAAAAATTGGCTTGCATGTGAATAATTATAAGAACTATAATGTAAAATAGCATATTACGAAATATTCTACCCTAAAGTAGATTGCATAATTTCTGTACGATACGTTACCCAAGATGAGTCAAAATGGATATAATTTTCAACACCAATAATATTTCAATTTCTATCAGCAGAATATCATCTTGAACGCGTAAGAAATTAGTTGCGATATTGATTCAAATAAGTTGGAGATATTTGGTGACAAATAACTAGTGTAAGATTTAAAGATCGGTGCCATCTGGATCTGTGCCAGAAAAACAATTTCTGCTTTGGGAAAGGGACGCGGGCCAAATAAAGGCCGCATCTAAAATTGAAACATACGACTTGCAAGAAATGATCGTGCATTTATTTATTTCCAAAAGAACACATGTGAAAGCGCTGAAAAGACGTATAAATGTCCGCAAAGTTTTGGCTTTTGTATTCTGGAAGTTTGTGTTGAACTAGAGTACAAAGCTATGCTACTTTTAATCCATGAAACGATAGAAAATGGTTTTTATGTTGACGGACTATTAATAATGCACACAAAGAAAGATTATTTTTGAAGACGTTAAATTGTGTATATTAAAGTAGGTAACAGGCGTAAAATTATTTTTATTTTTCATTTTTAAAGCTAAGATGCCAATATATATATATAAAGCAGTATATTTTGTTTTTTCCTTTCAAATAATGGTTGAAAGAGCCTTATTTTTTTAAATAGTAGTAAAATGGTTATAGATCATGCATGATTTTTGCAACAATATCGACAACTGAAAAAAACAGCAAAAGAAAAGATTGAAGTCATAGTGCGTGTTCATTGTAAAGGAATGTAAAATTATAGTGAGCAATTTTAAAATATAAAGTATGTCTTGACATGAAAAAATATTCATATGGTTATGCCCTGTTACCATTTTATTATATCGCATACTTATTTTACAAGCATTTATGGACATTATTATGCACAATTTTTTCTTAAGTCTTCTTCTAGCACTCTTTAACCTACTCCGTTAAATTATTTTCTAATTCTTTGGTACGAGACTGTTATAATCTTAATTGTAATTTAATTGCTCGCGCGCATTTGCAACCAATCACGACTCCTGTTAGAAAAGAGTCGTACGACCTTCACCGCCGTGCTCTCTCTCTTTGTGCTTTGTCTGCTTGTCAACAACTTCTCACTGCTGCTTATTGCTTCTGCTATGTGTGTGTTCGTGTCAATTAATTATTCTAAATACCATTATTTTGGAGTAGATTTGTAGATTTCCGGAGAAATATAGAGTTTATACTATGTTACGTGTGTGGATAAGGCGCTCTTACATGTGTCCTACATAAGTCTAACTCCAACTATCCGAGCAGTTCCATGTATAAACAAAAAAAAATATGCCAGAAATATAACACAGGGAAAGTTTCCAGTAAAAAAAAACTCAATTAATTAGAATTACTAATCTTTTTATGTGTATTTCTGGCAGCATCTTTTTTTAAAAAATTATTTTTGCCTCAAAGTAAATTACAATATGTGTGCATGATGTTAATGAAAGCTATTGGTTAAATTATGATGATATGTAATAGATTAAAAATATTATTGTTTAGATTTATAAAATTAATTCCGAATCAAATAAGTTAATTCTACTCCCAATATTTGAAATTCAACACAGTATGACTAATAGGTATTTCTTTGATAAATAAAAGTATATTCTTCCGTTAAGGAAATGATGTTTTTCAAACAATGATTTCAAAGCACTGGGTGTATGCAAGATTTTTTTTTTGTTTATAAAATTTTGATGCTCATAAAAACCAAGCTGGAAGCATTACATAAAAAGTGTATATCAAGCATACTTTAAATAATAATAATTATAGAATTTTGCCTAGAATATCAATTAGAAAAACAAGTAATATGTTTCAAGGCTTTTCCATATGTTGCTAATAGGTCTGAACTCCCCTAGTATGATTTTCATACAGCAATTTATTTTCTGTTCTTATTTACCGTTTAATCCGGTGTATATAACGTACACTTTTAACACAAAAGTAAGATCGAAATTTATATACGAGCATGCTATACGCCGAGTATAAAAATGATAGCTTATAAAAATATAAGGGGCATAAAAAATTAGACATCTACGTAAATAAAAAAAAAACTGCTTATTAAAAAAATACCATACATTTTATGAACTTAAAGGTTTGTACATCACCGAGTTCAGAAACCATGGATAATACCTCGAATAAATGGTTTCAAAACATAAATGCATTGCGCCTGTATATTTCAGGATTCTAGGTAAAAAAAAAGGGGGGGGGCGTGTTATAGAGCGAATATACCAAATATTTAAAATCGTGAATACACACCAGATTTTAAGCTATGTAATTTTCAATATTATTGGTTGTTGATATCGCTAGTTATATTACAGAATATGAAACGTAACTATTTACATTCGTCTTCAAGAAAAGCCAACTGGAATAGAGTTCTGAAACATATATCTAAGTTAAAAGCATTTTTGTACCTTAAAATAAAATGAGAAAATAATTATAAATTTTCTGAGACATTTAAAAATTGAGAGGAAAAAAATTGTTTCCTTCAGTGTTATACAAAATAAAGGTCATTTCAGAAAAATTAATTTCTTTTAAGATACTTTGCTATAATAAGGCTTTTTTTCGACATTTTTTGAAGTGACTCAGCCTAATTTGTCGTGATGGGGAAACCTTTAACTATTATTAGGACTCTGGTTATCAATTCTACATAGGTATACTATTATAATTCCATATAGTTTAGGGGTTGTAATAACAAGTATTTGATAAATAATAGAGTTTCAAATGTCAGAGGTTTCAATTTAATGAGTGCAAAGGAATTCTAATTATCCAATACCTCCCTCCAGTCTTAAAAATATAAAATAATTTTTAAACCACGTTTTAAAAGTTAGGTATTAATGTATCAACATCACAATGAATATAAAAGTTTATTTCCGACAGTATAAGTTGAAATTGCGAGTTTTAAAGAATGGAATGTTCAGTAACCAAGGAGACTGAACAGCTCGAAAAAGTAACATTGACGTTTCTTAGGGGGAAAAATGTCTCATTCGTAAAATATGTATTTTAAGAATAATTCATTGTCAATGAGACAGTACGCAGCCTAAATTCTGTATCTTTTGAAAAATTTCGGTTTTTATTTTATGAGTGAGGAAAGCATTTATATTAACTTTAAATTATTTAATGGAATTATTCTAATCCTACCACTTTCGAGCATCGAATTCAATATCCGATTTTGAAACCCATTAGTAAGAATACGGGCTTCGAATAAAAGTCAATGTGTGTAATGTATACTGTTAGACTTATTTATTACATAGTCAAACAAATTTCGCCAAATCAAAAGACGTCGTTAAATGCTGCCGTTTTTATCATTGAGTTAAACTATGAGTGGGAACAGTTTGTCAGTATTGGCTGCATATCGTGGTATTTGGCAGTAAATTATAATTTAATGATGGTGTAATACAGTGATTCCTAAAGTGGTCTATATCGACCCCAAGGGGACTATGACGACCTGCAAAGGGTTCACGTTAGCAAAGAAATAATTTGGCGGCACGTGAGTGTAGATGGTTCTACAATTGCTGCTCTCGTTAAACGAGATCAGGACTTAAATTTTAAAAGAAAGTTTAATCAAATGGTAGCCAGAATTTATCTATTTAACATATGTTTGTACTATGTTTATTGCGGTTAACTTGCAGTTTCAAGGTTAAAGCACTAATTTTATTATTCAAGGACCGTCGTCTCAGAGTTTCTGGCCAGAAATAAGCTAAATGTGTTAGTATATTGACTGTCACGAATTTTCTCAATCAGTCACAATCAGCTTGCCAGGAAAATGAAGTTTTAATTTACGTACAACATTTAAATGTCCTTCATTCAGATTCTGAAACTAGGTTTGAAAATGCATTGACTATAGTTTGACTATAATTTTTACCACATTAAAGGTAATGGATTAGTGACATGGATACATTGACTATAGTTTTACCACAGTAAAGTCAATTGATTAGTGTGGTCACATTGAAAAAAGAATCATATTACAAAAGGAACTGATTGGAATAGGAATTAACCCTTTATCTTCCGCATTATGATTTACTACATTTTCTTATGCAATATTTTTAATCACTAATTCGAAAATTAAAGGATATACATAAACAAAAAAGGCAACTTTGGGAAATTTAATCTGTTAGAGCTAATTAATTAATTAAAGATATTCAAGTGTAAAAATAATTATATACACTGTTCACTTAAATAGTCAAATCGTTTTCTAAGGTCTTCATCAACATACAAAAAAATAAGACACTTACCTTTTGACATTAACTAATTTTTTGAAACAAAGCTGACATTATTCGCAATCCGATCAAAATGTTAGCTGAAAACGCAACTTCTGCAATATAACTATTCGTCTTCCCCGCTAAAATACTTATCATAGAACCCGTGCTGTCCTATATCTTGGTAGAGTGGATTTAAAAGAATATTCCTGCTAAGTATCGTCGAAGTATTCGTAAAAATGGTTATTCTGTGTAATTTTAAAGTGAGTGGTACTTATAAATCCGTCGGTAGATAAAGGGTTAAATGAATTTAAAGTAAAGTTTTGAAGGAATGTCTGCAATTTTGGCTTTAAAAAGACATACCTGTTTATATTTATTCCAAACTAAGGATTATTGTGTAATAAATTTTTAATTGCTTTTCCTAGGGATAAAGAGTTTCACAGCGTGGTTGTCTACCTCTAAAGTAAAAAATAAAGAAATAAAAATACCGGATAGTACTATTAAGCTAAGAGTTTTAAGATTAAACCTGACAAGATTGATGCCATATGTTGGAAATTTGCTATTGAAGCACCCGGTCCATCCCTTTTATGAAAAGCATTTGTTTGTTGATCAGTTAATTTATGTATTAATTAAATTTCAGTTTAATAGTTAGCAAGACTTAAATTTCTGACTGTAATGAAGTACAGCGTTTCATAGGCTGTTAAAAAGACATTTATGTTGATAAATTTGCGGTGTTGATAAAGTTGTGATTGGTAAACATGGCAAAGTGTCTATGACACAAACAATTTCGGAACCTCTATAATAGATAAGTTTCTATAAATTTTAAAATAGGAAAATAAGTTTTAATATCAATACTAGAAAAATGTCAACATTTTTCTCTGACTTACAGCAAACCAAAAGTAAAACGATAGCTTTATAAAAAAACAAGCTTTAATAATGCGTGTGTGAATGCACGAACTATAAACTCAACCCTTTTCTATTCGGTCATTGCACGGAAATAAACAACTAGGGATATTGCATTTTTATAATGTTCGAAGAAGTTTTTTATTTTTGCTTTTGCTGATTTATAGAAGTCAGATTTTTCCATTGTTAAGACCATACATGTTTTGAGAAATCTCATGTAAAAGAAATAAATACATTAAAGAAAAACATTCACTACTATTCTTTGTCAAATAACAGAATCTCTAAGATATGGCATGTTACCAGACTTATGTAATTATAACCACATTTAAGAAAATAAATGCTTTTAACATTCAGATCACTTTTTACAATATATCTTAACAGAAAATGTTTCCTTTAAGAATAACTATGTACAAATGAATATGGAAAATTAATTATATAGGTATACATTAACCTGGCATCGCTCAAATAGAAATAACGACCTAGAGCTCTCGCACAGTGTGTGTCATACCCAAGAATGTTTATATGGTGTTTTTACCGTAAAATTTGTAGACAAATGTTAAAAAGGAAAGAAGTAGGAAATACAACATGTTTATTGCATTTTTCAAACGTAAATTTAGTTTTTCTGTTATTTTTATAACAGCATTCAGTGCATTGTTTTTACACTCCATTAACCTCGTCGTGAGTGAGTACGAAGTTTTCACTTGATCTTAATTTTTTTTAATCTGTACCTTTTTAAAACTAAATATATAGTTGTATATAAAAATCTCTATTATTTAATTTCCAAAAAATTTGGAATTTCTTTTTAATTTTTTCTTATTGTTCCAGCAATAGTTTTTTTTTCAAACGTTCATCTGAAAGTGGATAAGATGTGTACCAGTCATCTCCTTTAAAATTACGTTCTTCTCAAATGTTTTTGTGTCTCTACATATAAAACATTTATTTTCAACAGTGTCTCCCTCTTCTAAATCTGGATCGATTTCAATGCAGGGATCATGTTTGCTGATATACTCTTCATCATTTGATTTTTCTTCATCATAACCGTGAAGAGTTTTTCTTCATCCGAAAATACCGTTGCACTATATCTATTAAATACTGATCTATTAAATTACTTAAATATGATGACACTAAATAAATGATGATACTGCATCGACTTTCTAAATGGTAATGGTTTTCTTTTTTAGGGAAGTCTTCATCGGCCTCCTTAACGTTGTACGTGTCGACAAAGCTCACAGTGTCGATCTCGTACTTCGTGTTTCCGCTATGGACAGCAGAGATACTGCCGCCGGGCCCCCGAGAAACTGCCCTCGTGCTCGCAGAGATACTCAATCTCGCTTGCCCGGTCTTCCTACCTCTGCTTATTTATCAGGTAAGGGATTGTCTTGTTTTAGTACAATTTCAAAAGAAACATTGAAAGGTTAATGCTTTGCCACCAGAAGGAAACTTTCAATATTTTAGTAAGAAAATTTGAAATGTAAATTGGTACTATTATAATAGCCGTTTGACAGTATTCTTATTGCGACAATTCCTTTTAAATATAGTTATGAAAAAAATAAATAAAAGTAGGACTCCCTGAATAAATTTACAATTTTCATCACTCTTATATAATATTGGTATAATTCAGTAGAACGTCGTTTATCCGAACGCTTATTATCCGAAGCGTCAAATATCCGAACCAAAGTCCGAATCCGTTTTCGAACAGTGCACTGCTCAACATTTGTTTTCTGTGAGGTCAAAAGTGACGGGAAAACCCAAGGTGAGGGATATTTGTGGAATTTCAGCTGTGTGATTTGGTAAACATTTGCGTGGAATATTAGGTCAGTTTGTTTCCAAGTGAGGTAGTGTATACGTACTCTTTTGTTGAGTTTTGCTGATGTAGAAACCTGGAAGGCATGCGATGCAGAATACTGTGGAATTCAAATGCTAAATGATGACGAGATTGTAAGTTCCGTGCAAAAGAATCCTACCCTGTCGATGATGAAACGGATGAAGACGAAGACAACAACAACGAAAGTAGCAAATTCTGACGCGTTTTGTGCGTTAGAGACAACTATGGAGTGGTATGAACAACAATCAGAGTGCAGTCCTACTCAACAACTGCTGCTCAACAGAATCAGAGACCTTGCATTTAGAAAACGAAGTTGTACAATAGGTACAGCGAAAAATAAGTGATTATTTTCGACAATCAAGGTAAAATTGCGAAATTTCGCACCTATTTTGCTTTCTCTTCAAGCATGTTTCCCGCATAGGATGATTTTCAATATTTGCATAATTTTCAGTATCGAATGCATAGATCGCATTCGGTTTTCGCTTATCCGAACGGTGTCCATTCCCAATTGATTCGGATAAATGATGTTCTATTTTAGTTCAAAGCCCCGCACAAACGCTAACTCATTGACATAGTTATTTAATGGGCTGAACTCATGTGACATTTTAGTTATATAATAATGACAATCACGTATTTCCAGCCAATTAGTTTTTAATTTCATGTGTCGTCATACTCACACGATATATGCAAGCACGTGATTGAAGCTAATCCTTTTATGCACTTAGCTGTTGCCAACGTTTGATTTTGATGAAACTTTCTTCTAAAAAGTAAATATTTGTCAACAGTAAAAAACGCATATAAATAAACGAAATGCTCTCGAATTCAAAATACTATATATATATATATATATATATATAATATATATATAATTTCGAAAAAGCTTTTTGAAGTATTTCAAAAGTTGAATTTCTTTACACAGTTTACTTTTTTGAAACTATACTATTAATTTTACCAGTAGAACAACGAGTACAAATCTAATCTCAGTATGTTTTGTATTCATTGGCGAACACATGATTGTGGTCATCATTTAGCTGTTATGAATTTATCCCACTTCTGAAATTGAATTTACCCATTAGAAGATGCAACTTTTCCCCCCTAAATTGGCAGCATTTTGAGAGCTAAGCGTTTGGACGCCCGGTAAATCTTCAAGTGCAAAAACCATTTCATTGGTTGCTCCACATTGTGGAAGCTCACTCTATCAAATTTTTGATGCTTGAGTTTATTTAATTCAAGCTCTCATCGGATGCTAATTTTTGCTATGATATTAATTTTACTGAGAGTGCCATAGCCAAACTGAAATTCAAGGGATCATTTATATGCCACATAATCATATGACATTCTTGCCCACGATTTCCAAATTCAGATAATATATCAATACTATCTATGGGTTTACGAGGCGAGTCCGCTACCTTTAAGCCTTATAGCTGAATGAACATCCTACTTTATTTAGTACAAAATAGTTTAAATGGTGCAAACATCTTTTTGATCTGTTCATTAGTAACAAACATTTTCTACGAAAGCCATTAGGTGGCATGTACTGCGCACATTTTTTACCACAAAATGCGTAATTTTCACAACTGTAACTGTGAGCAAGGAAGAAAAATATTTTACTACTGTATTTACATCAAAATTAATTAAAACTAAAACACTCAAAGTATATAAAAATAATACTTTCTTTCCAGGGACGCACACAACATTTGTTGCCAATGACGCTGCTGGGTCTTCTTCACGTGGCAGGTGGACTCATGTCCCTGTGCTTACCGGAGACGCGCCTTATCAGCTTCCTCAACACCCCGGCGGTTGTGCCAGTCCCCCAGTGTGGAGATCACTGGTCTGCTCACAACTGTGCACACTGCCACAATTCCCCAAGTAAGTATCTGTTGAAGTCAGTTTCTAATAAGGATTGATAAATATTTCATTTTTATGCTTCATATTTAAAAAAAAATACCAATCTATACAGTTTTAGAAAAGGTATCGCACGTGATTGTCATCAACCATTTTGGATTTTCTTTTGGCGAATTGTCATTTAGCACCAAACATCCTGTTTAACGGCCGCCATGTTAGGCCTAATGTATATCAAACAAAGACAATCTGAAAATGTAAATAAAAGTAAAAGAATTGGAAATTGAGATCGAAAACATGTCCAGACCTTAGGTCTTGAGAAATAAGAGCATATTGTAAAATTATTTTTAGATTAAGGTGAATGGCATTTTTATAGAATGAGTTACAGTAATTGTTTCAGTAACTTACTATGCTAATTACTCTAGCTAAATAATGACTACATAGTTTTTATCAACATATAATACTTTAGTATTCTTAATTTATATATATGATTTTTATATAGTTAATTTTCTTTTTTATATTTGACTTACCTAAGAACATATAGTTAATGAAAAAAGAGAAAGAAGGAATGATATATAATTCTTTAATTCCTTAAAAAATTTCAGATTTTTTTTTAATGGGGATCAAAAGTGACAAACATTACCACACAATGGATATTTATACAATAAGTTTCACTACTGCAGATAATCAGTAATTAAATGGCATTAAATTAAGAATTAAATATGAATAAAATATAATTAGCATAATCAATTAGTTATTAAAACAGTTGAAAATATTCCTTTTCCTAAATTGTAAATCTGAGCGTTTTGTTGACGAGAATGAAGATATCGATTTATATCCCTGACTATTACAAAAGAATAATTAACGTCTTTTTCGGCACCATATATTGCGATGTGTCATCTGTAGTGTATTTACAATAAATTTTCCGAGTGTTCAAATTAAGTTCTGAAACGCAATTTTGATCTTTTAACTTTTTGGAAAAGGGCGGAAAAAATTGTTGCTCAGGAGGTTTGACAATTCAATCTTCCTTCTTTTTTGTCAATGACTGACAGTCTTCATTGGGCTGGATAACGTATAGCTCACCGGCTGAGCATTGGGAATCCTTATGGCTCAATAAGTAAGAGAGAGGGATGGAGTCCCGTGCCTCCTTTATCTAGAAACCAAAAAAAATTCAGTTAAACAGTTAATGTTTATGGGTTTAGACAGACTACTAAATGTTTTGAAAATAATTAAAAAAGAAAACTACTCCTCCGTCCATTATTTATGTCAATCCATTCTTAAAAAAACAATCTCTCCGTAATTCATTCAATTTAAATGTAAAAATTACATTAATTTATAACACAAAAAGAATGCACGCGTTTATTTTTTAAAAAAAATATTATTGAAAAATGTATTTGACAAACAAAGAATTGTAAGTAAGTGAAAAATATTCAAATCATACTTTTATTAGCAATGTAAATAATTTGTGTTAAGAAATAATGCTTGTTACATGCTCATTACTTCGAACACGCTCTAAATAAATTTTTAAATTTATGTTTAGTTTTTTTGTTGTGTGTGTTTTTTTAAAATTTAGTTTATAGTTAAATACAAAAGATCGTGGTATTTTAAAATTACATTTATTGCAAGATAAAAAAAAAAGAGGCTCGCAAGAGAGGGATGATTACTTTGATTATTTTAAACAATCTCAATTTTTACTAAGGAAATAATTAGATTAATTGGAAAATTAGATTAAATAATTAGGAAAAATTGGATTTATTATGAAATTATTCTTTTAATGAATATTCGGTCTTTCCTGTTTCAAAATGCTGTCTGTTGTTTGAAAATACATATTTGCAATGCTTCAAAAATATGTACATTATTGAATTTGACTAATAAAATAGACAGGTGGCACTGCAGTAGGTAATAACAGAATTCCATGACTTGATGCTGTTATTTCAACTCCTTAACTTTCGACCACCGCTACATAATTTGCAAAATATGGGGTTGACTATCCAATGGCCTTTTCAAGGACTAATGATCTCACGACAGGAAAAAAAATGTTTCGAATGGAAAGAGTGATACTGAAAACTATTTGCTGGACACTCGATTATAGTAGACAAATATTACAGTCCGAAGTCTCCTCCTTCTAGCGTTTTGGAGGTGATTGAACAGTTTGAGTTGCTCAAGTACAGTAAAATACGCTTAACGCAAAAATGTTTAAGACGAAATACAGGTTAACATGAAATAATACAACGGTCCCGACAAACGACTATGCATTTTTTTCTCTTAAAACGAAGCGAAAATTGCTTAACACGAAATGATTTGCCTTTCGAGAATAAAAACCCCACCCGCGCAGGCAATGAGAGAGAGGTGGTTTCACATTATGTTTCTGTTTATTAGGCTGTTCTACTGTACAATCGGAAGAATTCGTTGAAGAAGATAATAATAATGTGTGTACAACCCTCATTATGGTAGGCAAAAAATATTTTTAAGTTTGTTCAAAATTAAAAAATAATATTATTGATGCAGATTACGATGGTGAAAATGAAATTAATAATGCAGCTTCTGTTCCTATGTCATTGTAAATGAGGAACATCATGAAAAGTATTCGTAGTTACTTAGCCTCACATTCTAATGGTGAAATGAGTAACAAAATGGGCGACATCAAACAACTTGCTGACAATTTGATGTATAAAAAGACAATGCAAGGAAAATATCAGATTACCATCCAAAACTTAATCAAAGTTTTGTTTTTCAATAAACTGAAAAACTTTGTATTCAATTTCATTTTTTGTGAATATTTTTGTTTTCGTTGATTTTTATTAAATACATGCATATATACATATTTGTATAAATAAAATGTACCCTAATAAACTTCATTTTGTTGAATTTATTGCAAAATCTTTTAACACGAAAAAATTTGTCAGCTCCTCGATTTCGTGTTAACGATTTTCACTGTATATTAAACCCAAAAATTATCTCTGCCTATACCGAACTATACAAGCTGGTGGACGTCCACTCTGCTTTAAGTTCTTTAGCAAAGAATTATTGGAAAACTGGTAGCTGGTCTTAAAGATATGTGTAAATGGCTTCTGCTGTGGGTCTCTTGATCATGTTCTGCATTTCTTTTGATAGAATGATGCTTCTTCATCGCAGGAAAACACATTCACACCTTCCAGATTGCCGCATTATGGTAACCGGAGCATGTAACTGAGTTGGGTATATTGCCATATCCCCACAATTGATCATGAAAATAATCCTTTTGGACTTTCATGCAATTACTCGTCTAACACACAAAAGAAAATTCAAGATTAGTGAATTAGGACTTTACAATTAGAAGATTCTGTAAAAACATTACTTGCAGCATATTTACACAGGAGCTAGATTATTTAAAGAATGCCATTTAGTAAAATTGTAGTATTTCCCTCTAGTAGCATCCTTACCATGTAAATTAGACCAGCTTTTCTAGCACTTCTGTTTATCGAGTAAGCCAATGATGAAATGCAAAAACTTACTAATAAAGTTGCGAAAAGACTTAGAGAAAGTAGAGTTTTAAGATGATACAAATGACGAATCAATAAGAAAGTTCAGCCAAAGGATCTTCCGAACATATTTCATAACAAAATTATATATTTAAGAGAGATAATTTTACTATGCTTGTCTGATCTTATGTCTGGGAAAACTTGATAAAAATAGGAATTTTTCTCGATTTAAAGATTGTTCTTTCTTATTCGCCAGGAAATACAGATTGAGTTTCATTTGTTTACTAATACACATATATAATGTACGGACATGATTTTGATTCAATTTTATTGAAATTCTGTTAACTTTTTTCTTTAAAATACCAGCATTGTATCTTCAAAAATGATATGAGTTACATAATATTTAATTCTGAAAAATATCAGGGGGCAAATTGCATATAAATTAGAGATAAATTGGAATATTTTAAGCAACAGCAAAATTAATGGAACACTCGTTCATGTGTTATCTTTTTTTAAGAAATAGCCTCGCTTGTGTATATAATATTACGCATTTATATTTAATTGTGTTATACGTGGTACTTTCATATGCTATGCAATTATTTCAAATTACTAAAATTGCATTATAGTAACATTTGTTTAATTTAAAAAGAAAGTTTGTGTGACACCTTATTAGCAATACGTACATGTTTTATAGTACATTCCCGCACATGTTTCGCTGAATTTGATTTCTTTAAAAAACTATGGAAAATTTTAATTAATTTCATCTTTAAATATTAAATTTGAAAAATCCCATGATTTAATATTAACCATCAAAAGAAGTACTTGAAACATATTACATAAAGTTACTGTGCTCAGTATAACTTCTGTTACAAAATTGCTATGAATTTTAAATATTTTGTAACGTAAAATGGAAGAATTTCGTAAGGTTTATTTTCCTATTTGTTTTTGAATCCACTTGAATAATAAAATACGCAATGTTTCCATTAAATGTAGCAACGGGTAAAAATATTATTTTTAAATTCTACAAATATATCCTCGTGCATGAAATTCTGTATTATAAATACGTAAGTATATATTTTAGAATAGGGTTTTTTCGAACCATATATATTTCTAAGCTTTCAGAATACTTGCAAATAATACTCTAGCGATACACATGGAATACGGTAATGTAATATTTCAAAGTATATGGTGAAATATATATTTTTCTTATGTAATGTTTCTCTAAGATATAATTAGAATTAAAATTTTCAGAAATTTAGGAATTTTAGCTAGACCACAAAAAATAACAGAAATTTGAAATTTTGTATACGAAGAATTTTATACTTCCATCTATCTCCAATATATGAATTTTCAAGGATGCTCTTATGTCAGTTCTTATATAAAAGTATATGGTGAAATATATAGTTTCCCTATCTAATATTTCCCTAAGATTAGACGAATTAAAATTTTCAGAAATTTGGGAAACTTGAAAATATAACCAGATCAAAAAGTAACAGAAATTTGAAAATTTACATTCAAAGAACTCTATATTTCCATCAATATTTAATATAAACGCGAGTTCATATATATAAAGATGTTCTTATATATATCAGACTAATTCAAAACTGAAGCGTTTATTTTTGTTTTTGCGTTTAAAAATCAAGATTTCTTGTGATACTTGTTCCAGACTTTCATGCTTTTCTCTCGCCAATCATTTGCAAGAGATCAGCCATTTCTAAAATTTCTTGCAATTCTCTTTTGATTCAAAAAGATATATTAAAAGTATACTTACAATTCTCTGTTCTGATTCAAAAAGATATATTAAAAGTATAAATTTAAAGGGCACCATATTTTTAAAAGAAAAATTTGTTTCGATGAGATTAGTTTCTTAGGCACTACTCTGTCAGTGTTTATTCATTCTTTTTACTTTTTTTTTTTTTTTGGAGTTGACGAGCAGTGATTTTAATCCATGGAGCGAAACTTGCTCAATGCATTAGGATAACTTAAAACAAAATTCATTCAAACAGTTTATCCTTTGCTGCATTTAGATGAGTGTTCGTGAAAAAGCAGTTGTACATTAAGTATATTTTTTAGTCAGGGAATTTAATCAATTTGTGTTTAAATTTTCGTAAAGAGCTATTGACTTGGCCAGGAGTGTATATTTGAACCTCCGCCCTTCCCCGTTCATGGTTTACACGACTAGGACGAAGAGGAATCACTTTTCGTGCCAGTCGTTAAGCGCTTTTACTACTGTCCTTTTGTTGGTGACTACTTGTGGAATTAAGGGCTGCTGCATACCCCCTTCCTAGAGAAGAAATTTGTTTTTGCTGTTGATGGATTTTCTGAGCGATACTTAGAGAAGGTTGTTTTTCCAGGCAATACTGCAATTGATGTAAATCTCCATGAGTTTAAATGTCGTTGGAACGGTTTTGCGTTAAAGTTTTGAGTAGGTTCTAGATGAGATGGTGGCTCTAGTTGGCGCGTTGCCATTTGAAACACTTTTCTTGATTTATTGGAAATGTCTTAGTCAGTCTCTCCATGAGATGAATGTATAATCAACCAGGCGCTAGGTGCTGCCATCTAGTGTTCAATTCCTAAATCACCACTTTGGAGGAAAGCTATTTTGGTGACGGAAGGGAGGATGACCCATGATGACCTTGGTGATGAATGGATACTATGTGGTCGAAAAAAGCACATGATAGACGAATGGAACGAAAAAGGATTCTTATTCGGGCCAGTCACTGTGCGCTTTTAATCCTCTTCTTTTGTAGCTCCCACTTAAGGAAGTAGAGATCAATGCAAACTTTAACTATTCTGAATGTATCACACAAAACTAGAACAGTTGATCAACCGTAGTGTTAAACGTGTTACTTAACATTTGTTGAAAACTTATTGAATTAATATTATTTTCTGTAAGCATTTGAAATAATTCTTATGGATGAGTAGATTTAAAGGCGACAACAGATTATAATATAAATAAATGAAAGAAAACAAATATGATCAAATGAATTTTATACGTAAAGGGCATTTAGGTTTTGCTTTAATCAAACAGTAAAGAAAAAATGAATTTCGTATTACTACATAAAAATAATTTTTTTTTTAAATTGTCTACTTCTATGTAAGTCTAATTGTATTTTTTAGTTTCCGTTTTCATAATTCTTATTTTAATGACTTAAGATTTTTCATAGTTTTTTCGAAAAATAGTTATGCTTCAAAACACTCCAGGAATTTTATAGTTCTGCCAACATTGAGTGCTTGAGTAAACAAGATGATTTATTAGAGTATCGTTTAAGCGTTAAATTGATTTTAGTTATATAGCTTTCCGGTGACACGGTTATTTGTTCTGTCTATCTTTGGGTCAGGTAACCTGTGCTTGTTGCGAAACCATTCACAACCTGGTAGAAAAGGTATTTTTAGCACTAATATGAATCTCCAAGCTCCAAGCAAATTTTCGTACAGTCACGCTGACGAATTTTATCTCTGACAAAAACCTGACTGGCTTCTCATAGGCTGTTTATTAGCAAGCAGTTAAAAAATGTCTTATAATTATTAATACGGTCTACGTAGTATAGCTGTGACTTCCTAGTTTAATTTCTTATGTAAGATAAATTGTAGTGGTATATTTTTAACAAGCTTCTTATTTTTATTTTCTAAGCTGTGTCTTTTACAATAACCGTATAATTCATGTCATACCATGTATTTAATGTGTTCACACATTCATAGCGCAATACTTAGAGCTTAAGTGACAGATTGTTCAAAAGATAAACCTCTTTCTATGTGTTCCTTTAAAGAACTTTAAACGAACTACTTAAACCCTCTGCTAGCTGCGCTTCAGGTAGTTCCGTCCACAGACGTGCGGCACCTTTCAGATGCTTCACCTTATACTTTCGTTTGAAGAGTATTTAATAATTTTATTGGTGAGACTCGACAATAAAGCGTAATGTTATACCTAAAATATTGACCTATGTTGACGTGTTTGTTACTGAAACTCTTAAATTTGTATTATCTTTAGCATTACCTACTTAAAAAAGGGATCATAATAAAAATAAAAGATAAAATAGATACAGGAACCTATCTACCTGTAGTACCCAAGCATTCTGTGGCCGTTAGGGTTCAAATGATGCAAAGAAGAAGAGCTATGATGACTTAAAAGGAAGGGTGGTAAAAACAAGAAAGTAACCCAAAAATTATAAGAAAAAAGTAGGTTCACCTATCCATTAGTTTATTTAAATATGAAAAAATAGGAAAATTTAAACCTTTGGTAACCATCTCAATGAGCTAAACTAATTACGTCTATAGTATAGGAATCAAATATACATTTTATGCTGAAAAACATTTTTTTTATAAATTATTTTGACACAAACTTTACTCCGTTCTTTACATACACATGTTACATAAGTCGTAACATAATATTTAAGATATAACTAAAATTTTCAATTTTCTTTGTGTTGTTGGTCAAAGTCTTTGTCTTGAACAGGATGTTGTGTACCATATATTTCATCAATTCTACGTCGTAATGAACGAGTAATGTGAATGTTACTCTCAAGCCGTCTTCGCCGATGACGCCTTCGTGTAGCATCTTACAGATGCATCTCAATTCACAGTAGGAAACCCAACTGAAAGAAAAAGCAAAATTCTTGTTTTCAGTTATTTTAGTATAGAGTTGAAACCTACGCTCTACGTTAAAAAAAAAACCATCAACATTAACAAAAATTCGAAAGACAATAAAAATTATGTTTTTGAGCGCGGCATCTATCATATTCAAGATGCCACCCAATCAAAATTTAGATTCAGATTCCACCCTAAATATGAAGCAAGACACCATCTTCTTAGTACTGAACCCTAGTGCAAATGGAGAAAGATAGAAGGAAAAAGGGTCGCTTTCCCGATCACCGCGTAAGCGCGACACTAAAATAATTTGTATTATGCATCTCTGAGATCCACGCGCCTAACGGAGGGTTAAGAAACTTTTAGGAAACTAAAACGAACATATGCTTGATGTTTAAGAAAAATTACTTAAGAATGGAAAATTCTATCACGAGCATATTTGCTTAATATTTCGAATTGCTCTAGTATTCGACTTCATATTTAGTTACCGCTAGTATTCTGTCTGCCCCCTTAATCATCTTACCATACTGAATAAATGCATTTATTTATTTATATTATGCTCTTCCTATCAAAGATGATTGTATTAATTGGGGAACAAGAGTTGAGGGAAAGATTTAGTAATACCCACTCTTGCCACTTACGCTAAATGGAGTGTTCTATTAGATTACCTTAAGCCTCGTTGTTATTATTTTAAGAATTTTCCCAAGAATTCTTAACATCTATTCCGGGGTGTTATGATATCTAGGCGTTAAACGTATTAATGCAATAAATCAGGAACCATCGAAGACACGAAATTTTAATAATCTCGAAAAGGATGTAAATACTTAAACACAAAATGCTATAGATACTAACATGATTAATTTTTGGTTAAGAATATAATGCGAAGGATATAAAATTTTAATACAACGAAACGAGAAACATTTTCCTACCACTGTATACATTTTCTCTATCTGCAAGAAATATCAGTTTGTATATTTATTGCATCAATTTGCTGACCGTAAACGGCCTTGTTACAAATCTTTTAATGAAACTAAATCCTTTTTATACTGATTTTATTCTGTAGTCTTGAACTAATTCAGAAAATAATTTAATTCTCGTTTTCATAAAGGTCAAGGTAAAACTTTAATCAATTTGTGCAGTTTATTTTATGAGAAACTAAAACTGTAACTATTAACGCCTGGAAGAAATTCAGGAAAAATATTCAAAGAAATATAATGTAATGAGAAAATGTTATTCACAATGGCTTTATCTATTATTTAATATAAACTAAAACTCTTTTGAAATTATTGGTTTGTATGAATAAATATTCAAAAGTTAAGCATGCTTGCTGTATTACGTTTTTTGTCAAACTGCTGACTGAAATAAAATTTGTAAAAAAATGCTACCTATTTAATTTTGCCTATTAAAGAACACAATAAGAAACGTATGGTACCTATATAATCTTTTTGTTAAATTTTAATATATTAAAATTAGTTGCAACCAATTTAAATACGATAATACTGTTCAATATTTAAAAAAAATAACTCGCAAATTTTTATTTTATGTTTAAAGGAATCAAAGTTGTGCAGATCATGCATCAACAAAAAATAATCCAGTCACAACAAATCTTTCATATTCAAAGGGTATAATTTTGTTGAACGATATTCTTCTCAACCTTTATTTACTTTCAATAGCAACGAATTTTATTTCTGTTAAATTGACAAGCTTTACATCATTTAATCTTGTGTACTGTTCTCTGTATAGCTGGATTGAAACATTTTTGGTTACTAAAATATAAACGTCACGCAACTAATTAAAAAAATGCTTAACAGATATAAAGTTATAAGGCATAAAATTTAGGAAAGAGAACTTACTGGCTCTTTAGTCGATTTCATTTCCACATATTCCTATATTGTTGTAAACTATTTAGTCCCTTTGAAAAATAAATATGAAATTCGTAGTATATTTCAGTAAGGCAACACTGCCGGTATCGCAAGGACTCAAAAATTGAGCGTCATGGGGAAAAAAATAGGGGAAAACCATATTTGAGTTAATCATTAACGGATATGGTGGGAGACTTGTTTCGGCTTACGGACCTCATTGTAGAAGCGGATGATACCAGAGGGCCACAATTTTTTTATAACGATTGTACTCTTAAAAAAACAAGTATAAGTTAAATAAAATATTAAGTGGCAACTGTATTCAATTTATTTATTGCGCTAATTGTATGTTATCTATAGCTGCACACAAACACACACACACACGTTTAATTTTAGAATCAGTTTAAGGAGACAAATGTAACGTATGTATGTCATACTTTGTAACCCTCTATACGTACTCTCGGACCCGGCTAAGCGAGTGAGAGGCAGTTAAGTACGACTTGACATAATAATTTTTAATTATTTATTCAATACACTAATTATCATAGACAAAATTTAATTAACCAGATGGGATGAGATGTTTCCCAAAAAGGAACAGGGGAGGGGATTTGCAACGAGAGCCGAGAATTCGGAGAATACTTCTAATAAGTTGATCCACCTTTTATGGATCCATCCACTATTCTACTATTTGATTTACACTGTAGCTATGTAACCAATCGTCACTTCAAATTCTTTAACAATTTAAAGTTCGAAACATGCTATCAATATAACTAATACCTGATTGGTAGATATTCTTCCTTATATTCTACTTCTTAATATCTCAATCTTTAGGCAACTTCCTCTAATCATCTATTCTCCTCTATCTCTCTCTCTCTCTTCTCTCTATATATATATATATATATATATATATACACTCATGTCCATAAATTAAGGATAAGGAAGTTCAAGCAAAGAAAGAGACAGAAGCAAAACAAATTTGACTTATTTGTAAAGTCTATTTATTAAACAAAAGGTAAAGAGCAAAAAAGATGCTATATGTTTGACATAATTAATAAAAATTGAGATTTTTACTCCCTTGGGTAAATTTCAAAAAATAACCTATTTACAAAAAACAGTATAACATGGTTAATACGGAGTATGTCTCCCGGAAGATGCAATACAGGCCTTACAACGCCTACGCATGCTGAGTATCAAATTATCAATCTGATCTTGGGGATATTATCACCACTCATCAAGCAATGCCCTCCGAAGTTCCGGTAGACAGGTGGAGGGGGTTGACGGGCTGCAATTGTGGCCAAGCATATCCCACACATGCTCTATTGGATTCAAGTCCGGTGAGTATGCTGCCCAATCCATACGGGTGATATCCTCCGATTGAATGCATTCGTCTACAATGTTTGCACGGTGAGGACGGGCGTTGTCACCCATAAACAGAAATTCAGCACCCATGGAGCCCCGAAACAAACGTACATGTTGTTCCAGAATGACATCCGATAGATGTGGCCTGTCATCGTTACACTCTGAACATGCAGGTCAGTTCTGGAACCAAGAATTAATTCCTCCCCAAACGAACCATCCTGCACCACCGTAACGGTGTCATTCAATGGTGTTCTCTTGGTGGTAACGGGTACCTGGCGCTCTCCATATGAAAGTCCTGCGAGAATCAGACTGCAGCTAAACCTGGACTTGTCGGAAAACATCACACAAGACCACTGTTGCGGTGTCCACAAGGCATGCTCTCTACTCCAGGATAATCGCAGGCGACAGTGAGTTAAGGTAAGGGGAACACATCTGACGGGCTACGAGCATATAGACAAATTTGCCCTAAGCGTCTGTACACGGTCTGCCTTGAAACTGTCGTACCGGTAGCTGAAGAGAGCTGACGAGACAGATCTGATGCTGTGCTCCGTCTGTTTCTTTTGGCAGTAACTACCAAATGCCGGTCCTCATTCGACGTTGTACTCGGGGGCGACCTGTGCTGAAACATCTAATCACATTACCATCATCTTGAAATCGTTGCCAAAGCCTGGAGATGACACTCTGGGCGATTCCAAGTTCCTCGGATATTTCCTGCTAGGTACGTCCACATTCCAGTCGTCCGAAAATTTTACCACGTAAATAATCATCCAAATGCTTCCTTTGTGCCATAACTATGCGGTTATTGCACTGAAAGTCTTTTAAAGCGCTTGTGAACAATTTTACTTCTTTGCTACCATTCCTTATATACCCCCCTCTTACACTCTCGTCATTGTGACGTATTATTCGCGCCATCTGGTGGTTTCCTGTAATTTGCATATTCTTCTTCAAGATGTGTGTGATAATTCTTCAGGTGAAATTTTTATTTTAGAGTTCAATTTCTGTGTGATTCTGAATTATCCTTAATTTATGGACATGTGAGTGTATATATATATATATCTAGCAAGCAAACCTATTCTATATATAACTGACGTAATCTGCATATCAGAGTTTCTTCTTCAGAAAGGGTTGTTATCATTCATAGCCCAAAGATTTCCCAAGATGGGTTATTGGAAGGAAGCATATAGATCCGTCACAACTTTTCTACGTTTCTTTTTTTTTCTGAATCAGGAGTGAGATTGCTTTCTGAAATTCTCATCACAGCCTGCAAGTTTATGTCATCTTGCACTTGTATCTATATTTACTCTTTTTAGATCTTCGTGGGAGAAAGCTTAGCTCAGAAATATATGTCGACAAAATAAAAAGAACAATTCCACAGCAAATCTCTTCATACATAGAAAGTTTTCATGTAGCAAAGATTTGTAAAAGCCAATGTCATTTTCTTTCACACTATAAACTGACTGCAAGTCAATTTCAAGCTATAGCTCCTCAGGTGCGGTATCACTATATGCAGCAATGGGATAAACAGAGCAAGTTGAATTTAGGCCCAGTTCTCTTCTAATCTTAAAATCTTACTGTGCCTCGTCCTCCAAACTCTGCAAATGATCTTTCTGCAGAAACACTATCAGTTGCATTGTTTTCCTAATAATCTAATAAGGGAATTCTTTTTCCTAATAGGGAAAAATACGATGAATCTGATCACACACGGGATAGAAATCTTGGTTGAAAGCTGATTCTCTGTCTGTCTTGGCGGGCTGCAATAATTCTTTGCAGACCACATGTGTTTGCGGGCCACTAGTTGCCTACCCTAATTTACGAGACTTTGTACAAATTCTTAGTCATTCTTGAATACATCAATATCTTCCGAACCGTAATGCTATAGCTGACCTTATATGAAAAAAGAGGTCTATATATAAAAATTCTTTTAGTTTATAACTGTTATTTTTCGTGATGTTATGGCTCAATTGACGTTCACGTGGATTACTTTAACAAAGAGAGATAGAGATAGAGAGAGAAGTCACTATATGTACCTTCTGATTTCAAAATGGCAATTTCTGACTGATGTATGTCTGGATTACTTCTTGCAATTGCACTTTTTGATAAAATGTTTTCGATAATTTTTGAACTGTTATCTAGTTCAATATACGCCAATTCAACTACAGCAAAATGTAGTCTCATAGATTCTACAAGACGGTGCATCCTGGCTTTATAGAGAAGAATAATTGTTTTTAATCAAAATCTATTTGTGCAAAGAGTTGTTCCATAAAATGTAAATTAAGATAAAAATAATTTAAAAATTTAATTTCAATACTCAATATTGCCTTAAAGACGTTAGATTTTCGAAAAGAGGAAAACAAATTTAATTTTGGTTAATTGATTTTAGCGTCAAAATAAAAATATTTTCCTTCAATATAAATAACCCAAAGGGATTATAATTTATAAGTGAGTATTGAGTAGTGAATAACACAATATATATTGCAACTTTTGGATAGCTCTGTATTTCTCCGTACCATCGAGTCAGTCTGATCCAAAATTTAGATTTCAATACATGAAGAAGCTGTTAAAGACCACTGATATGTCTTTCTATTTTAACTATTTAGTAGGTGTCCGCACATCACAATGAATGTTTAAAAGTACCAAAATACCGTATTTAACAAAAATTTATTTGACTTTTTACCATAAAAGAAGCTCAAACTCCATTCCACTTGTGATAATAGTAAGCATATATAAATATACTTTTTATTATTTTATTTTTCCTTTCATCTATATACTAGAGAGTGTCTTTACCGCATACGTAGGTTTATACATTCTGAACAAATTTTTGTTTTTTTTAATTCACCCAACTATACAACTTTAACCCTCGGGCATTCATTTCAATATCCCTTTTTTATTTTGAATATGAATAATTTAAATTGATGCGAATTATAATGATATTAATCCTTGATCTTTTACGCAATGAGACTCATGAACCATTAAATCTAAGTCTGAAAAACTTTAGAGATGATATTTATTAACATTAAAACAAACAGTTAAATCTCCAAACATAAACATATTAATACAACATTCAATCGTTATAAGTTCTTAAGAAAACAGTCATAATAGTAATTCCTTAACCTTTTGTATTAGAAGATCCCATGCTTATATATATATTTATATATTAACATTTATAAACCCCATGCACCATGCAATGTATAACACGGGGGCATACAACACAGACAGAAGAAAGGATTACAACACAAACATCCATGCCTTCTCCGGGATTCGAACCCAGTCCCTACGACACTGCAGTCAGCTTCACTGACCACTATACCTGATGGGCGGCTGCTTTTATATATTACGAGAAGAACTTATGCCGAAGGAGAAAAGAGTTTTATACAAAGCTTTATGTAAATTAGATGCAACACGTTCGATAGCAGTATCATTAAACAGCATCATGATTTGCTTATATTTCGCTTGGTAGAAATTCCAGGTGAGATAGAAAAATTAGATAAAGGCAGGGTTGAAGGATTATTTCCAGCACAAATGAAATTGAATTTTGTTTTGAATCAATTTAGTTCTATTAATGAGAGGAAAAAACAATGTCCTTTTGAAATGTACTACAATTAAACGATTGAGATGGTTTTATCTTTTTTTTACTCGTTCAGTCTTTCAGATAACAGCACAGCATCTGCAAGACGAAACCCATCATTTAAGAATAATTACATGTAATTCCATTAAATTTCGTGGAAAATTGTTCGATTTAAGAAACACCGTGTAAAATAATCCAATTTTTCTTCAAATAATGGTCTTCCTTTCACCAGAAAAAAAAACGTCGGATGTATGCCTTGCCTAAACCGAACTGCATATCTTACATTGCACTTTGAATGTGTTTTTCTTTTTCTCGAGACATCCCTTCCAACAGACTTGTAACAGAGAGAAAATGGAAAAACGTGAAACACGCCGTGGACATTCCTGTCAGAAAGAGTAGAGTATTTACTCAGGGAAAGGGTGGTTTCCAAAATCAGAAGTAGAAGTAAATATTGAATATAGGTGACGTCGATGTGAGAAAAAGACGTGTTCCGAGTACCCGACGAGCAATCCCCGGGTCTTATAATATTCATTTACCGGATTTATTGGTCCAATAACCCGATCCTGTCACTTGTGAGTGGCGGCAGAGTAGACTTTTCTTTCTTTCCCGACAACATTTCTCATAGGATATCAGGGGAAGGAAGAAAAAGAGGAAACACCGTTCCAATCTTTCAACGCAACTTACCAAGTATTGTTTCGGGAATGGTTTCATCTTAGGAGCAAGAAGTCTCGTAAATAAAACTTGGTGAAACACATTGAATAGGAATGGGATTAATTCGAAAATTGGTATTCCTTAATTTGATGGCAATTATGCATTTAAATTGGATTTATTGGGATTTTAGAAGAATAAGACAGAAATATAATTCATCAATTTAAATGAAAAGGATTTGCATATTGTAGAAATAGTGTTAAGGATTTATTGACTTTCTTGACGTAGCCTATACCTATTCACAGTGTCTATTTTATAACTTCTAAATATGTGTAAGAACTGGTACTGTACTTTGAAGAAGATATATTGAATTTTTATTTGATACAAAATGTGAGACACTTATCGAAGTAAATATATCAAGACAAAGAAATACATAGCATCTTGTAAAATGTATTAAACTGCGCACAACGTGTTTCTCAATTTCTTAGTATTAAAAAGGTTTTCTTACCTGTCTTACCTATAAAAAAAGCAAGGCTCTTGTGATGTATTAAACATCTGATTTGTGGCTTAATTAGTATACAGCAGAGGTCCCTTTCCCCTGGGTCGTGGACCATTACTGGTCCGTGGATCAAATGGTACTGGGCTGCACAAGGAACATAAAATTATTTCTATTTGACTTATTGTAAGATATTTCTCTTGGGTTTGTGCGACGTTCCATTGACGAAAGAATAACCAATAGATGAGGGACGTCATCTACAACCGCACCAAGATCGCGCATGCGCAAAATAAATGATATATAAAATATAAACAATCAACGCCACTCCTTCCCTCCCCTAATGGCTAACTGCGAAAAATTATCAAATGTCGACCGATCTACGGCACTAAAAAAGTTGGTGAGGGCTGGTATAAAGGTTCACAAAGGAAATTGATTATATTTCAGTCGAAAGTATAAATTAAATAATTATTACCACTCCTAATTATCTTATGAATATAAATTTTTAAAAATGTAGCAATATATTCTGATTTCCCTTTTTTTACCATAAAAAAAGTATATTTCTTGGAGGGTCTACTTAGAATTGATAATGAACTGTTAAAACATACATAATGAGAATTCCCAATATAAACCAGTGCAAGTAACTTGCTTCTAAAAACAGTCTTAAGTCTTTGTATATTTTGTTCATTGAATTTGTTAATTACAGATTTATTTTTAAATATATAAGAATTATGAAAGCAATATTTGAAAAAAAAATCTACTCAACATTTCAAACATTAATTTTTCTGCAATATTCATATTAACCTTTAATTCAGAAGTTAAGATAAGCTACTATTTTTAATTAGGGGAAATAAAATTTAAAACAGCTTTAAAACAACATTTTCTTAAAATCCGGATGCATTTTACTAGTTAAATGTATTTAATTGTTGGTCTATATTATACGATCATGATATTGATGTTGTTCAAGTGAGTGAGTGAATATTAACGTCGCACTGATTAGCAACACGAGGGCTTTTGGCGACGGTTCGCGTAATTTTGAACCACGGTCAAGTGACGCGGACGACACCTGAGCTGGCACCCCCTCTCCTAACTACCACACCACACCAACGGGAGGACGTTTGTGCTTTCGACAGATTTAACGTGCATCGCTCCCCTACACGGCGGATCTTTAGTGGTACTGGGATCGAACCCATGACCCGCTAGCCATGATCCGATGCCTAGACCACTTGGCCACCGCGGCCACTTGATGTTGTTCAAAAATTTTAGTTGAAGTAATAAAACTTTAAATTTTATATACACATGTATATGAGGTAGGATTCAAAAGTTCTGAACCTATAACGTGAATGTTTTTTGGAGTGTAGTGACTATGATAACATTTCTATGTTACTGCATTTTTTCCCTTTTCTAGCAGTGGTTTTTACCAAATAACGGAGTCGGTGGCTCTCCACAGCATCGTATTTTGTTGGCGGATGTATTTAGTACCCAGTGAGATTAAAAGAAATGGCATGTGTGGAGTATGAAATGAATGTAAATTTTTTATATTCGCTTGGGAAAGAGTGATACGTAGACTTGCAAAGTATGAATCGCTTGTACGACAGTGATACATTATCATGAACACAAGCTTTTAAATAGCACCGATGTTTGAAGGAATTCAAGGAAAGTGTCAAAGAAGACGACCACTCTAGACATCTGCAGGCTTCCCGCACCGCTGAAAAGATTGAAAACGTTTCTGCGGCTGTACATAAGAACATGCCTTAAACAACGAGGAGGGGGAATGAAAACAACTATTTTGCTACATCTTCCTTACTCTCCTGATTTCACCCTCTGTGACATCAGAATATTTCCAGAAATGGTACATCACTTTCAGAGTCATCGATTCCAATCTGCAGATGAAATTAAAAGTACATCGCAGGCTGAATTAAACGACTTTGCTAAAACGGATTCCAGAAATATTTCGACAAATTTAATAATTGAAGGCAAAAGTGTGTTGTTGTTCAAGGGTCTTATTTCAAAGGAGGATGCGTTTCAGAAATTTAATTAGTAATATTTTTTAAGTTATAGATTCAGTACGGGGACTTTAAGTCCCCCTCCTATATTTGAAATACTTAACAAAGAAAGTAAAGAAAGTTTGATAACTATTACATTTATATAATAGAAATGCGTATATTACAGTACATAGTAGGTTGATCTAGTGTAGGAGTGAGAATTATATATCTGACTTACAACCTGTAAGTCGGTACGGAACTGGAAAATAGAAGATCTGATTGGAGCCTGAAATGTAGGTCACTCCTTTCATCGTGAAGTGACTATATGTCAGAGTAAGGTAGAATAAAAATACAAACTTATAATACGGATCAAGCTAATAACTTTTTTAATCGACTAGGTGATATTAATTTCCACATAGATCTTGTGAGTTGAGGATAATTTGTATATATATGTAAAATCTTTGAAACTTATTTTAAAAAATCATAACGTTTCCATGAATAATGTTAATAATAATCAATAAATAAATAAATAGTACAAACTTATTCAATATAACCATAGATTTCCGTTACAACGAATATTAATTTTGTGGAAAAGAACGCATGGTCTATTTTAAAAGCAGCAAGAATTCTAAACACGTTATTATTCGCAATAAAAATTTGAGAAACTCTTCTAAACACTTTTAAGTCATGGAAATAATTGAGTATAAATTAAATTGGTGTTTAAGTTTTATATGTCAATTTTTACTGTAATGTAATATATATATATATATATATATATATATAGCTTTATTTTCAATATGTTTTCATTGTTACTCATTTGTAAGGAGACACATTTTAAAATAAAATAAAGTATTGGGTATGTGCCAAATTTGGGGGTTTGTTTCCACTCTTTACAGTATTATTTTTTAAATAATCTGGCGAAATATTTAAAAGATGAGTAAAGAAAATTAACTAAAACGGCGAACTTACTATGCATACACAATTTTGAATAACATTATAATGCCCACAAATATAAAATTTAATTAAGAAGACCCACACAACTTTCTGACTCGAATGAATAAAGAACATATATCTACTATATATCCCTCTGTGTTTTTCAAAAAAGATAAATTTTCATTTTACTGCACAACATAAAATACAACGGGATATATTGTAAAACACTTCCCAGTTTCACAAATCCAGAGGAAAAATGAACAAACACACGAAACCATTTCACCTCCGAATTTCACAAGCAGATCCCTAAAAGTAGAATTCTTGGTCTCTGGAGACATCTCTTACAGTTCAATTTCTCCATTCCCCTGTTGGGTCCAGTCCTTCTCTTTCTGGCATGGAAAAATACTCAGCGAATTCTATTCAGTGAAACATACATTTCCCAATACCAGAGCTCCCGATGACAGTTTCTTTCCTTTTCCTTCCTTTCAAGAACAACTTTAGAAATCCCCAGGGAAGCTGTAAGAAGAACAAGGAAAAGTGCGTCATATAGAAAACATCAGAACCTGTCAATCTACGGCCGGAAGAGGGACAAAAATAGGGGGAAAAATGCGAGCCAATGACCAGTTTTTGTCCTCTAGCTACAATATTTCGCTGTTGACATTGGCGATAAAAAAAGGATCTCGCCAAGTGGGCAGTAAGAAACAGCTGGAAGGTTCTCGGTGTATTCAATAAACATTTGTCAACCGGGACCGTGCATGGGCCCGGGAAAGCCTCCCTCTTCCCATCCGTTAAGTTGACAAATAACACCTTCATCACAAAATGGGTTTTGCCTCTTGAGTAAAGTCTGCAGTCGGAATGGAAGTTGTTTTCAAAAACCCTTTCCCCCGTTCGATTTCGTTTGTTCCGGCATGTGTGTTATCGCTATTTTAATGAAGTATCGTGTCATTTATTACCAAGGCAACAACAAGGTGAAAAAGGAAAATCATTACTTTTACGAATCTAGTTAATTTTACATTGATATTTGCTGTACAAAGAGTGAGGGGAAAAATCATTGTTGTGAGTGCTGGAAAATGTCACGTTATACTTACGTGTAGGTTTTGAGAAAAAAATAATATTTCAATAATTATTTCATAAAATAGTCTTATGAATTGCACGATGTCGATAATGTATTTCTTTTATTCTCTTTAATTCTGTGTTCATAATTATTGAAGTGTTTGTAATTGTATGATTATTTTCTACTAAAATGCATTGGGTACCCATTGACAAATGTATTGCCTTAAAAAATTTATTCAGTGTGGATTTTCCAATACAAATTTATTCAATAGACTATAAGTTTGAAATATATATATTATTAAACTATTTTAAAAATAATATAATTTCACTTTCAGCAACGCAAATGATCTATTTCCGAGAGTAAATATCTACAACTCAAGTAAAAGCACCTACCTCAATATTTGAAATTTCCCAATAGGAGAAAAACCTTGGCTTGATTTGCATTGAAATTTAAATTAGGTCTATTTTCTATGCATCATTTCAGCAGAAATGTTAGAAAAAATGAACTTAAAAATCAAAAATAGTAGTTCTTGCAATATTACATATTAAAAAAAAATTGAAAACAACTTTATTTATTCCTCAAAATATTTTCTGTATCAGGAAAAACATACAGACGTATTATTTTTAAAAAAATAATAATACCTTTAAAAATATTGAAAAAATATCTGCCAAAAAGGTAATAAATACAAATTGGTATTGTTCGTATTTGATTATCATTCAAATGAAAATTACTTTACACTCTCTAAATACTTTAGTTAGAAAATTTTTATTTCTACTGATATACAAGTAAATAAATGGTTCGCTGAATTTTAGTTCTTTGTTTTTAATTTATACAGGTTTTCCAAAATTTCCATTGGTATATGGGAATAATTTAGTAAAAAATATTTCAAATATACTAAATCTAGCAGTGTTTTTTTATTAAAATTGGATCAATAAATAAAGTTTGTCAAAATTGCAAACTTAATCGAAATAAAAAAGCGTACATAGAAACACAACTTAACTCCAATGTTTTTAGATTTACATCTAATTTGAAGGAAAAAATAATTTTTAGAAATGCATTTCAAATAATAAAGTTAAATTTACTCACTTCAATCTATTGTACTGTATTTAAAATAATTTTATCCGTACGGTTAATGATTGTACTTCTGTACTCTATTACACATTTAGCTTAATCAAGCACAATGTGTAAAAGCAACATATTCATAGCCATTGGACATATAGATGCACAGATTAGGCAAGACTTTTAATAAAAATACCTTCCACAATTTTCAAGATTATTTTTATAACAAAAAAAATGTTAAAGGTTCAGAATTTAAAATGCATACATTATTTTTTTATTTAAATGTAAAAATATAATATACATTCAGTACTTTCAAGGAATGTGCTTATTGTATTATGTAAATTTACCGATCGCTTATCGTAAAAGCTACTCGTTGAACCTTTCCGAAAAATTTTAATTTGCAAAATTTACTTCATGGGAATAAATTTAAATTTCAGTATATAAGCATTTACCACATTTCTCATCCTTTGCTAAATTTCAAAACTTTTAATAAACTAACTTTCTCTGTATAAAAATAAAAGTATTTCTCAATTCAAAACTGTTTGAATTATTGATTGTATATAAGCATCACAATAGGAAACAATACAAGGTCTATTGGTAAAGGACCTCGCAATTTTCAGCCTCTGGATGACACATGAGCTATGGTACCACTTACTTTAAACTAACACACACACTTAATATTGAGGAGTTGCAGACACAACGTGCATCAGCCCCTTTTTCTACACGGCAGATGTGTCATTGCCCAAGGATCTGAAACCAGAACCTGGCACAAAGAACGTCGTCTCTTAACCCTTTGCTAGGCGCGCGGCATCTCTCAGATTCATCAGTGCCGGTTTATGGATTGGCTGCTTGGAGCGAGAACCCAGGGGCCTGGAAGGGCCGGATAAGCTAGACTTAACCAGATTGCCTGTTTATAAATTTCAATCCGTCTGTATCAAGGGTGCATGTAGATCTTCTGCTTTCCAGGACCCGAAAGGAGCTTAAATCGGCACTGATATGCATCACATAATACTGACATTTGAAAGTTCATTTAACTGTTTTATACGTAAGATTTAACTTTAAAATGTGACTTAAAATAATATTTAAAATAGTGTCAGGTATTTAGATATTTATACAAAAAATGTCAAAAAGTTAATGGATAGTTATCCCCGCGTCACCACTGTTTACATTTTAATATGCCTTGTTGCATTCTTCACAAATCACCTTACAATGTTCAAGGAATATGGATTTTTCGTATAATTCATTTCAAAGTTTTAATTATCTTTTCTTGATGTTCTGACAAGAGGGAATAGCACCTTTTCTTCCCAAGTACTTGATGTTTCTCTTGGGTTTTCTGTCTTGAATGGGGCGTTTCATACCAGATATTTCTTCAATCCTGAGTCAAAAGGAACGAGTCATGTGAATGTTACAATTAGACCGTCTTCGTAGGTACTTTTTCAAAAGTTCAAGACTTAGTTTTCCTATATATGTGCGCGATGATCTGAGTGATTTCGATTCCCATATGGAAAATATGGAAGTTTATTCCTGCCAGCTGCATTAAGGATTGAATAAAATACAGTCACTTGCTAGGCACACGGCATCCCTCTGATGTTTCTCAACTCCAAGCAAAAAAAACTATTCAAACAGAAGTAACAAACTGCTTGTTTCGAATTATTTTCGTATAAAACTAACAACTACACATTTTTACAAGAAAAAAAAATTAAAATTAACAAATTAGTACATAATTATAAGAACTGGCGTTGCTAGGCACGCTGCATCTATCAGATTTATTGTCCCCTGCCACACAACATATGAAGAAATTGCCCTCGTCCTTGGCACTGAATCTTATGGCGAGTGACGAAAGGCACATAGAAGAATTAGGGGCGCGTTCCAATCCACCGTTTGGCCGTAGCACTGAAACTATTTTTACTATGCATCTGAGAGATTCGCATGCCTAACGAATGGTTAAATTTCGCGATAATACACACTGTGCTATTAATATCAAGTCAAAAAGCATTTAGTTGTGAGGATGAACATCTGACACAAGAAATATACAATCATTTTTTATTTTATCAACAGTAGAAATAAATTAGGTATAACTGAATGACAAATGCATTCGCAACGTAGTGGGCGTTTAATCAATGAGATATGTTTACGTCACTTTAATATCTTTCCAGGGATTCCTGGTAAGTCCGAGGACTTCCTTTTTGTGTATATTTCATCTTCCAAACATACATCACTCAATGGAGCTATAATGTAAGATATGCATCTACTGTATCCAACAGATGAAGACGAACATGATCAGATGCCAAAAAGAAAAAAGAACTTGTAGTTCTGGTACATGCTAGAATTGGCTCATGCTGAAGTCTCAAATATTATTCTCCGGAAATAATGATGGTTGTCTGAAGGGAAATAAATGATATTGTTTCTGAAATGCGCCGGATTAACACAATAATGTTTTTAAATCATTTTTTGCTTTTTTTGTATTATTTATGAACAAGAAGACAAAGGTCATTTGCACAATTCTCTGAAACAGACGCATTATTACTTGGATATGAAAATATATTTAATAAATGCAGAGCAACAGAGTTAAATAAATATATTCCTTAACACGTATCACATGACAGATATTTGAAATACTTCTCTTTGTTTTGTTTTAAACTACGATAACACACATGAAAAAAATTGACATTTTTTCTAAAATTATTATTTAGCATACAGTAGAAATATGGTGCCTTAAATCAAAATTAATCTTACTCATCTCTTCTAAGCCCAGACAAATTTTTATCATTTGGGCTCTAATGCATTTGGATTTTTCCTCTTCTAGATTTCTTAATCATGGAATAATATAATTTCTTTAATTTGTTTGAAAAAAAACCCCAAAAAATTAGAAAAGAAACATATTGTTGTATACATATATATTCTTTAATTAAGATGTAAGCAACAATTTTTGTTTAAATGTATTCTGTGTGGTCGCAAACTCAAATAATGAAATGAATAAGGCTGAAAATCGAAATGTAAAAAAGTTTAAAAAAAAACAATTAGTGCTTAAATCCACAGACTCATCTCGTATATAATTTTCCTTCTAAAATTATATTATTAATGGTTTCAATTCTTTCTTTAAAACAAGATTTTTTCTCAATCAAGGTAACGTTTACCCATTAATTTAAAATTCTATACAATTAATGATTTTTTTAATATATTAGCTTGTTTACAAAGCAAAATCTGAATAAGCATGCAACGAAAACAATATAACGGATGTACAATAATATTGATATTATACATATTAAATTAAGGATTAAATATTAAATATATTTATATAATTAAGGATTAAATATTGAATATATTTATAAATAAAGATTTGTGTATTTAACATAATTTATTCAAATAACCTGAAGTATTAGGGGGAAAACATGTTTTTTCCGAATAACAAACTACGTGATTTTAAAATTCTGTGTACTAAAAAGAAATATGGAATAAATATTCAGTACCTTTGTACCTAATAGACATTATTTTACAAAATTTGTTTTTATTATAATCAGACGCAGTATTATAAATGCTGTGCAGTATGAAACATTTCTCCCTTATTCCATTACTGACGAAAGTGTTAGTTACATTTTTAGAATTCTCTTAGAAAGAGACAATAATTAATTTATTACTAAAAACACATTTTCGAATATTTGTTCAAGCATGAGATGAGTTGAGGTGTCAATTTATAAGAAAAGGGAATGTGTATGGAATTTTCATATAATATAGTATTGAGCACATTTATGTTAATTATATGATGTAAGTAGTATTTTTATAAACATTCTCGATTAAATGTTACACAGTATTTGTCAGAATTATTAAAGTCAAACATAAATGTTCTGCCTAGCATAAAAATATCTATTTAATTTTAAATTCAGCGTCTTAATCAGAATTTTTCAGAAATTCCAAATCTATATATTATTCTTTGAATTTTTATTAAATTGATTCTAAAATTTTAAACCTTGACATTTCAATTGAATTTAGGAGATGATTTAAAGTGAAGTAAATTTACAAGAAACGATGAATTCATCTCATAAGTCCCGTTTTACTATTTCTAATAAAGAAAAGTTATAATTCTCCGAAATTCGATAATAGTATTCTTAGAATTGATTTTTTATTTCTATAAGTAAATACTAGGGTAATATCTTTTGATAAGCTGCGAGAATATGCTATATATCAACATCCTATCCACCATGTATAGCAATATCGCTTCTTTATTAATAAAAATTGCTCTGCTGTGACAAATTGATAAAGCCTTCTTCTTCAATCGTCTCTTTCACGAAATATATTTTTCAATCTCCATGCTTTTGAAAAGATTTCAAGTATTGTGATTGGCTTACACATTTAGTTATACCTTCGAGAAACGGGATTTTTCGAATGAAATTGTATTTTATTTTCCGGGAAAATAAAGAATTAAAATCTACTAAGGTTGTTTATGAAAAATATGTTATGACATTTTAGTATTCAATAGCTGATATTTTAGTATTGCTTCCAAAAGATTAAATGCTTTTTTTTTGTTTATTTTAGTTGTACACCGAGAAATGGAACTAGGAATCTCAATCCCATACCAGAATCACCCATATTTAGGTACGTATTTTGATCAATGTTTAGGTGAAATTTTTATTAGGGAAGTTTAGATATTATTTTTATGTAAAATTTCATCAACAAAAATGGGACATTATTATTTACTTTCGAAATTCTAATTACTGATTGATAAATTTCATATTGTTGCCAAGAGTTCAAACAAAATGTGGAAAATTAACTTATGGTCTTACAGTTATATTCCAAACTTATGCGATGGGAGTTACTGAGTGATAACGGCGTATTTCAGGGCATGATTTCTCATATACATACATACACATTATTTTTATCTGGGGCCGGAGACGAAAAAAAATAATATTTTCCAAAAAAAAAAAAAAATAGTAAAATCTTTGACAACACAAATACAAAATAGCAAACCAATGTTTTTTTTATGTTGATGTTGTTGATAATGCCACCTGTCTGACGGTGTTATTTTGGTGTAGAATTTTTCATAAAATCTAACAAATTAGTCTGCCCCCTCAGATGTATTTTTCTCAAAATTTCTTTGTAGCAAGCTAATAATTTGTTATTCTTTATTTTGTTGAAGCAATACACTCACATTGCAGTCTATATTTAATAAAACTTGTAAATCTTTTTCAATTGCTGAAGCATTGTGTCAAATTCCCAACCCCATTCGATTTACTGATTGAACTCGAAGACTGGGTTATGGATACAAATTCTTCAATATCTTCGTGCTTCTTCATTTCTATGAGTTCATCAATTATCAGCTCCTGATTAGGAGAATCCAGTTCTGAACGCATTACTATTTTTTTTCTAAATTTATTTGTCTGGCTAGATCGGCCACTTTTTCAATCACATTACCAATTTCACCGATTTAACACCCCCCCCCCCTCAAACAAAAGACAAATCAACAAAATTAGAAAAAAATTGCTTAACTCCCGGTTTGCGTAAGTCGGGATAACGTAAGTCGAGGTATAGCTATATTTAACTAATACTTACAATTAACTTAATTCTAAAGAGAGAGAGGAACTTTCACACCATGAAACCCAATTTGTTTACTTTCTTTTGATGAATTAAGTTTTAACTGATTTAATTAGCTTATTGTTGCAGAAAGTTTGAACGTTTTCTCTGCCGGAAATTTAACTATTTGTAGGTCAAGAGAAAATATCTTCCAATAATGTTAAGCGAGTATGTGTGACCTTATTGACTAATGCTTTGGCAAAATGTTACTAAGTATTATAACAAAAATGCTTCGCCAAGAGAACTTTAAAATGGTGTACGTCAGAGGTAGGCAATTATTTTAACTCGAAGGCCAAATTGAGTGAGTGGATGATACTGGAAGACCTTATCTTTCATAAATATTGGCATTCATTAGTTAACTTTACAACGCACGAAAAGTATAAACTGTACCGTATAAAATCAATAAATGTTAGTTAAATAAAATAGTTGCAGTGTCTTATGTTATTTATTTACCATGCTAATTTCATATCTTGTATAGTAGTAAGCACATTTAATTTTAGAATAAGTTTAATGAGGCTAATGTACCCTGTCATACTTTTCTATAATTCTTTTGGAGTCAGATGTGAGATGGCTTGTTGAAATTCTCATCACAGCCTTCAAGTTTATGTCAGCCACTTGGCCTCTGTATTTCCTCTTTTTCATCATTTACGAAAACTTTGCTCACAAATGTATCTCGTCCCAAATATAAAGAACATTAGCCCAGAAAATTTCTTCATACATGGAAATATTTCAGCAAAGATTTGTAAAAGTCAATTAATAATCATGGCATTAAACATTTCTTTCAAACTGTAATCTGACTGCAAGTCAATAATAAATTACATCTGCAGCTCCCCAGATGCTGCAACAGTGTCAACCTAGTGATGGGATAAGGGAACATAAATTTAATTAAGGCTCAATTTTTTTTCTTAAAATTTTCAAATCTACTTGTGTGACCTCATCCTCCAAACTCTACATATGATTTCCGATCTTAGCAGAAAAACTTTCAGGTATTTTGCCTTTCTAATAAAAGAATAAATGAATTATGTTTTCTGAGTAGTGTAATATTCGAGACACATCTATGGTCGAGCACATGAAAGAAAGCGGATTTGGCGTGTCTGGGGTGCTAATTTAATGCTAATTTAGTTAGTAAACTTTAGAAACTCTCATTGAAGCTTCCTCATAGCCATTATAAGGTTGATGCAGTCAACCCAAATAGGATCCATACAATTGAAAGAGACTACGTGATTCCTTTTCTATATGAAAGTTGAGGTAACGGATTTGAATCGGTGCGGTCAAAATTTATGTGATTTTGGAATTTGTGAAATCGCAGATTTATATGTGAGATACTTGTTAGCAGTTAGAAGAAAATGAACTGATTTTTTTAAAAAGCTCCAAAACAAAGTGAAATTCCTACCGCATGAACCTGCTTGCTAATTGTGTCGAATTTCTCTGCATTTTAATGATGATCATTCACGTAATATTATGTGTACTAAATTTCATTTCATTCATATTCAATTTATTTCTGCAAACAATTTCGAAAATTCCCACTTTGCTTAAGACTACTCAAGAAATAATCTTATAATTATAAAACTGTAATTAAAATATTTAATTATGATTAAATATTTTAAATATTTTACCTTTTTAAAGTAATTATAATGTTCAAGTACACTACTGGTCAGTAAAATTGTCACAACAAGAAGAAATGCAGGTAAAAAAAATTATATTAATCAGACAAGTATATTACACTGGAAATAACATCATTAAATTTTTAAGAAATTTGGGTGCATAGATCCTGTGAAATCCGTACTCAGAACAACCACCCTTGGCTGTAATAGCGTCTTTTTTATACGCTTGGACATTGAGTCAAAAAGAGATTGGATGGCATATACAGGTACAGATCCCCATTGAGCTTCAACCCGATGTCACAGCTCATAAAAAGTAGTGACTGGCATATGGAGACGAGCCAGTCGCTCAGCAACCATGTACCAGACCATTTCTGCTGGCAAACGGGCAGACCAGGACAACAGCCAAACTTTTTCCGTATCAAGGAAGGTCCGTACAATACCGGCAACATTAGGTAGGACATTCATAAAATGTCCTACCTGCTGAAATATAGGGTTTCGCACGTAGGGTAGAGCCACGGGTCATAACACTCCAGAAATGTAACATGCGCTGTTCAAAAAGTCGTCAATGCGAACAACTGATACTTGAATCCAATAGTATTCTGTTCCATCACGCCAGGTAATGGGAATTTATGACGAAGACGAAGACCCACAGCCAATCTGCGTTCACCACGATATCGCCAAACACGGATGTGACCATCATAATGTTGTACATGGAACTTGAATTCATCTAAAAAAAGGACGTCTCACCATTCGTGTGCCTAAGTTCGTCGTTTATCATATTATTGAAGACGCTCCTGCCTGTAATATAGCGTCAAGGGTAGCCGCAGCCATGATCTCCGAGCTGCTTCCATGCTGCTGCAGACGTCATCGAACTGTTCCTGCAGACACTTGTCTTACAAATAACTCCAATTGTTGACTCACGGTTTGTGACGTGGCTGCACGATGCATTAAGAACATACGGGTAACATGCCTTTCTTCTCAGCAGCTAGTGATAGGGGTCATTGAGATCCCGCACGGCGTTCCGCATTACTGTTCTAAACACATCGATTCCATATTTTGGTAACACTATTGGATCTCGACTGACGAGAGCAGCAATACTGATGTACAATAAACCAATACAATACAGTTCGACCCTTATCAAAGTCAGAAACATGCTGATAGGAATTTCTGCTTCTTACACGAGGCATAACAACTAAATTTCACCAGGTGGTGACGTTCAAATGCAATTTGCCTATAAGAAACCGGATGAACAATTTTCTCAATTAAACACATTGTAGGTGTCACTGCCGGCGCCTAAATGTCTGAATAGCTCATCATTTGCAAACCAGAGCACCTTCTTAAAGTCGTTTAAATTTCACGTCTATAGCATGTCGCCTTCTTAGTGTAGAAATTGTAATGCCCAGTAGTGTGTATATTACACTGGCCTCTAAAAGTTAAGGAACAAAAGTTTTTCGGAGCTCACTGTTAACAAAATGACAGTAAAAATAAAATTTATAGTTTATATAAGTGATGAAAAAACGAACTTTATACAAATTTATGCAAAAACAATAGGTGCCACTTTTTTTAATAGGAGAGAACAAATATATATGAGTGAGAGAAAAATTTGCATATATCAGGCTTTCGTAATTAAGCGTGTAACTTGTGTTGATTTCAAACTTTTGTTAGTAGATTTGTTGATAATAGGCAGTAGGGTCTCGCAATGTCTGAGAGAAACCGTTTGCCCGATTCGTTAAGGTGGAGGGCGGTCGGATGGCTGGAAATTGGGTTAACACAGGCCGATGCTTCTAGGCGTCTTAATTTGTCACGTAGTGTGGTCCACCGTCTCTGGATTCAATATCAAACCGAAGCATCTGTGTCCAGAAGACATGTTCCAGGCGGACCACGAGCTACAACACCAGCAGAGACCGTTTTATCGCTCGTTCGGCCCGAAGGAGAAGAAAGATTTCTGAGCCGCAACTTGTTGCAGACCACTCTATATCTTCAGGGGGAAGAATTTCCACTAGTACGGTGCGAAGGCGGCTTCACAATTCAGTCCTCTATACAAGGCAACCAGTTGTGTATGTACTCATCACCAGACGACAGACAAGGGTCCACTTATCTTGGGCAATAGAACACGTTTCCTTGACCAGACAGCGATGGGCTTCTGTACTCTTTACAGACGAGACTAGATTAACACTGTATAGCGATTCAGGACGTCTGCTCATCTGGAGGGAACGAAGCACCAAATATCATCAATCCAACATCGTAGAATGACACAGTTACCGAGGTGGTGGAATAATGGTTTGGGCAGGGATCTCATTCGGTGCTCACACTGACCTGGATGTGTACCTGGGAGGTGTGAGATATCGGGGTGAGATCCTTAATCCATATGTCCACCCGTATTTTGGTGCAATTGGCAATGACTTCATTCTGATGGATGATAATACACGACCTTACCGAGCTGTAATTGTTGAGTAATATCTTGAGGGTCTTGGTTTGGAGCGAATTGAATAGCCAGCTCAATCTCCAGACTTAAATCTGATAGAGAACCTTTGGAACTATCTTAGTAGACAGGTTGCTGCTTTAAGTCCTCCTTCAAGGTCTTTAGGAGAGCTGGAACAAAGCTTACTCCGTGTCTGGTCTACGCTTCGCATTTCGGTAACCGACAGCTTAATTGACTGCATGGAAATTCGATGCCGCCAATGCATTTAAGCTAGGGGTGAGCATATCCCTTATTAAAACCCATTTTGTTATGTTTCTATGACATTTTACCATATAAAACTGTGATTATTATTTTTTCCAAGAATGGACTTTTCCAGCGAGATTGCCTTTTTTTTGTTGTTGTAAATCATTTTTGAATTTTTGTTATGTAAACTTCTATCTTGAAGTCAATACATAACCGTCTTGTGCACATGTCATCCCAATTTGGTGTTTGTACATTCATTCATTTGCAAATAAAGCGCAAAAAACAGGTTGTTCCTTAACTTTTGGAGGCCAGTGTATTTGACAATAAATATTTTCTTAACTATTCATCTAGAATTGCATGAAAATTTGGATTGAAGAACCTTACGGCAGAAATAAAATATGATGCGTGAGGCATTGACATTTTACAATTTAATTCGTAATGAAAATTAATTTTTCATTAATTCATAATTTTTTCTTTAAAATTTAATTTTCTTCTAAAGAACGTTCTCTGTCGTTCAGTACAAAAAACAAAAGCTAATCAAGTGTTAAATAAAAACATTTTTTATTATAGCTACATGCTTAATACAGTGATTTTACCTGAAGTGGTGCTTTGAAACATAACCATGAGAAATTTAAAAATTTAGGCGAATTTAAAATGAGAAACATTGTAAAAATTGATTCCATTTTGGCAGAAACTCAGTTTTAAGAAAAAATTAAAATGTATGATTAGTTTGGTTATTTAAACACCATCAAAATTATAACTGAATTCCTTTTGTGAAATTAAGTTTGAAAGAAAAATTGTTAAGTACTGAGAAAATTTCGGATTTTATCAATGATGTCTCATTTTTTTCTTTTTTTATAATTGTGGAAGTACGTTGAACTGAAATTTATTAGGATCTGTAATAGTTTTTATTTTTGCTACACCATTTTTTATTAGGCTTGATTTGTTGATATATGTTTTATTATAGTCTTTGATGTTTTGCTTAAAATGGCCAGATATTTCTCAAGTATCAATGAGTAAGTTTCCAATCTTTACACTTTTAATAATATAATCAATATGCATATTTTTTTTTTGAAATTTTTTATGAATTCTCTAGAAAGAGATTTCTACTTTTTTCAACATTGCAGTTACTAAACTAATAGAATAAAAAATGAATTACCAAGTATAATATCAAATGATACTAATATGATTAAGGTTTGAAAACACGTTACGATTTTAATTTAATTGTTATTAATGACGGGTCATTTCAGTGACGAAAGAATAATTACCTGGAAAATGAATCATCGCACATTCTTAAAAAAATCTTTAAAAAATTTTCTACGTGACAGGAAAACTTAAAATAAATTATTTATTAAAGAGGCTTGTCTTAAAATTAGTATGAAAGTCTTCCGTCTATTATATCCGTAGATGCGAAATAATACATTATAGGATCTTCACATATTTATTCATATATAAATATCAAGAGATCTCAAAAATTACTTTTCTTTTTTTTTAAAAAAGTAACACCCAAATAAATATACAAAAAGGATTTATAATACTCTAAATCAGTGATTCCCAAAGTGGTCTATATAGTCCCCCAGGGGTCTATGACGACTTGCAAGGGGGCCACGTCACAAAAAAATAATTTTTGGGGTCCATGAGGTGTAAATGGGGGTCTATGATAGTGACTCTTATTATATAAACTAGATCGTGACTTTAAATTTAAAAGAAAATTTAATCAAGTGGAAACTAAATTTTACCTATTTATTTACTACCTACCTATATATTTACTAAATTTACTAGGGTTAATTTCCACGTACAAGGTGACAGCATAAATTTTATTAAAACAAGATCCATTTCAGCATTTCTTTCCGGAGTTAAGCTTAAGAAGTATAATACCGGAGGTCCCGAATTTTCTTAGAATGTCACAATCTGTTAGGGCGTTTTAATCTACGTTCAACATTTAAATGCCTTTAATTCAGATTTTGAAATCAGGTTTGAGAATGCTTTCACTATGGTAATACCACAGTAGGCAATGGATTCATATGGTCACATTGAAAATAAATGCCCCATTACAATAGGAACTGATCGTAATATTCCGTAACGGAGATCTTAAAGTTTGGAAACGGATATCAGCAATTTTGGCTTTGTAAAGGCAAACCTATTATTTGTCCCGAATTTAGAAATATCGTGAGAACGTTTTTAATCGTTTTTCCTACTGAATAGCAGCTCAGTTGTCAATCTCCAAAACAAAAAAATAAAAATTTAACATTACTAACAGAAGATGTTTAAGGTATCCAAACACGTCCGTAGTACTTTTTAAAAACTAGCATACTAAAACATTATAAATGCTCTTTTAGGACTCAATACCAATAAATATTGCTATATATATTAAACTATCAAAATTTAAAATAAATTAACTGAATTTTACAAAAATCACAATTATAAGTGAAATTTTAGCAATATTTTTAATAAACTTGAAAGCAGTTAGAGAAAAAAGTAATAAACATATGTAAAAGTATTACTAAAACAAATTAAATGCATTTATCTAGAAAATGTACTAAAATTTTAATTTTTTTATTAAAATTTGAAAATTTTAGAGCTTATTGAGTAAACATTACAAGAAATGTTACATTTTTTATGAGACCATTATTTAAATAACTAGCCATAACTCAAAAAGTATTCATGCAATAAGAAATATTTTAGTACATTCTCTAGAAATAACATAAATATTAGGTTCAAAAAGTTTTATAGAAATACATTCGTAATATTTTGAGTTATCAGACTCGTCATGATATATTTTGAGCAATTTAAATGCCACTTCTGGTAGATCAAAAGCCTACTTCCGGTGTTTCTAAATTTATAAAAGTTAGAGACACCGGTAGTGTAGAAACAAAGCAAAGTATGTTTCGTAAAGTCAAAAGATAGCTCTATTCAATAAAATAAAAAACAAAAATATCTGTCTTGCTGAATTTCGTCATTTTCAACGTGTTCTGATACCTTAAAGGCTAAAACTGACAATATCGAAGCCAAATGTTGAAAATTTGTTATTGTAGTACCAGACTCATCCTTCCCTTTAAAATCATTCATTTATTTATTTTAACCTGCACTTTTCAAATTTTAATCACTATACTTCATACTGTTAGAAATTTAATTCATTTAAAGTAGTAGTATCAGCTGTCAAAAAGACATTTAATTTGATAAATTTGCGAAAATTCAATATTAATTAAGCAGGGGTCTACCCCAAATCGAAAGACATGGCAAGGGGTCTAGGACAAAAAAAGTTTGGGAACCTATGCTCTAAATAGTTAATTACTACTAAGAAAAACTATATTATTACTATTATTGCAATCGATATAAAATATGATTTTGATTTTATTTATCATTACTCATTTATCAAGAAGCTATTGTATTGATACACAGACATTTTCTTTATATGTGTGATATGTAAAGTCTGATAAAAATGATAGTTTGAAACAAAATTAATTCTTGCAAGTGAATAAATTGATTGTTCTTCTAATGTGTCTTAATCTAGCATTTTCTAAATTTTAACCCTTGCATTAATCTAAATGTATTACATTTGAGAGTTATATTTTGTATAAAATTGTGTGTATAATTATGTATAACATTTGAATTATAAAGAAGATTTATGATAGTGTACAAAACGTATGCAGTTAATTACAAACAATTATTAATTTTATATTGTTAATTGGAATTATTAGTTAGCCAAATGTCTAAGAAATGTTTTAAAATTATCTGTATGTTTCAAATTTTAGCTTTATTTCAACATTAATAGTACTTTCAAAAAGTATCATAGATTGAAAAATAATAAAATCACTGAACTTAAATCCTGTTCCAAGGTTACAAATGATTAATGAATTCTAAGATTATAATAAAATTAATAAAATTCCATTGCTAAATTCATATTTTCAAAAATGCACATCAAAGACAATAATAAATAAAATTTTCTAATCCTCAGACGATAGTTTTGTAGAAGCATTCTAAAGGCAGACGATTCCTACAAAATACCTCTAAACAAAGTATATGGTGGAAAATATGAACTCGCTGACAAACAATGCGAAATAACTGTGTGAGAATATATAAATATAACATTTTTCTTTAGGACAATTAGATGAAAGGTAATATTTTACAAATGTTAATGATGAAAGATTTTAATTACAATGTTCGAGAGATAAAAGAGATTTACGAAATTTTCTTGAAATTAAAATAGTAACAAGAATAATAAAAATCTTGAGTAATTTTTTCTTCCAATTTGCTTTGTTTCTTGTCTTATCTAAGAATTTACAAAGACCCAAATACTTCTTCATGCAACAATAATGACTGCATTAAATAAACTAAAGGAAGATTCTTGGTTTAAAAGTTTCCCATTAATATCCGTTAACTATTGGCTAATAAAGAGAATGCTTTCAGCTATAAGTCATCGCTGTCTTCTTAACAAAGCTAATCTATCGGAGCCGTTCAGAAAATACCCATCCATCATACAGCGCAGGAGATTCTATTTCGCACGGGAGCGCTGACTTTAGATATCCTTATAGATAGAAGTTTTTAACTGATATTTATACGATTTTGAAAACGAATGACTGATTTTACCTGCTAATAGCCCTTATTTTATTTTCTTAAGGTATCCGACTACCCTAAAATTGTGAATTGTTTTATGATTTTATTTTATGGGCCATCTTATTTGCTTTATTAAAATACCAAGTGTTTTATTTTTCGTTTACTAGAACAAAAAATACAAGTGTTTTAGTAAAAGCAGATGCTATTGCTTTAAGCAAGATGTCATACTTTAAAGCGCGTTTTACTCGAAATGTGTGTTTTTTTTTAATTCTCAAAGGTCAGCGATTGCTAAAAAAGTTTTTAAAATAATTAACTGAAATTTTTTGTGTATGTTCCGTATAATAGTGGAAGTATTTTAACCTTCAGATTTATCAATACTGTTTTATTACAAAATTTATAGTCCCTTATGGTAATACAATCACTGTTTTGTGTTAATCAATTTTATATAATAATTAAGATAAAGAGCTCTAGTTTTTGTAAACATTAAAATATCTCTTATCCTGAAGGTCATTTCAAACACGAATAACATAGCAACACATCAAAACAGAAAAATTGAAAATATGTTCATAAACTTTTGGTACAGAATGGACCGCGTTTATGTTATTTTTTGTCAATTTTTATCCATTTTTTTCCATTTTAGTAATGATAATTTCTTTTTCTCTTCTTAATTTTAGCATATTTTTCATAAAATGTACTAAACAAATCTAATAACCACAAAAAAAATCTCAATATCTCCATTTTTTCTAAAAAAAAGTTGTCGCAAGTAGTCGGATACCTTAAAATCATCTTTTGTAACAGATTCAAGGGGAAATGCGTAGGATTGTTCTATTGCAACATGGATAACCCGAATCATGCTAATTTTCGATCGAATGTACGATAATTATTCCAAAGTTATGTATATATTATATATTACAGTATATAGCCATGAAAACAAAAATATAACATTTAATTTAATGCCGAGAATCAATATAAGAATCAAGGTTAACTAGCTGCATGGCTCGGCATTGCAAGGACTTTTTCGAATGTACAATGTTTTAGCCGATGAGGCGTCTTATTTTTTGCTCAGCGTCATTATTTCCTGGTTTGTATTTAATTCTTGTCTGAAGTATTTTTCTTTTCCTTGTAAGACAGGTTTCTTTCCCCTCCGCTTAGCGCGGCGTTGTACGGGATTTTTCGAGTGTATAAGGTTTTGCCCGTGGAGATTTCTTCTCTATTTCTCGGTGTCAGCACTTCCTGGCGTGTGTTTGATTTCTGGATGTATGTCATTAAAATACCCTTGTCCGAAATTTCTTCCACTTGTTTCCCTTGTCAGACACATGCAGACACATGTTTCTTCCCCCCCCCCGTTTCCATTCACTTTTTCGGGTATAAAACATTTTTCCCTCTTATATCCTCAGGGTTAAGAACATTACTCTAATTTCTATTTTCGATTATTAATTTACATATCTAATGTAGTTTTATTCACAAGAAAACAGACAATGTACGAATTTATTATTAAATAATAAATTTAGTAATGGGTAACAGAAATATAAATACTGTTTAGTTGTTTTTAAAAACATTAATTTATACTCATTTTCGTTTAATAAAGGATCAAAAACATTCCTATATACAGTTAGCCATTGAAATGACTGCATATTCTGGATGTTTGATTATTCGATTAAAAATATGGAACTGTAAAAAAAAAAGAACAACAACTTGGAAAAAAGCCTTGAAATGTGTTTACATTCAATGTATAAAAAAAGATTGAACAAGAAAATAATACTATCTGATAAAAACGTCCTTATTGCGTTAATGTTGCAACAAGAAATAACATTTTGAGTGTCATACAGAAAGCTATAAATTAGTTTATTTTTGGACTCTAAGAAAAAAAAGGAACTCCGAAATAAGAATATAACACGTAGCATTGAAGGCAACGCACTCTTTTTTCTCACTTCGGAGTATTGTCTTTAAAATTCCTTGACATTCATGATCCATTGATCTATCCAATAGGATATTTATTAGAGGAGAAGCATAAGGGGTAATATTTATAAGAATGTATCATTTGGATTCTTAATACACCCAACACAATACACATAACGATATCACCAACATCAACTTAAAAATTACATCAAATTGCACGTGACGCGATTATTGTGACTGGATCATAGTATTCAGCATTTTTAGCAATAGTTATAGTTTTCGTCTTTGACATACCGTATGCTTCCGAATATAAACCAATCCATGGGCACGCCGAGAGTGACATTTTCTTAAAAAAATTCACCCGAAGTTTGCAATTTGTATGTAAGCCGAATTGAAAAACAAGATACTCAATTCACAATAATTTTTAAACACGCGGCCGTGATGGCTAAAATATAGTTAAACAGCAGAAACTTTTTCAGTATAATTGGTTCTAATTAAAACGAAATATGCCAAAGACGACAGTAATATTTCTAATTGCCCTCTCTCTGAAAATAAAACATGTTTTTTCCATTCAATTTTTTTTTAAATTTTGTACACTACAATGCACGTCAGATTTCCTGCGCATTCTTTTTTTTTCTTAGAAAATGAGCACGAAGAGAAATTTGTATACGGCAAATTATCGGCGACCTATGTTTAATACCCCGAAGGAAAGGCTCACTGGATGTATATGATTTTTTTTCTTTTAGAATAAAAGTTTCATTCAAAACACCTAAATATTTGATAGGTTAAATCCACCAATGCTTGGCTAAAGGAAGATACTAAAAAACTGTTTTCGTTAAGCTACGCTTTTTCAAGAATAGCAAAATCGTATATAAGTCGACCCTCTTACTTTACGTTTAAAAAGTCTCCAAACATGCTTATGCAAGGAAATATTAGGTTCTCAAAAAATACCGTCATGTTTGTTTTTGCATTTTGGAATTTGCTTCCTGATGGATTATATTGTATTTTTATATAATATGCATTTATATTTTATATATCAACTTCAATTATTTTTCAGCATTTTTTTTATCTATTACATAAAATACTTAAGTAATCTTTTCTTCTTTATATATATAGCCTTTTGCGTTGTCAAGAGAGTCAAATGTCATACTCTGGACGTGATTCTGCAATGTCGGACATGAGCAACCCGAGACTGGGAGAGAGACAATTATCACTAGATGAGCTCAAAGTAACAGTTCTTTGATACATCGTTCTGCAATTAGAGGAAACAACTTTTAGATGGAAAATATTGAATCCGAAAATTATCAACGATATTCATATATCTACGAAGATATCCGATAAAGCTCATTGTGTTACAGAACTTTACGGAAAAAATGTACATGGCAAAATTATATTGTTGTTGATTAGAAGAAAGAAAAAAAATAGATACATTTTTTATGGTTAGGTATGTAAGTTGGGGTCTAGATATTTGTATAAATGTTATGAATATCCATTAAGAGACTATTGAAAATATGCAAATTAATACATGTTTTAAATTTTAATTCAACTTTGTATGAGTAAAAAATTCAAAATTATATGGTTCAAAAATTGTGAGTTTTAACTCTTTCTGAGATATAAAAATTGATTTAAAATGCATGATAATTTTATGAAATAAAAAATTCTGGAAAATTGCTAAACATTAGTGATTATTAAAGGGTTTACTAACTTCTGAGGTACGGAAAAAATGCAGATATTCTAAATTCTCGTTACAAAAATATTCATGAATGGTTAAAGTTGTTCATTACTATTTAAAATTATATGTTTGTTATTAATTGTTGTTCTTTAATTATACTATTGCAATTTTTTCAATAATGATATATTCAATAGTTCTTATTAGAATGATATCAGTAAGAGTATTTTAACCACCTTCAAACCAAATTTTAAAAAAAGTAAATTTTGAAAATTGTATATTTCTCGAATATAGTAAAGTTAATCAAATTTGAGAGTTTGGTTATTTTTTAAAGAAAAGAAAATTTAGGTGACGAAAATCATATTCAATAAGTAATTAATAATTATTCCTATAAAATTTTTAAACTTCTTTTATTTAAAATGGCCTTATAGAGTTGAAAATATTTAATGCATATAATGAATACAGAAATTCTTCTTCAAATGTTAACTTCCAATGATCTTTCAGTTTAAGCGAAATGATTTGTTATAAAAACATGAAGCTGCTGTGTAAATATAATAGTAAAAAGAAAAATATGCATTCATTATATGGAAACTGCGAATATCATAAATTTATTGAAATTGCTAAGATTAATCTATATATGAGGAAAACAAATTGAAAATTTAAACGGGCTTTAGTTTTTAGGGTTGAGAAATATATTCTAGAAATACGAAATTATAATGCTTAAAAACTATATAAAATAAAAAAAATATACAGTTAGTAGATTTTACATCTAATAATGATTAAAATAATAAAAATAAAGATTCACATATTAACATCTGTATCATCATTATGCATAAATTATGCATATATGTAAACATCATATTTCATTACTATAATAAATTCATATTTGTATTTTAAATCATTTCATTTTAATTTATCTCTCTTGGAATAATTGCAACTGCCTCATAATAAATAACCATTTTTCAGAAAGTGTTACTCCATTTCTCATCAATGTATTCTAAAAAGAATTATTCAGAATTACAATTTTAAACCATATTTTTACAATGTATAATTTTGTGTAAGAATTTTTTTTAACAATGCATTAGTTTATAATCACATAATAGAAATGATATAAACAACAAGAAATATGTAATTTATTGAAAGTTGTGTACATGCATTTAGGTGGTTGTAATTGAAATATGAAAAAAATATTACAGAAATTGTGAGAGACAAATAACAAAAATCTATGTGTTTTGAAATGGTCGAGTATGAATATTCCCATAATCGAAATAAAAAAAATGAACATTAATATATCATTATCTGCCTTTTCTCATTTACGCTAAAAAAAGCATATCAAAATTCAATACATCCCAAATTACAACAAATTTAATTAGCAAAATAATCAAGGACTTTACTTTCCAATTTTTTATTCAATTTTAGTATTACGGAATATTAAAATAAAAGTTTATCATTATTTTTAAAACTATATGACACAGAATTAAAGTTAATAGCAGAGACAGTTTTTTCGCCTCCAATTGTACAAATCTTTCCTTTGTACAAATACAAATGATAACCAAGCTTTCATGAAAATTCTTTCGATTAGATTTATCATACAACCATGTTATAGTGTAACTTACTATTTTTTTTAATAATAAAAATTGTTTCAAAGCAGAATTTTTGTACTTCTGTTCATCATGCCGAAGAAAAACCGACACAAAATAAAAAAAAAATGGCTTAAAGTGTATTCATATGCACTTAAACCCATTTTAATACAAATAATAATTGCTTATTACTATACTTTAAAACATATTTTATTTAAAAACCATACTGCAGAAGAAAGATTTGACTGCTAGGTTCTGGAAATAAAAATTGTATCAATTACAATATGAATAATTTTTATTAAAAAGTTAATTGAAGCATAATAGTCATGCAAAATTTTCATGTATTTTGTAACAATACAAGTTACAAAAGTAGAGTTTTTTTTTCATTTTTTTTTGTTTTGCTATTTACTGCTAATAAAGAAAAATAAAACATTATATGGTAATCATATTTTGTGGTGAACTATTGTATTTTTCTGAATGTGTATCAGTTCAGAATCTTAAACACATATTATTGCATTAAAAGTTCTTCCTAGAACTTTTAAAGAGTAAATTTTTGTGAAAGTTAAGAGCTGTAATTTTGAGCAAACTGATTAGGACATTAGAACGACGAAAGATTTGTCAGCTTTCAAAGAATGGTATTTTCACTGCCAATCTATGTACATACTTTATATAGAGAGTTCAGCACAAGGTGAAGCTTAAATATTATTCATGTAAGCATGTTAGAGAAGAAACGCATTTAAAAGACAAATTGCAATGATTTCTTTTAATTACAACATTCAGTTAATCTCATATTAATTTCAGATTAGATAACATGAGACTTTTTTCAAAAACTTAAGTTTATTTCACATTGAAAAATGTATGAGCTTTCTTCCGGTATAAGTAAAGAAATTATAGGTGTGATGATGAAAATATTGTCATCGGTCCCAGAATATAAAATATTTCTTTCAACGTAATATCTATCCGAATAATAAAATTGAAAATTTAATTATTGTTGTAGATTAATCCACGCATCATTTTAATTATTTGTAACATTTTTTCTCTTAAAGGATGTTCAAACTTAAAGAAAAAGTTAAATGAAGTATATATAATTAATTCAAATAAATACACATTCTTGCGATTGAATAATTTTGTATTGTGTACATACTTCATTTTTTCAATTTTTTTAAATCAAGGAAAAACACATTAACCTATATTATAGCATTAACTCGAATAAATACAATTTTTAGATTTAAACTTATTAAAAATAAAGAATTTAAAAGAATTCAAATTTAGTTTTAAATGTAAAAGGTTTCTTAAGTTAACATAAACATAGAGCAAAAGTTGCAATATTTAATTTTGCTTATATCCTCATTTCTTTAAAAATAAAATGAATAAAAATTTCCTTTAATTGAAAGATTAGATTTTAATTAAACTAAAATACTTTGACTATAATGAAACAATAATTTATTTTGAAAACAAGTAGATATTTAATTTAGTCTCAACCAAGGAAGTATTGCTACTATAAAGTTGTTAATAAAAAAATCTTAAATTAAATCAGAAATGTGTTCGATATTCTAAAAGTATCCCTTAAGCTTTAATAAATTTAAGTAACACTAAATCTTAATTTTTTTTAAAAATTATCTTATCAGTTTCTAAAAAAAATTACAAATTTTATTTTGTATTCCCTATAATGCTGATATTTCGTATTTTTAAATGTTATTTATTACTTATGTCAAAGTATTAGACAAATAATTATTTCTTCCCTTATGAATGGATAATAATTAATTTGTTACTTTATTATTTTTATATATAATTTTAAGAAATATGTTGAATTTTTTTGTTTTATTCTTCAAGAAACTTCTTATATATATATATATATAATAAAACAAATCTAATACTACTTTTTTATGTACCATCGTAATTTTCATGAATTTATGAAAACAATTTTTCAATTGCTAATGATGTTCCCTCTCTTAATTTTCCATCCTTGTAATAGTTTTTCATAATGAGACTAATGTAAACTCAAAAAATAGAAATAATAAACATAAAAATGTATGAGAACCACTAAGTTTGCATCTTCAGTTTGTTTTGATTCTTGAAGTATTTAATAATTTATGTTTTATACAGGTTTGCATTAATGAAAAGAAATATTTAGATCGAGTTTACATAGATATAATCAAATAGCTTGTGGATTTGTATATAAAGTGATGTTGGAAGCTTACAGCATAATGATATTTGTACTTGTAATAAAATCACAGTAAATACATATCACTATGAAATAGAAGAATTGTAAGCTTATATAGTTCATCTAAACACTTTTTTTCACGTTTTCATCACTGGAACTGTACTGAAAGTAATAAATTTGTCTTTTATTATGTGTCTGTGTCGTGTTTTTTTTTTAAATTCTTTTTTCAACAAAAGTTTTTGTATTTTTATAATCAGCATCATATTTTTTAAGTCTTAATCACATATTTTTTAAGCAGTGATAAAGATTTAAAACAGCGTTTCTCAAACTGTGGGGTGCACCCCTCTCGGGGGCGTGGTGACTGTACGAGGGGGAGCGAGCATAATGAAAAGTCATAAATATTATTATTTTAAATATTATTAATTTACTGAAAGTAAAGAAACAAAATACACACACACATTTTGACATAATAAAAAATAAAATTTATATTTATTTTTATAAATGCATATGTACTGTACAATGCATTTAAAATTAATTTAAGAATACCAAGTTAAGAGAAAAAATTTAATGATTACCAGTAACCCTATGGGTTTTTCATATATAAAATTGTATACACAAATTAACACTTTTCTTAAGAATTTGTACTGTTCATAAATAATCTCTTAACTGTCGATTAAAAGTTAGGCGAATCGCTCCCCAATGCCTTCGTTTTCCACGTAGGAGTGCGTATGTGATATGTCGAGGGTATGGAAGAAAAGGAATAAAAAATAAGCAAATTCTCTGAAATAAGTAAATCCTTCCAAACACTGTCAATATCATTTTATTGCATTCCAAAGCCTTCGGAATAATTTTTTGGATAGCAGTGCACAGAAACAATCGCACTTCGGAAAGACGTATATATGCGTCCGGGAAATGTAGCAACCGGGTTGAACAAGACGTATATATACGCAGGGTGGAACATAAGAGGTTAAAGTCGTACTGTAGCTTTTGCATCAAAGTATAGTATTATTGAGTTTCTGCATTGTTATTTGTCTGGAAGGGGGGGGCGATGAAAATTATGATTGAATACTGGGTCGCAAAGATTGAAAGTTTAAAAAGCACTGATTTAAAAGCATATAATGAAATAATACTATTGGAAGAGACAGTATAATAGTTTAACTTTAGCACGTACACAAATCATTTATAATGCATTTGTAAAATATACCTAAGAATGTATATATACATATATATACGGGGTGTCTCAAAATTTAATGAACATTGCACTCGAGGTGAAAGGTGGGGTCCATACCTGTTCTGGAAGAAATAAAAAAAATTAACCTGCACTTGTTTAAGGTAGGACGAGCACAATTTCGAATATGTGTAAAATTTACTCCCCCCCCCCTCCCCTCTCCTCATATCATTAACTACTCTGACCAAACATTTCACAATTTTGAGATGATTTTTTACTAACGTCATCTTACATATACTATTAATTGCAGTCAAATGCCGAAGAAAAAAATTTGCTGGTTTAGTAAAAATTAACGTTGTTTGCGTGAGTCGGGGTTTGAAAAAAAGATGTCTTTCAATTTCGACTCTCCATAAAAGGATAACTGTTGCACAGAACCCCAGGCAAGTTTCCGAAAACTTAGCCCATTCATTTAAAATTCCAAATTGGTACAACACTTTTTCTTTTGCATGCATAACAATCATGGGGAAATTTTATTTGTAGAGCATCTTCTTTTTGAAGACACCTCTGTCGATATCTTTCATCACATTATTAGGTACAAGGACCGCAAATTTCACAATTTCACACTGATCTTTTCAGTTACGTGATCTTTCTTAGTCGTGCTATTAATAACAGTCACAAATGAAGAAAACCCGTTTGATGGAATCGTTAAAACCAACGTAATTTGAGCCGGTTTGAGAAAATTATGTCACCTAACTTTGACGCTTCATAAAAAGAAAAATATTGCAAGTTATTTCAAACATGATTGTTCGAATTTGATAGTGATCCAAGACAAAAAGAACAACAAGTCTTCCGCAGTTCATCTCTTTAATATACCGCAATTCTTTCACTGCAAACTATGGTGCCAGATGCACCAGTATAAATAGTGGGAGCAATCTGGGTTTTACCGTTGCCATACAAATTAGACATTCAAAAATAAAACAAAGAGCAATATGCAAATTCCAACAATGATCCATTTAGTCGCATATCAAAATGGTACACCACTTACTACATTTGTATCCATAACAATTATTGCCATTTTGTTATCTTTTACAAAATGACTCCATTAAAAAAACAAGAAACAATAACAAAAAAACTCAATCTTAAGCATGTAACTCAAACTAAGCAAATTTAAAAATGTACAAAATTTTTGTAACATATAATGAAGTAAATGTTCAATTGTTTTACGTTCCACACAATTCAAATCCTACATCTTTTTAAAAACTAACCACTTGATGAGTCTGGAATGATTAACTAAGTTTATTTCCACCACGTCTTCACAAATCATATGTCGCAGTTAGATCATATTTTGGTAGGTTTAAATTAAACGTTTTCCTTTATGCAGCCTAGTAAAAAAAATCGACGGGATTCTAAGAAAATTCAAATAGAATATAAATAATAAATCTAAATTGCAAAAGAGTATAATATGTAAAATCTTTAAAATAAATTGAAGAATTGTCGATGAAATTCATTTCTGCAAAACATTATAAAATCTTAAAGATTTTTAAAAATTCAACTCACAGCATTTTCCAAGAAATGAACAATTTTGAAACGAATGTTAAGCTACTGTATCATCAAGTAAAAAAAATATACATGAACACGTACCTATACTAGCAAAACAAAAGAGATTCATGTTAATAAAACTTGGCAGGTTATAATTCAGTTGGTTGCCAAAATGTAGAAATGTGCAAATTTATAAGGTGTGTCAACAGTTTAAACAGTTAGAAAACTGCTTTTGTATAATCTTCACACAAGACCACTAACATGCCGGCTTTGTGATCCTAGTGTTGTATGGTGGTTCTGGAATCAAAAGTTTAAAACGATAAATTGAGCATACATCAGCGTTCACTACACTTTGTGTCTTCTGTAGCATCAAGATTCGAACCTGCGATACGCCAGCTACAAAATCGTAATCATAACCACTAGATTACTGTGGCCACCTGTTTTGAGATTAAGGTAATCACAATAATGGATGAATTGTGAACTTTCAACTGTGCTTCAAATGATGTCGAATATTATTTATAGATCTAAATATTTTAAAAATTCAGTTTTATTTCTTTATTTATGAAGTTCATGAATTAAATTTAATGCATTTTTAAAAGGATAATAAATGCAAGAGAGCATTTTCACTTAAGTAAGGTTTTACGTCTTAGAGTTTTAAGATTTAATAATAAGTTACACACAAAACATTTTCTGCTTTTAAATTTAAAAAAATAGCAATGCTATAATTATTCATTTCCATTTTCACCTTGCAAATATAAAATCTAAATCCATTAAAATATCATGTTTAATTCATTTGAAGAAAGAAACCCAGTGAGAGTAGTAGTATATCGCGCTTCCACGCCACAGGTCCGGAGTTCCAATCCTGGGCTGGGCCAGATCGACTCAACCTTTCATCCATTTAGTGGGTCAATAAGTGAATACCAAGCGCGCTTGGAAACTGAACACTGGGGCACCGCTTCAGTCAGACTGTCTACTTGACCGAAAAATCTGCACATGCAACCCAGTGCCAAAGATTAAGAAAACTGAGATCGGTACAGTAGACTTTGGCCCTCAAGGGCTGTTGCACCACGGGGTTGAGTTTATTTGGAAAAAAAAGGTACTAAAGCTGACTGAATAATCTGTATTCAAAAACACATACTTTTTTCGTACATTTCTCACTTTAATTTTTAACCATGGAAATGTCTCACTCCTGTTTAACTAAACAATAACTATCATAAATAATGAATAGCACAGTTTCTTCTACATTCATTTAGAATTATTTAAAAAATTTCTTAATTCGGTCCATTTAATTTACTGTATTACATTTATAAGTGCATGGCTTATCACATAAATTTTCTATAATTTCAAAGGAAACTGGTAACTAATTTATTTTAGGAAACACAATATAACTAAGTTGCATTGATTATGCACTTCTTCAATATCTAAACTGGAAGAATTGAAGAAAAACTTTTATTTTTGTAAAACGGTAATGGGCTGGTTTTAAGTTATTAATTGTGAACAAGAAATACATCTGTATAAAAAAAAATAAGTACTTACATGTCTATGCTAAAACATGCAAAAAAATAACCTTCTACGATTCATGAATGAAAGCATTACACCGGTGCACACAGAAGATATGTAAAAATAGAAGACATTATTTACGTGCTGGTGTGAGTAGCCATGTGGTTATGGTCATGAACTCGTAATGGAGAGTCACAGGTTCGAGTACAGGTGACACTGAAGACCCGTCGTGTAAAGGGTCTTATTCATATTAAATCTGTCGAGGCGTAATTTCCTCCCATAGGTGTGGTAGTCAGGAGAAGGAGTTGCCAACTCCGTTGTCGTCCTCGGCATTTGAACGAGGTTCAGAATTAAGAGGTCCGTCGCCGACAGCCCTCTTGTTGCTTTATAGCGCGACGTTAATATAACTCTCATTAACATGCTGATGGGATTAATTGATCCAGAATAATAGTATCAATGAATCGCAGATGGATTCACTAATACTATGAGCAGGTTGCATTGTCGTGATGGAATAAAAGTCCAGGTTTCCACGAAAAGAAAGTTATGCTTACGTGGTGCTGAATATTGTCGATATATCGTAATGCTGTAAGAATATCATGCAAAACAATCACAGGGGTTGACCGAGTAAGTGCAAATTAAATAAAGGAAGCAAGAGGGTCAAATTCCATGATTGCTTAATATTTTGGGGAAGAACTCCTGTTATCGTCTCGCATGACACCCTCACAGCTTGACGATATGTCGAAGATATTCTGCAGCAAGTAATCGTAAATTTCTTTTCATGGAACCCTTAGCTTTTATTTTAACAGGATAGTGCTTCAGGCCGAAAGCTTGAGTTTTAGTGCTTTTTTTTTTTAATTTCCTGGCTTGCTCTATCGTTGGATCTCTTCACAAGACTAGCAAGTATGTCCCACCGCTAGCTAATTGGAATGCGTATTGCTTTCTATCCTGCAAGATGAGATCCACTAACTATACGAGTCAATGTCGGGCTTAATGACTGCCCCGTTTTAAAAGGGGGTTCAGCATATTATTGATTCTGCTTGCCACTGTATTTCCTGATAAAAACATTTAATTCTTATAATATTTGGTTTTGTATATATGTACATCACACACATCTATCAGTTTTCTTCCAGTTCAGAAATTTCCTTTTCGCTGTCTCACTCTTTATGTAATACAGTGTAAGGAACAAGAGTCTCAAAGTATCTCTAAAAAATGCACAGTAATTATATGAAACGGTAAAAGCGTTAATTTATAATGACATTTTTTGTTTTTGTTTTTGTAAAACAATTTATTCTAAAATTTGGGCAATTATAAATGGCTAAATTCATGTAACGCCATACTCATGTAATAGTCGTTTTCACATAGGTAAATAAAATACACTCGATTTAAAAGTACGCTTATAGTGTATCGTTGCGTATATCGGAATTAGTGGATTATATGCTAAAAGTTCAAAAGAACAAAACAGTTCTTGAACAGCGATGGAATTTACTGTCAAAAAATCATCCATAAAATACAGGATACATCAGTAAAATTCGTACAGTAAGTTACAGAAGGTTCTCGCACAGTCTCCAGCACTCAGGTGTAGTTTCTATTTCAGGTTTAGTATTAGTTTCAATAAATACTACATAAGATAAAGATTATCCACAAGAAATCTCTCAGCCGTATCTAAGGGAAGTATTCAACAGCTCAAGTAACACTGACACAGTTTTGGCAAACAACCGCTGTAGTCTTCGGTGCTACAATTAATCGCTTTCTCGAAAAATTCGCTTCGTCCTAAGTCATGCATAGATTTTTCCAGTGATTTCCGAAAGCATCCATATAGTTGGGAAGTCCTGAAAATTATCACCAACAATGTCACCGAGTCACCCAAAACGGTCGCCAAGTCACCAAAGTGGTCACTGAGTTCCCATTGAATGTAAGGGACAGCGTTGCTTGCGAATATTGCAGTATTTATCATTAAAAAAATGTGTAACAGAAAGTATATTAACTTATTATGCATCCAGATATAAATTATTTACTCTAATTTGATAAAATTAAGAAATTATTACTCAAAATTCATATCACTTTATGTTTTTTCTTTAATTTTGAAAGAGTATTTTTAAGAATCTAATTATTTAAACATCTTTGTGTGCCCAATTATCACATTTGGAATTTTATCTAAATTTTAAAAGCAGAATAATAAGCTTTCTAATGTCAAGTTGTTTTGAATTCAATGAAAAACATGTCACAAGTGATTGTATTTATCATGTGCTCGTCATGAATTTAGCCTATTAAAGATGTTAATTAAAATTTAAATGTTTATTTAAAGATTTTAAAGCTTTTTTTTAGTTCGTTAGCAAGTTCTAAAAATGAAACATTTCGACCACAACTTGAAATTAAAATAGCATGTATTTTTAAAAAGCTTATAAGGAGTATAAAAAATTTCCTTTTTTTAGATTATATAGCTTAATAATAGAGAATATGTCACTGATGATTATCAAAAGTATGTAATTTTAAAATATAATATTATAATATTTATCTCTTTTTTTTTCAAAAAATTTATTCAATCTTAATTTTTGATTATTTCTATCACTGCCATCGCGCTATACCTTAAACAAGTCTTGAAAAAAATAATGCATCATTTAATTCTTCAAAGCACCATATGTAAGTAAAAACTGACTGTTCTTTCAAAAACGTATTCCAACTTTAAATTCAAGTAAGAAACAAATATCATATGGTACTGTCACAACACTGTCCGTATTATCTCTCTTATAATACAAAAAATAACCAAAGACAACATCTACGTCAAAAAACTTTTGGGGGAAGTGTATTTACTGAATTCATTTCAGCAAAAGAAACTTGTCAACTACCCGGGATCGAAAACATGTCCTACTATCCCGCAACACTTTTCTCGTTTAAAAAGCATCTCGGAGACAAGCAGTTTCGCTTTTGTCGAAGAATAGTTTGTGCTGCTGCCACTACTACTTTTTTTTATAATTTTTATTTACTTTTTCTAAGGAAGAAACCATCTGCCTCTGCCTTCACTTCATGGAGCGAAGAATAAAAATAAGCAAAAGAGGTCGTGGCAGCTGCTCCGGCGAAGTGTTGCATCATTTATAAACCCGGCCAGAACTAAAGGCCACCCTGGTGCCTAGTACACCTGGAAAGCTTCTGTATTTGTGTTCTACCCTTTCTTCTCTTTTTGTTATTAATCATTCGCAGTTTGAGACTGGGTCGGTTTCTTCTGGGATGGAGTCATTGTTGGGCACTTATTTAGGTTAGATAGGAAAAGGAACAGATGGAAATAAAAAATAACATACACTGGGTTAGGATTCGTTAAGGTTGCAAATAAATGACTAGTTTTGGGTGAGCAGTGAGGTTGTTTATTACCGGGTGGAAGTTTTGTACTGGCTAAGTAAAGAGTTTGTTCATTTAAAATGAACTTCTGTATAGTAATAACGAATGTTCTGTAATAAAGTTTTGAAAATAAATTGGTGTGGGAGAGTAAGTTTTATGTTTTTCTCTTTGCTTAAAGAATGAATTTTTTTTAGAAGATATAACGATTTTATTTTCCCTAAGTTTAAATTTGTGTAGCGTTTGAGTCTTAAAATAAAAATTCGTCGATTATAAATATGAATTGAGAGTTCTATGAATATGAATTGAGACGATTTAGATTTGTCTTAGAGAACAATAACAGTTATTTTCCTCAAATAGTTTTATTTCTTTATTCAGGCAAAGTATAGTTTTGTATTAGTTTAATAGATTTAACAGAATTACAAGATAAAGTTTGGCTTCAAGGTAGAATGAAATGACATTTTTAATGAAAAGTAACCAATATACTTGATAATTTAAAAATGAATTATGTATAAACATGTATTTTCTTTATTGATTTATAATAAAGTTTACAAAATAAAGTGCTAATTTGTGAAAAAAATAATAATAAAATAAAAAAAACCTTAACACTTTTTTTAATCTTATTTTCACATCTTAAATTTCCAAGAAATAAAAGTACTATATATAAATGTGTGGAACATTATATTATTAATTTTGAAATAGCTCACATTCTTTACGACACTAAAACTGGCACAATTCTGATTAAAACGATATACTGTGTTTAAGACTATAAATAAATAATTTTTCTTATGACGATTGAAATGAATTAAAGATAACTTATTGCACAGGAATTCATATATATCCCCCCTCCAAAAGCCCCATGAAAAGAAAACATGGCTTAGATACTTAGTTCATTTCATTTGAAGCTAAAATAAAGCTTCGGCTGCGTGTGGAACAGAGAGAAAAAAAAATTTAATGGTAATAATTGAATGATACATAGGAAATTTCTGAATATTTATTTCATCTATGACTAAAATATGCTCTTAAATTTAAAAGATATTTTGAGAAATCGAAGGGTACGATACACATTTTACTATTAATAAAATGTTGAAATTAATAAAATATTATTCCTGCTTTTATTTTAAAAAAATTAGTTTATACGAAGGTTTCAAAATATTAATTATAAATGATACATAACGAAATTATGTTACCATGATTTAAAAAATATATTTTTTTATAAATAAATAACAATTTGTTATATAAATTACAGTTATTAAATAATGCATCAAATTATTACAGTTTTCTAATATGGTTCAAATATATTTTGTGTGTTTCTAACGTACGTTTAACATGTTTCTAGAATTATTAAAAAGTTAATTCTTGTAATATATATATATATATATACATCATTTATAATATTAATTAAAATATTTATAATTTCAAAACACATAACTATTTATTCGTTTTAAATCAAGTATCTATTTTTCTTAAAATCTAACTGTAAAAGTACCAAAAATGATTAAATAACCACACAATTACATTTCAAGTTTTAAATTAAAGCCTTATACCAAACTGTTGTAAATAAATAGAATTTATTTTTAAATTTCTTATTTATTTCTTATATACATATGAATTGCTAAGGCAAAAACAAATAATGAGTAAATTTAAATAACGACAATCATGCGTTTTCTTTCACTTTCGATTCATCTCTTACATAATTTTTTTGTATGTCATTATGAAGAAAAAATATTTCATGTGAATTTCTCATATAAGTTATGTGTTTTTATTGGTTTTAACATAGAGAATATTTTTTCTCACTAGTTAATCATTAAATAAAAAGTAGCATCGTTTAAAAAGATATAATCATACACGATAAATACAAAAAAAGAGAAGCTTCAAAATGAATGTTTATACTTGAAGAAATTTTAGAATTCCTCTCTTGGATGATTACATCACACTGCATTAAACTAAAATTAATCAGGTTGATGAGATGAATTTAAATAAAAAAAAATATATTAGTTATTTATGAAATGAAAGTTAAATGAAATATTTTAAACTGCCCCAACTAACTGATAATCTTAAAAGAAAGGTAATTCAGATGGAAATTAATTAAAATGTCAAAATGAATTTAGCAAAACATTAAAATAATTTACATTACGCTTATCTTTGCAGGAAATGACAAAAAAAATCTATCAATCAGTTTTATAAAAATGGAATATTTTAATAAAAACTTTACTTATCGAATTATTTTTCTTTCAAATGATAAAATTAATGAAATGCGATAGAAAAATATGCTTTTTTATCCGTCAGAAAGTTAACGTTGTATAAAAATTGCTTTTTATCTGGTTAAACCATTTCAAAGTTCAAAAATATTTCATCTGCCTTTGGCATGTTCCTCAGAGATTATAATTTTTAACGACAGCATAAACGCATAGATTGGCGATAAGGGTTTAATGCATGTATTTACTACAAAAATTAAAACTTTTGTTATTAAATTGATTAGCTCAATAATTTCATTTCACACCATAAAACTTTAAGCACTGTATTTGAAACCGAAATATAACCAAATACTATGTAGTAAAATCTCAAATAATTTCTAAGAGGCCGCATTTAAGTGAAAATTTGGACTAATATCTACAGGGATATAAAGGTTTACAAAATATTTTAAATTATGTATCATTAATGTATAATTTTATGAATTCAGTGTTTAAAATAATTCTATTTTTTTACTTACCTATGAACTTCCTATTTACTTACCTAGGTAATACAAAAATAAAAAATTACTCTTGAAATGTGTATATAATATTAATAATAATAATATTTAATAAACAATTCTTAGTAAACCTGTTTAAAAATATTACAACAAGTAACTCTATATTTATTCCAGATTTAAATTACCAATTATATGCTTCCATTTAGTATTCATGTACTTTTGTCATTCAAATAGAACTTATTAAAAATTATATATATATATATATATATATATATATATATATACTCATTTACACACACTACTCACTCACATACACTCGAAGTCTCCAGAAATGTTAGACTTCAGACTTGAAATTTGACAAGAATGTATATTTTGTTGAGAAGATACCTGCTGAAAATAGGTTTTACAGAAATAAGCTTTGGTTTTGATTTTTTTACGAGGTTATTAAAAATATATTTCTGTATTATTATACTTTCATTTCCTGTCCTTTTAAAGCAATAGGTTAGGAATCAAAGAATATTTTTAAATTCAAAAAATGATTTGAGGTAATGCTTAGATATCAATAACTTTTATATATACAGTATATAGATATACATCATCAAAATACTTTGCAAAGAGGGCGGGTAACGGCTAGTATATGTATATATCTATATAGTATAACAATAATCCCCGATCAATTTTTGCTTTTTTATATTTCCCAACATTTCACTTATCTTTCCATTATAATTGTATCCAACTTTTCTAATATTGTTAAAATATGGTAATAAATTTGTTTTTTCCTGCAAAAAATGATGTAGCAATCCATTGAATACATGTGGGACGGCGTCTAGGGGAAGGTTCGATTTTAATGTTAAAATAAGCACACAGAGTTAAAATAACTTAATTTATTAATAACACAACTAAAACATTAACTATTTACAAGGGGTTTTAAATTATTCGAGATAACACCATACTAATTCCGAAAACACGTACTCTTTCTCAAAACACCGGAGAGAGCGATTTCCTCCGACCTGCCTTCGTTCAAGCTTTGGTGCAACTCCCAGTTTCTTCTTTCTGCCACCTTTATAAATACATGACATCATCGTATCGCGCAGCTAAAACTCACGTGGTTTCGATTAGTGGTGCCATCTCTTACAATAAAAATCAAAAGAAGTAAAAGAAAACTTGCACTCCTTTCCTACAAGTTCGGCCATCCTGGGAATCACTGACCTCAGTGATTTTACATGCCATACAATAAAATATAGGCCTCTGCAAAATTAATATTAATCGGAGATAAAAATTTCAATATAGACATTCAAATTTGAAAATAAGGAGACAACTGTCAAAAATGAAATATTAATAGCAAAGAAAACAAAACACATTAATACACATTATGTTCTTTTAAAAAGAATAGAAAACACTTTTTATAAAAATACATCATCATGGTGAGTAAAATTTCATTAAATCAGCAGATGAATTTGTTATCTTAGGTCCCGCATGATCACCCACTTTCTCTAAATCATATCTATCTCTAGGTTTTACTTTAACTATTCTTTATGGTCCCTTCTCATGTGCTAACTTCATTATCCCAGTTTGCATATCTCTTGGTACAACTATCAATTCACGACCTTTAACATATTTGTAAAGTATTTCGTTTTTATCGAAAAAGTCTGAATTGCTGTTTGTTTCAATCAGTGACCTTAGACTCTGAGTGTATTCATCCTCTTGTTGTGCCCTTTTTAATCTTGCGGTTAGAGTATCGTTAGTAATTATTGCGACTGGATATCTACTAAGGGCATCCACATGTTGCATTCTCTGGCCGGAACGATGCACAATTTCATAATCAAACTCTTCCAGCAATAAGGCCATCGCGCTATACGAGTAACCAAATCCTTTTTGTCCATAGTCCTTTGAAACGCTGAGCAATCCGTTATGACTTTGAAATGATTTCCATAAGGTAGGTATGAAATTTCTTTAAAGCGTTGACAACAGCAAGAACTTCAAGTTCATAGCTGCTATACTTCTCCTCTGCCGGAGTAGTTTTCTTAGACATGTATTGAACTGGATGCAATTTTCCATCTTCTGCCTCTTGGAGTAAGACGGCTACGTAGGCTTGTTGACATGCATCCGTGTGCAATTCGGTTGTTTTTCCTGCTGGAAAATACTTAATACTGGACTTCCAGTCAATAATTGCTTGAGCTTTTCAAATGCTTCTATTTGAGGTTGTTCAAAGACAAATCAATTGTCGTTTCTAATTAGATCACTCAAAGGTTTCGCTATTTTAGAGTATGACGGAAAAATTTTTCGAAAATAGCCAGTGAGTCCTAAAAAGCTTTGGACTTGTTTGACAGTCGTTGGTACAGGAAACCTCTTGACAGCTATCGTTTTGCAACTGAAGGGCGCACCGTTCCATTTTCGACAACGTGACCCAAAAATTCCACCTTTCGTTTAAAAACTGACATTTTTCAAACTTGATCTCCAACCCATATCTGGAATGCGATCTCAAACACCTTCTTTAGTTTTTCCAAACCTTCTTTCTCATCTTTAGCTGGAACGATCAAATCGTCCAAATAAATATTACGATGCCTTTTCGCATGAGTTCCCTAAAAATGTTGTACACATATCTTTGGAATACGCTTGGGCTTGTACTGAGACCAAAAGGTACCTTACTAAATTCAAACTTCCCGTCTGGTACAACAAAGAAGGTGAAAAGCTTGCAATCCTCGTTTACGTCGACATGAAAAAACCCATTTTTCAAGTCTAACGTGGAATACACTTTGGCGTCTTGCAGCCTATCCAATACGTCCTCTATTAGTGGTAAGGGGAAGCGATCCTTGACTAGTTTCGGTTCAGTTTCCTATAGTCAATGCAGAGTCTGTCGGTACGTCTTTCTTCTTGACTAACACGATTGGACTTACATATTCAGAAGACTTGGTCTCACGATTCCTTATCCAACCATTCGTCGATCTGCTTGTTGACGTCTGATCTCCAGAAACGACAAACGGCGTGCTGTTTGGTAAACTGGTATATCATCCTTCAGGATAATTCTCATGGATACATTCGTCGTTTCGGTCTTCTTAGGTGTATAGCTGTTGATTAGTTCAGAGAGTTCCTTTCTTATTTGAGGATTGATAACATGTTTAACTTCGATTTCGTCTTCAGTTCTTGCCTCATAAACCTGTGTATTCACAAACCACACCTTCTCTTCGTGTTTACGGAAATAAACACCTTTTTTATCAAAGCCAACAAAAGCTTGTTCCAAATGTCCGATCCTATCACTGCCTGGAACTCCAAATGCACCGCAGGCACGACATGCCATATTACGGAATATTTCTCTCCATCCAATTCGATTTCTCGTTGGAACATCCTTTTGTTTTGACTTCGTACTTTCCCAATCCAGATAACACGACAATGTCCTTCGAGAGCTTCGATTGCTCGATGATTCATTTGCTTACATCTTCACGAATGAGCGAAACTGAGCTTCCAGTGTCGATTAGAGCCTCAAAAGTCTTGTTTCCGATGGTTATTTTCCTGGTCTTAATTCTGTCTTGCTGAATTCGAGAACAGATCTGGACCGGAGAGCTTGAAGATTTATTTATTTTCTACCCTTGTTGCGCTTTGTACAATCTACGGCATAGTGACCTGGTCCCCTGCAGTAGCTACATGTTACCTGTTTAACTCTTTTATCGTAAGTTCTCGTCGATTGAAAGCATTTTCTATCATTCCAATTATTCCAAGGTAAAACGTTCTAGCCTTCGAGAACAATTATCGTTATTGTTCGATATCTTAGCAAATGAGTTTAACTGCTTTGGCCTATAGTTCTTCGGACGTCCTCATAATCTTCAAATTTTTTTCGCTAGCTCAATAGATGAGTTAACAGTAGACCATTCGTCCAAAAAGTGTTCCTGAAAATCATAAGGCGCCCTCTTCTTCATTTGATCGGCTATGATTAATTCTCGTAATTGGTCGTAGGTTTTAACTTTTAAGCCCAAAGTCCATCCATCAAAATACGTCTGTAATTCGTGTTGAAAATCTTGCCATATTCGTTCATCGGACTTTTGGTGAAACAAAAATAACTGACGAAATTTTTCCGGAGATAATTTAAATCTTTGTAAGAGCAACTTCTTTATATGATCGTAATCGTTACACTTACCAGTTGGTTCTCTTGCGATCAGATGGGCAATTTCGACGGGTATTAAACCTATAAGTTTTTGAACCCAATCTTTTTTCGGTAAGGAACTTAGTTCTGCATGACGCTCAAATAAGGTAAGATTCAAACCAATATCTTCCTTCATATTAAACTTATGAAAAGTTTCGTGAAACAGTTTATTCGATCCTTGAACGTTTTCGGTGTTATTGGCATACCGGCAGTCTGTTGCGCTTGTATTCGCAACTTCTCTAATTCGTACTCTCGTCTTTCTCTCTCATCCTTTCGCATATCCTCTCTCTCAGCCCTCTCTTCTCAGCCCTTTCTCTCTCAGCCCTTTCTGTACGTTCTTCCACTATGCTATCAAGCATCTTTTTAACATCCGTCTTCAACGTAATCTGGGCTTTTTACGATCAGCTCCTTTAACTTCAATTTTGTGATACCTGCTTCGATAGTAAGATCCAAACCCTCAGCGAGTGACACCAAATCCTCTTTCCTTTTCGCGAGTAAGAATGCCATTTTTATATTCAGAATGGTGACCCAGAGAACAACTTAAATTTTTACCCAAGTTAAATGAGACAAAACCATTAAAATGACACGCAAAAAGTTTACTCACTTAAAAGAAACAAAAGATAATTTAAATAAGATACAATTATCAATTATAAACAATTATAGACAAAAATGGACTTTTTAAAGAATTCCCGGAACTTAAATCCTTTTACAAAACACAACAGTATTACAGTTAATATCAATTTTATTTTTTATTAAAAAAACAACGCGTTCATGTCATTTATCAAAAATACATTACTAAGAAAAAACACGGAAAGTTTCAGTTATTAATCCAAAACTAAAAGAACATCAAATATCTATGCTGCAATTAAACCAATAATAGTACCTAGTACTTCAAAATTCAATTTCAGATTCACAGAACAGGAAATATACACACAAAATCATTCATTTATATAATTTTCGCCTATTACTCACACAATACCAAAAAAAAGGATACTAGCACAATTCAATGTAATTCTGAAGACACTTTACGTTGACCTCAATGACACAGGAAATCTTGTTTCGTGTTTATAACTCGCAATTCGATGCAGTTCCAAAGGTTCTCTCGTCAGTGTTGACCTCAATGATCAAGGTAATCCCGTTCAATTCGTTCAGTATCTCGTTGAGTCGCTGGGCTTCCAGTTTTGGTTGACTGTAGCTGACGTGGAAATTCGCCAAGATTCCGTGTTTCTAATCAAGTCAATGGACTCCTTTTTTCTTGTTGACTGTTCTCGCTGAAGTATTTCCGTATCGCTCGTAAAATTTCTTATCCAGCTGAAGGCTTTCGCCGGGTTTCTATTCGATGCAAGGCAAGGTCTATGTACCACTCAGGAAATAAAATTCGATGAGGAGGTAAAATTTTAAAAAAGCTCTTAGATAAAACTTTGAATCGTTTAAAAAAATTCTCGGTCGAACCCCCAATTTGTGGGACTGCGTCTAGGGGAAGGTTCGTTTTAATGTTAAAATAAGCACGCAGAGTTAAAATAACTTAATTTATTAATAACACAACTAAAACATTAACTATTTACAAGGGGTTTTAAATTATTCGAGATAACACCATACTAATTCCGAAAACACGTACTCTTTCTGAAAACAACGGAGAGAGCGATTTCCTCTGACCTGCCTTCGTTCAAGCTTTGGTGCAACTCCCAGTTTCTTCTTTCTGCCACCTTTATAAATACATTACCTCATCGTATCACGCAGCTAAAACTCACGGGGTTTCGATTAGTGGTGCCATCTCTTACAATAAAAATCAAAAGAATTAAAAGAAAACTTGCACTCCTTTCCTACATACATTATAAAAAATTTTATTTGAAAAATACAGGAATATACAGGGGAAAAAATGCTAAATTTGAATTGTTCAATTTCAATCGAAATATGATGAACATGTTTTATAACTTTGTACAGAATATGCTTACTTCTATTTAATTGTTAAAATCTTCATCGAAAGGTTCAACAGATATTTACCGTTAAAAACTGATTATTCATTACACTATATGTTAAACAATATGTGACATATTGATATGGAAATTTAAAAGATTATAAAATAAAATAATAATAACCAGTGATGCTATAAAATTATTTCTAAGAAAATTATTATTCAGGAAATCGTAGATGCGTTAAAATAAAAAGTAAACATAAGTAACATAAAAGTTTCTAGTAGTTTTAAAAATAACTGTGTAGATGTGCTACTGAATTCTACAGAAATTTAAAAATGCCAGAATAAAAATTTAAAGATACATTATGGATTATTCTATTATATGGATTCAGAAATTAATTTTCAATCAGAAGTATCAATAATATAAATTTTCTACTAATAAGATTCATCTTCTTAAATAATTCACCGCGTAAAATACATCTTTCACAGCAAAGAATATAAATAATGAAAGAGGGCATGATAGATTTAACAAATCTTTAGTTTCATAACAATTTCATACTGTCGAAATAATTTTATATCAATAATTATAAATTAGCTTTCCCTTCGGTAACCCTTAAGATATATTCCTGAAGTTTTATATGTTGATCAAATCACTAATATGTACACTATACTTCAACATAAGTCTCTACCTTGTGCTTGCATGTTCAGTAAAATATACGAAATAACTATTTTGGCAAAATTTGCCTACCGTTAGTGATTTCAGTATAGGCACAAGTGAAAGAAGAGATGAAATAATAAAATAATGAAATCCAAACGATTAAATATTAAAGAAACAAGAGGCTTTATAAACTTCTTCATTGTCGTTGGTAACATTGAATTAGTCAAGGTAAGGATCTCTTTGGGCCACAATCAAATCACAGAAGTGTAAGAATGTGCTGTATTAGGTTTTCTAGAGTTCACATCTTTTTCTCTTCATTCCCAGAGACATGCGGAGAGTATTTACTATTCTCGAACCCATATACTGCAAATGTTCATTTCCTCTTTTGTCCTGTTCGTAAGCAGACGAAGTAAAGATATTCTTATCAGAATATCTACAACTGATGTCTGTATTATGAGTGGACAAATATGCATTTTTTTTACTTCAATTTCAAGAAGCTCATTTCGAAAATCCAATTCAGTTGGAGGAATGAGTGTTTATTTCCGATTACTCAAAGCACCAAGTAATCTATTTACGATGCATCTCGTAATTTAGAACCACAGTCAAGTTACGAGGATACATCTGAGCCAGGACCTCACTTTTGTGTATTCTATGAGACTTTGATCCGTGACAAATTTAACGTATGTTTTATATGGTAGTATGCAGGATTTGACTTCGTGACACGACAGCACAGGCCAAAACTTCGTGACCATGACGATTAGGCTACCTTGCTGCTTCAGTTGTAAGGATCTTTAATGCGGGCATTAAAAATAGTTTATACGTTTTCTGTTTCTACAATATAATGCATGCTAGGTGCATATAAAGTATTTGGAAATACAGGGTATGTGCCAAAAGTTTGCAGGATGGTTTTTTGCAGTCGCAACGCTGTCCGAAGGGGTGGAGTCCTTGGCGGAAAAGATGGAGAGGGATTTAAGCTTCGAAACCTGACCGGTGTCAGTCACTTCCAAGAATTTTTTTAGTCAGGGTCACACGCTCCGTACATACCTAATGCAGCCTAGTTGAGAAAAAATGGACTAGTTGTGGAACAGCATTATGCGATCAAGTTTTGTGGAAACTGGGTAAAAATGCAGAGAAGAAGCTCGAAATGCTTCGAAGTGTCTACAGTGATGGGTGATGAAACAAAGTTCAACTTTCATGTGACACAATAAGTTCCTTAAAATTGGGAGTCCATTAACGATGGTGACCGCTATGGACGCCCGCCAACATCACAAACTGACGACTCGGGAAAGTACGTCAGATTTTGGACAAGGACTGACAATTAAGTGTTTGGTTGATTGGAGAGGAGTATTAATGCCAAAACAATCATTCATCACATTTAAAAAAAATTCTCAAATGAGAAAAGTCTGAGCAATTATTGGAACTTTTTTTTGCCAACGCGTCAAGCTAGATCACGTTACTGTCTCCGAGTTGTTGGCTTAAAATGGGCGTTTCACTGCTTCCCGGCCATTTTACAGCCATTATCTGACTCCAGAGGACTAATTTTTATTGTCAGGATCAAAAGAACCTTGAAAAGAACTCGGCATGGTAAATTAGAAAATTAATTGAAAGTGGTAAAATTACCTCATGTTTTCCTCGTAGAAGGTACAGTAGATACTCTGCATGGAGCGGGACTTTGCCTCAACAGCTGTCAACAGGCAACTGCCGATGCTCTTGTTTCGTAGCTCACATCTCCGACCAACTTTTTCTTTCAAAGCTTCATCCCTCCCGCCAGTAGGGCCACTACAAGAATTCATTCCGTGAACTTTTGGGAAAGACCTTGTAAAGGGTTTTAAATGTAATAGTTACAATTGCCGTTTTCGAAGCAATTACTAAAAATGTTTTAATTAGATAGTTAAAATTATGTTTTGACATTCGGCAGGAGTAAAATTCTAGTTCTTAGCCGCGATGAATTTCGTGGACCTTTATCTGATGTTACTGTCAATCAGGTGGCATAAGCAACAACATCATATTTTGACATATATATATATGGGAATTGATTCCACAGTTCTCCGCCAGAATGTACCACATTCGTCCCTTATACCACTGGCAGTCGCAGATCACAAAGACAGACAGGAGTTGGACCGGAAACTTTCGCGCAGGAGAGACGTCTAACCGAGGCTCTCGAGGAGAGACAAACTGCTAATTGTCTGATCGCAAGTAGATGACCAATATACCGTAAACATACACGTGTGCTGTTTATAGATGGATGAAATCTCTATAACTCTGGAAAACAGAACTGTACCATTCTTTGTATATATATATATATATAATATATATATATATTCCATGAACCTTTCAAATCTCATCTTCACCAAATAAACGGATATTCTCTTATTCAAGTGGTATGTTTGAGTTAACCAGAACCCAGCACACACCCACATATATTCATCATAACTTTGGAGGCAAGAGATAAAATGTGTATGAGTGATATAAAAGGACATTTTGCGACTTATTTTTTTGTGAAAATATATGAATAGGATACATGAAGGCATTAATAAGCGGACAGTTTCAGTATTCCTAAATCCAATACATTTGTTAATCTGTCTTTTCAAAACTGATCTTCCTTAACAATTTACTCTAAATGTTTCAAATCCAATTTTTAATTGGATGATATTTATAGCTGAAAATATCAATTGGAATAGCTAATTAATTATATTATGACTGTTCTAAAAGTTATGAAAACATTATTTCAGTTGTGGCTCTTCAATATTTCAAAGCGGAAATCCTTCCTTGCTCGCTTTTCCCGAACGACTATGTATGAACAGGAATAAGCTAGCTTCGTATACTTCTGCAATCAAACAAAAGTTAACCATTGAAGTGGTGACTCGGAATGACAACATATTAGAAAGTAATACATCCCAGCTTAGCATTATCTGTTGAATGCGCTTCCAAGGCAAATATAAACAAAATTCAACTAAAATAATAGACTAATATAAAACCCTTACTAGTATAAAGATGTTATGAATCTTGCTTCAAAATTGAAACGCCATTTCAACTATCAATGGTGTCAAAAGAAATCCCATCAACGTTATTCAACGTAACGGAGAAAGCATTTAAACTAGCATAAATTTGGAAAAACAACTTTCCCGGAAAAGATTTCACTAACACCTACGGGTCTTAAACTGTGGTCCGCGGACTCCTGATGGTCTACAGCATTTTTCTAGGTGGTCTACGCAGGTCTATCATTTGACATTTAGATTTCCCAGTGTTACAGGCTCTAAAAAGCCTCGTTGAAAAACTGAAAGATGTGCCATCTTTCAATAGATCACTAAATTGGCAACAATGAGAAAACTCTTCTAGAACATATGTTTTCATTATGAATATTGATTTAGTTTATTATTGTTTGCAGCTACATAGCCATTTATTCTACGCTAAATTACAAGAAATAGTAGAAACACGTGTTAAAATATAAAGAAAGGCATTCATTGCTCGACAATACGATAACAATTGTATTTAAATCACTCTGGAGTCAGGAAAGGGTGTTCAAGATATCTCTTGGAGTCCGCTATGTATGTATATACATAAAGGGAGTCCACGGTGATGCAGAAGTTAAGAACCGCTGGCCATCATGATCTTAATCTCTAGGAGTAAAATTTAGTTAGTGTGATTAAAAATTAGCAATGACAGGGATATAGAGAAGCCTACTTCTTAGATCGTTTATATGTGACCCATAAATAGACAGCTTAATTTCTTTCCCTAAAAACTAGAAAACAATCACAACCGAGATACCTGAAGAACGAAACATTTATTAGTAAAGGCCTTAAGAAATTATTAATAAATGTTTTCAACACATTTTAGACTTTGTTACAAAATGTGTTCTCCAAATATTTAATTTGCTTCTCAGAGTACAATTATTCTTTAAGCTACTGTACGCAAAAGTAGTTCTTCGAAGTGCGTTAATTTCAAATTATTGTCCGTATCAGAAACAAATTGCTTCTTATCGTGGCTTATATAACAGTGACCTATTTTTTGTTTTTTTATAAAAAACATAAAGGTTGAATTGAACCCATTTTGTATTAAATATATATAGTTTTTTCATAAATCAACCAGATCCATTATAAATCTCAACAATATTTATTCAGTCAAATATCTTAGTATATAACTATCACAATATCTAGCATTCAGAAGAAGCAGAATCCTAACAATAAGAAACTCGAACCCTAACCAATAATAATTAGGATTCAATTCATTGACACTTTAAACCTTGATTTACAGCCAAATTAGGTACAGCCTAAGTAGCAGTCACACGAATATCCACGAGTTTTAATCTAACTCGTTAATATAAATACAAATATATTTAAAGATTCTATATCTACAATTGCAAAGCATCATTTCGCAAACATTGTCTCAACATACTCTCCTAATCATCCTCTGATTACTTTAAATAGAATTCGGAATCTGCATACCGTATGTATTCGAATATAAGCTACCGCTGATTCTAAGTCGCTTCCCAAATTCTCAATACATTTTTGTGCAAAAAATAAAAGAAAAGGTGTAAAATGATTTATATATATATCGATATCCAATCTTTAAGAAATTAAAATGGAAACTAATAAGAAGTGTACTTGTAACTTATTTAATCGGTATATAAAATATTTTCAAGTATATAGCTCAAACCATCAATATCATGTCCAATATTCCCCTTACAGAGAATTTTTCCACCGATTTTAAGCCGCATCTGATTTTCATTAGCAATAGCATTGGAAGAAAAGTGCGGCAAGATTCGAATAAATGCGGTTCATCACAGTTTCTTAACGAGGATCTCAAATAAATTCAAAAATTTCACCAGAGGTTACGTTTAAAACACGTTCTGCAAAATATATTAAAAATTCAGCACTATATTATTAAAAAAAGGCAATTGATGGTAATAAAACATTTTAAATATTATTATTGTATCTTTAAGATAAATATAAAAAGTAGAGGTACTTTGCAATAAATTTTACAAAGGATTTTTCATAATCAAATTTTGAAATACATAGATTAAATTTATATTTGTGCTCTTTCTGAGGAAGGAAAAGCTATCGAGATGAATTCGTCAATTTTAATTGAAATCACATATCCATATATCAGAAAGAATACACTTTAAGAAAAATACGCACATTTTCGCGTACAAACCAAATATTAAAAATGGCAGTAAAAAATGCCTATAAAATATTGGGAGGAATTTCTTAGTTGTTGAATTTTTACAATTCACGTTAAAAAAAGATATCATCCATATTTCAGATGTATTATTATAAGTTTAAGAGTATGTTTGACTGTTAGTGATAGAACTGAATAGTTGTAATCAAATACGACTTTTACAATAATTTAAAATTCTGGTTTAAACCAGTTACTAGTCATTTAAAAGAATATTTAAAATCGTACTGATTTTAAATATTTTTGACTAAAAACAGGGAAAAAAAGTATTTAAAAAATATGCGTTTTTTAAATATTTGTTTTTAATATTTGATCTAAAGTGTGTAGAGAAAACTAAATGTTTATCTACTAAAAATTTTACTACCATAAAAATTCGAAAATAATTGATATTCCTTTCATACCAATTCAAAAAATTCTAATAAATCTTAATTAAAGTAATTTTGTTTTTGTTATTTCCGGTGACACTATTGAAAACACAAGATAACAACTAAAATTAGACACGAGTCATGTGGATAATATGAGGTGAAGTCAGTTATAAAGAAAACTTCCGAATAACAGATGAAGTTAAGAATTAGTCTCCTCAAAGGATTAATTGTTCAAATTAGTGGAAATACAGGGTATATAACGCGAAACCATTAGCAAGAATCTTATGATGCTTCACCGTGAAAATTAATGGCGACAATTCATAACTTTTAGCAAGCAGGTTCTCTATAATTTATCAAACTCTTCTCTCCCAGCTTATCAGTCAAAGAAATTAACTGAGACTTAAGACTGATTTTTCAGAAGTATGTGCTCGTTTACTGTAGTAACATCCTAATGCTTCTAAAAAAATTCAGACTGAAATAAATTGGCACAAACGGAACGTGACACCTCAATCATTTTTGCAAAATGAATGCTGCTCGCATTATTCTTCGGTATTAATTAGTGTTTCCAAACACATTGAATGCAAAATGGTTGGCAAGAAAAACATTAAACATAGGATCAATTTAGTAGTTGCGAAAAGTTCTAAATAATGATAATATTCCTTTAAAAATAAATTCTCCACCACAATTAAAAAAAGAAACTGACCGAAAAATTAAAATAAAGATGTGGAGTATATTTAAAAAATGTGTTGAAATATGCAATACATTCAAATATAGGGAGTCCCAAAATAGCTTCTAAACTCTAAACAGCCCGTTTCCTAGTTTGTGCATAAAAAATGCCCAAAGAACTGTATCTCTACGATCTATTGTTTACGAAAAATACGGTAAATGATGGTGCATGACGATTCATGATGAGATTTTGGCATCCTGTACATGATTGGCTGTATATTACATACTCTTAGGTTGCTTAATAGGACATGTTGGTCCGGTTATATGGCAGCCACGATCACCAAAGCTCACTCTCGGCTCAATTTTTTTCATGTGGAGCTATCTCATGGAAATTGCGTATCGATGATTTGGGTGACTGTACAAACAGACAAAGTTGTTCATCCACATTCTGGTTGTACTTTGGGGACACCACGCTGCTGGATCGGAAAATTGGTACAGTTTTTTGGGCTTCGTTTACGTTCTTCCAACGAGATATCTAGCAATGCAGTGTTTGAGTGCTACTTTTGGGACACATTTTACACATGCTTATAATCAGTAGACCGTAATCTTTATTTCTCTAATAACTATTGCTTCTAGCGTGTGAATAATTTATTATTTATTTTGTATTCTATTCGGAATACACGTTTCTTCAAATTAATAATTGCAGTGCTCATTCTTCGAAAGTTCGATTTTTTTAAATAATATTTAACAAAGAGAAACCAACCAGCCAAATACTATATAAGGTGAATTTTAAAAGTCTCCCCATGATTATAAAAATTCCTTGCACAAAAGAAAATATTTAATGTAATAGTGTAGCATTTGTATCAATTGATAGGTCAGTTTCAGTAGTTGTTTTGAGCTATAAATGGCCGAAGTGCTTCTTCAAAAGTAATGCTGGGAAATATTTGTAAGAAATACTTAATGTTTTGGACGACATGGCGTTGAATCAAGAAAAAACCCAATGTGTGCTTTGCTTTCATGAAACGAAATCGCGCTTAATTGTTCAACGTAAATTTCACAGTTGTTAAGGAAGAGAACCTACTGGTGCAAATTAAGTGAAACGATAGAATGAAATGTTTCAAGAAAGAGGCAGAGTTAAGGATCTTTCTCTAGCAGTGAGATGCCTAACGTGAGTGAAACAAGTGTTGAACAAGTGAGTGAAAAGGTTCGGCAATCATTTCAATGAACTCTCAAATACACATAGAAAGCATCACGAGGACTTCAAATCTCTGAAACGTGTTTGGTAAGAATTATTCGTATCATACGTCTGTTGCATTCTCTTACAGTGTAATATGTGGTAAATAACACATGGCGGGACCTGGAATACCCATCTTAGACATTTTCTGATCTACGATGAGGGAACACTTTTAAGTTGAGCGCAGCGTAAATGGTTTTACAAAAAAATCCACAATACTTAAAATATATCGAAAAATACATGTGTCTAATTATAATACACTGCTGGAAACCGTAAATGCAACACCATGAAGGAAGCACCAAATAACATTAAATTTACAACATGCATTAGCGGAGGTGAGATAAACAAATGATTTGAGTTTCAGCGCAGACACACATCACGCACGCATGTGGCGCCCCCTCAAAGCGCTATTTAAGGCTTGGAGATTTCGACTATTTCAAATTCGTCAATTTTGTTTTTCTTGTGGATTTTTTCAAAAAATAATCAGTTATGTCTCGTAAAAAACAGCGATCAGTTTTTGATCAAGTATCCGAGTTCGACAGAGGAAGGATAATAACCAACCGAGATTGTGGATTCTCTTTCAGGGAAATCAGTAGTCGTGTTAGACGAAAACAAGCAACTGTAATGCGGATATGTGACCGTTGGATGCAGGAGGGTACAACGGATCGACGTGGTCGATCGCATCCACCTCTGTGCACCACTTCACGTGAGGACAGGCAAATTGTGTGAATGGCAGTGACGGATCACTCCGTCACATCACGCACCATAGCACAACACATTGAGTCTGTAATGCATCATTCAGTGTCTGCGCCTACCATTCAACGCCGTTTACAGCAGAGTGGTCTGTCCGCAAGGCGTTCATTGCTTGGTCTACCCTTGACGCAGAACCACAGACGTCTCCGCCACCAATGGTGCGATGAAAGAAGGATGTGGGCGGCAGAATGGAATGAAGTTGTCTTTACTGACCAGTCACGCATCTGTATGCATCACGCGGTAGTCGGATTCGAGTCTGGAGACCCGTGGAGAGAGGATGCTGAACAGCTGATTTATGCAACGCCACACTGGTCCTCCACCGGGTATTATGATATGGGGCGGTATTGGATATCACTCTCACACTCCTCTAGTACGCATTGCCGGTACTTTAAGCAGCCGGCGCTACATCTCTGAGGAGTTGGAGCCAGTTGTCCTTCATTACGTTCAGGCTTGGCCACAGCAATATTTCAACAGGATAATGCGCGACCACACGTGGCACGTATTGTCCAAAGGTTCTTCGTCAATCACTAGATTGATTTGCTTTCCTGGCCACCTTGCTGTACTGATCTTTCGCCGATAGAAAACATGTGGTCCATGGTTGCTCAACGGTTGACCCAGATTACACCCCCAGCTTCCACACCAGTTCAACTTTGGCAACGTGTGGAAGCTGCTTGGTCTGCTGTACCCCAAGAACACATCCAAAGTCTCTTTGAATCAATGCCAAGGTGTGGGCAGTGGTGATTTCCAACAATGGCGGCTACTCTGGCTACTGATTCTGGCAGGAACCACACTTCACAGAAGTCTATAAATTTAATTATTTGATACTTGGTCAACATGTTATCTACAAAATAAATTTTGTTGTGCTCTCTTTTGTCTTTCTTGTGTTGCATTTACGGTGGCCACACAGCAGTGTAGTTTGAGCAAAATAAATATTTACAGCCAAGGCATGACTTCTGATTTACCCAAAATTTAAGGTTCCACATCCAATCCATAAAAAAGAGGCTATATTCAAGAATTTGAAATTATTTTTTTAAAAATATAAACATGTATTTTAATAATCAAGACAATCAGTAAAATTTAAGAGAAATATTGTTTATGCAATTATTTATTTGAAACACAAAATCATAATTCTGCCACTGAGGGCCAAAAAAAGCAAATATTATTATCTCCAATATAAAAAAAGCTTGACCTTATATGACATAAGTGTGGTGGAGAGAACTATCGTAATTTTAGAAAAGGGAATAAAAGCAAAAATAAAGAATTAAATTTTTCTCACCAATTACTTAGTTATTAAGTGTATAAAATTCCCAAATTGATATTTTGTTCGTATTTTTGTATATTTTTGGTGCTATTTAGCAATAATTTCAAAACATCACCAAAAGTCAGTATTTTGGTTTTTAAATAAAAACTAAATCGTTCTTTAACCTACCCCAGGGTAATATTATTTTAGCTATAATTTTTCATCATTTTTAATGTGCATATGCTATATCTCTAACCTGCTTTCATCAATAACAATGTGGTTTTTAATCTGTATTATAACAACAAAATTTTATTTTTAATGTTTTATTCCAATGGATTTTTTTTTAAATCCTGCAGTTTTTTTTTTTTTTTAGTTATTAACTGTTTTTAGCTGAACTTTAAATAGGGAAAAGTTAAATAATCTTTGGTTTTAAAATTATATAGTAGGTTACACATGCAGTGACTACTTTTTTCTCATCTGTTCATGAATCGAAACATTTATAATCTATTTTTTTTTCTAAATAATAAGCCTTAATCACTCGTATGGTTTAACAATTGTACTCCAGCAACGTTCTTTCAAATGTCGACCGCGAAGTATAGCAAAACTATCTTCAACGTTGAATTTTATAAAACCTAATGTAAATTTTGAGAAGAATTTTTTTCTCCAAATGCACACCTTAACTTTCACAATTGCAATGTAATACATTTAATTTACTTGAACTTTCCCATCTGCATTCGTTTTATCTTACATTCAAAATAATTTTATTTTTACATATTTCGGTTTCTGGTTAAAATAAAGCAAAAAAAGCAAATTCAACTCAAAGCAAATGTACTTCATTAAAAATAAATATCCAATGTAATTCAAATCAGAAATAACGATGCATGAATAATTTAAAAAATATGAATAAGGTCACACATGAAATTTTGTTAATAGTAGTTTTAAAGATTCATTTCTAAGTAACAATATCTAAAAAAATCAGAATAAAAGTTTCGGAAATTTCGAACTCTGCTTTCTTTCGAGTTGATTTTGTAATCAAAAAGATAGTTTGTGGGCAAAGAGAGATTAATTATTCTAAAACAGTAAATAAGTACAAATTACCTTTGTGACAAATTCAGCCAAGTTGCCAAGTTCAGAATATGCCTGCATGGTATTTATAATACCAGTTTAATAATCAGTAAAAATAAATTGCATTTAAATGCAGTACATTTTCATAATTTTACCCAAAAAAGCATACATTAAAATGTACTAGCTTAAGTAATTTTTCCCTTTTATTTTATCTAGTATTTCCTGTTGTATCTATTCTAAGCCAATCTTCACTTGTCCCAAACTATTATGAAGGATACTTTAGAATGCACCAAGGGAATAGACATATTCATTAAACCATTATTATGACTATCAAATAACCATCTAAATTCGACATAAGCTAGTGGAACTGTCACATTGACTACTAACTTAAATATCTATAAGGATTAATTCAGTATTTAGCTTGAGGATTAACTTCCCGCAGTAAATACGTATATTAAAGCAAACATATAACAGTAACCATACAGTTGTAAGAAAATGTAAACAAAATATAAATCCCTGTCTTCATCAAAGAAAAATGCCGAATGAAAAGCATTTAAGTATCATAGACAAACTGCATCATCTTTTAAAAACACTAAGACTAAATAATATCACTATAAGAATTGAAATCATGTACAAATCAAAGAAAGAAGAAAATATCAGTATTCTTACAGCGTGCAGACAAGCCGGTTATGGCCTTCTTCCGGTAACATGTACAGTCTATATTGGCCCGTTAGTGGTTCTAAAAATTTCGATCACCATGCCCCTCCCCCCTTTTATGTATCAACCTTACATCACGGATTTCCAAGTTTTTTAACACTTCTTAACTCATTGTCGTGCCCCTGTCCTATCTTGGACTGGGTTCACATTGCCCGGCGCGCCTGGTGTGGAAGGAAACATATCATCACCAACAAAAGCCATAACAATAATTATTTATTGTAGACAGACAAACACAATTAACAAGCACAAGTTCAATCTATAAGTGGAAACCCTGGAGTGATTATCTAATACCTAGATTAATCCTGATACTCCAATCTAACATTCAACCCTAATATTCCCGTCTAAGTAATCTTAGCTATCAGAATTAACAAGGAGACAAACTCTTGCTAACCTCAGGTCAGTACTTAATTTGATTCCTTTAATGATTAATTTAATACTTTGCTATAATATTATCAAATACGCGTAAAGCTCGTTGAAGTGATCTGTAGACGATACTTACATTTAGTGTGGCAATTCCTTCTCTCTCTCCTTCTTACTAAATCTAGACTTTATATAGTCGAACTAATTAGCATATAACTATCTCGTGTTTTTCCCGAGAAGGCTGTGAAATAGAATAAATGCTGGCCCCCAAAGTTACCCAAGAGGATTAGTTTATGAAATTAACGTGGATAGACCCGTCAAAACATGACTGTGTGATTTCAATGCAATCATTACTGTAATTGGCACTCTATGAATCAATTTCTTAATTTCTGCACAAATGTGTCAACCATTTTTTGAAAATATTACGCTGTAGTAATGGTATGCAGCTAAAAACAGTAAAAAAATAACCACTGATTTAATATTTTTGATCGAAATACATGTTCTAGTAGTTTTTTCAACGGATGCAATTTAGTGAACTAGTTTAGAATGGACACCTTTCAATTTTTTCCATGAGGCCTTTCAGAGTCTGTACGAAAGGAAAATCTTTCCATTAAATTAAAGACTTCGCTGATCCCTAGGGGTCCACGAATCACATTTTAAGAATCACTGAGATAAGGGGTTAAGAAGTTGGGATTTTGCTTAAAGTAGAGTTCATAAATATTTCACTAATGCAGCACAAATTATTAGTAGGATGAACACACTTATGGAATAGTTTAAGTGAGTCCATTCATAAACTTAATAAAAGTGACACTGATCTAATATTTATTCGAAATAAACACAAAAATCCTCATATCGTCATGATGTCTGACAAAACCCATTTTAGTGGCGCCTGGGGATGTTATATAACTTACTTGTGGAGTCATTTATCTGATCTCGGCTTTGTTCAATCACATTGACTCGCCGGGAGAATTATATTTTCGCGTCAGAATCCGAGCCCCTTGCTCAGTGGCTCTTGTTATTTAGACTTATATAACAATAAAATTATGGAACCGATTTTAGCTAAAGCAATTTTTCTTACTTATTCATGTTGTGGGATAAATCCAGTGTTTTAAATAGGTAGCCCGTAAAACTATTCACAATCGAATAAAAGCACTTTAAAAGGAAATAAAATAATGTGACATGATACACACAAAAACAAATATTTAAAAAATAAAAAAGCTATTTTACTTTTTTGTGTAAATATATGAATACTGAAATTTTTTTATAATTTCCTTCGAAGAAGTTTTTTTTTTACTTACGTAATTTATCTAAACCTGGTTATATTTTGATAAAATAAGTGAAAAGTGAAAAAATTTCCGAATAATTCTTCACTGCTATTTTCATTTTCAGACGGTTCATCCCATATTAAAAGCGGCTATAATTTTATTTCGTTTTATAACTTCAATTGCTACTTTATTACTATCCCTATTTTATTTGTTTTCTTAATGAAAATAAATTTAAATTTTCCATTGCTGTAAAATGGCAGAAATCTTGAAATATCAAAATCCATTAGACAGTAAATTGATATGCTATGATTTTGTATTTTACAAGCATTCTAAATCATTTATTAATGGAATTGGCCATAACTTGACCTAAGAATTCATTTTACAAGAATATAATTTCATTATAGTATTACTTTCGTGACGATTTCTTAATGTCTCAATAACATTTACAAAACTAAAGCAAGCAAGAAGAATTGCTAATATCGTTCAATATACTTTCACAATTGTTTGTTTATAATTCGAAACAATTACCTTGCATCATGTATGTAAAATATTTCTTGAAACTCAGAAATGGAATTAAACGTTTATTTTTTTTTTAATTTTTTGCATGGGAGTATATAAATATTTTAGAATAATCCATAAGTATTTAATATGTCCTTCACTTTTTATTAAGTATCCATGATATTTGTATACACCACTTAAGAAATAACATATATTGGTCTTCATTTTATATGTTTTTTTATCCTACACCCTTCTTCGGTATTTATACCATTATTGACGAGCAGCCCAATAAAATGATGACGAAGCATGAAACGAATTCAAATCTGCCTCATAGATTTATCTACAAAAATCTATAAAACAATAGGGCAGTGTTTGAGGTGGTCACTATTCATTTCACCCTGGTTGCACAGAGGGCAACAAGAAGTATCCTTTACTCCAATAGGATGTAAATGCCTTTGCAAGCAGTCATGTCCAGTAAGTAAACAAACGCATGCAACTCCAACAAATCGAGGCAGAGAACTGGGGACTCTACCTCTTCTATTAAGCAAGCTATTCCGCCTTTTACCTGTTGCTTCTTCACCATGCAGGGAGGCTCTATTAATTTGCAGTTTACTGTAAATGATTATTTTGATGTTATCAAAGGCAAGGGAGAGTCAGGTTGGGACATGAGAGATCCCGCTTTAGAAAGCCTATCTGCTTTCTCATTTCTAGAAATGTTACAGAATAATATCTTTGAAAAAAAAATAGGATATCAAGTGAATAATTGTTCAAGATGACATTAATTTTTAGTAAGTAACAAAAAAAAATGTCGAAGAATAGGAGATGTATTGGGATGAAATCTTAAAGAACATTATACCTGTATTTAATCAAATCTAAGAATTTTCTTTGCTCATTAGGGTTTTCAGCCCTTCAATACATCAAGTGATACTTAATTAATTTTATTTGCAAGAAACATAGTTTTAACTGTAACTATAGCTTCAAAAATTGTACCATGTAGTTAAATTTAGTGCCGAGTTGAAATAGTTTTGCATTAGCAACCGTATCTGACTAATCAGAGAGTTAAAACCCAAAAATTCTTTAAATAGCGAAAACTCTTTAACTTAGGAAATATGGGTATATAAGCTTATATTCTTTGAGACGAGAAAAAAATGCCTTCGTCTGTGATGTAAGCTTTTTGCGTGGTGGAGTATTCGTTTGGGAAATACAGCTTCTCACAGATTTATAATGATCTTAGATCTCCTTTTCATAGGAAAATCTTGGTCATGAACCCATGTGTAATAACTGTATTTCATTGCCTAAATGAAAAACTATAAATTTAATTCTGACATCCTTATTGGCAACTGTTGAGTAAAATTAATGTATAAATAGAACATTCGATATCGGAAGTAGAACTTATTAAAATTATTAGAATAAGTAGTATTAAAATTATTATCATTTAATTATAGAAACATATTTTTCCTTCAATGAGATGGGTAAACCAATGATACAGTTGTCTTCCTACAACGCAGATATTAATTATGATTTGTGCAAAACTATGGAGAATTTATTACATTCATTTCACATCTTGGAATTATACACAAAACACAACTTAACTGTTAGGTAGACTCACAACTCTTTTATACTACCTTGTTTTAGACAAATTATTGCACGTAAATGTGAGATTTCTTTCCATTTTAAGGGGACATGGTACGATTTAAGCAAACATTTTTAATTTAGGGATTTCCAAAAATTTTTTGGTTGCCTCCTATGTGTGTATAATATGTAAAACAGATTTTGTATTCAAAATTTCATAAAAAACTAGGCGTTTAATTTTTTAAAGAAAAAACTTCAAATTTGTGAAGTGAATTTAAAATGCTACTCCTCCTACAACAATTTACGTACACGCATGAAATTTGATTTACATGTACCTCAAACTATGCATAACAAAAGCTGCTATGGGTTTTGTGATAACATGATTGATATTCGTACAATACTTCTTTTTATGAATGCGTATTGAAAATTCCTTAAAAAATGTACAAATTCTGAGTTCAATTATTTTTAAAAAAGTAAGTATCGCTTTGATTCAAAAATGCATACCAACTTTTGTTACATGTACTATTAGCAATAGGTAAAACAAAATTCAAAGCATTTGGCAAAATAGAAAAAAAAGCTTTAGGATTTTAAATGAAGACAAGCAGGATATTGTATCTTTCCGAGATAAGTAAGTTTAAAGTTTTGATTTGATATAGGGTTGTGAATAAAAATGAACGCAAAATCTATCATAATTCTGTGTTTTTTTTTAGTTTAGAGCTTTCAAATTTTGTCAGGTTATAGAAAAGTATATACAAAATAATTTAAGCTAAAAAATATGAAATTTGATTTTTTGACCGATTTTTGTCATTTGAATCGTATTGTGCACAAACGGCTGCACCCTCGTTCGGTGCAACAGAAGGCGAGTTAAGAACACATGGAAGGAACATGAATACCACAAAGACACTCTCTGAGCAACCTAGAGGGCACACATTGCAATTTACTTAGGTAAATGCTTTTTAAAAAAATTATGATAATGTTATTATATAGCCAAACAAATATAGGATTAGTTACAAAAGTTTTAGCACAATAAATATTTATAATCTGGGCAAAAGTATTTTGATTCACCCTATACAGCAAACGAATTTATTCAAGTAAATATAATTTATTATACTACATCATAATTTGTGCATTTTTAATGAAAGGTATAAAATTAACATACGATATATTATAAAAAGGTTATTATTAATGGAAATTTCAAAAAGAACTATAAAGGCGTGTCGATTCTTATTGTTTTCAAACCATATTTATTTATCTTTTACCGTAGAAGCTTTTAACAGGAACTTGACTACAGATTTTACAGACTTTACTAAGTAAAAGTAAAATTATTTATATCCGTAAGAAAAAAGTAACAAGAATGAAGAGTAAATCTATTGAAAAACAAAATAATTGGAATATTTCACTTTTGGCAGCGAATATTTTGACATATAAAATCTTCATCATATTTCGGAGATTTATTAGTTGTATGCAATGAGTGGAACATTTCTAGATATCGCTATAATCATTCATGGTTAGATTGCTTTGTTATTTTATCACTATATTACATATATTCCATCTCTATTGGACATTGGATGAAGTTATCCGACAAATAACGGCCCAGTATCATTTCAGAAAATAACATTCGTAAACATCATATATCCATGATATTGAAAGAGAGTTAACAAGCCTAATCCAACACGTTCTCTGGACCATATATTTTTCCGGTAATTTGATTTCTGCTCAATGAAGGTCCTTATTAGGACAGATATCAACTCCATCAGGATTTTGTGAAGGAAAGCGTGTATAAATAAACGCTTGAATTTGCTTTCATTTTGTTCATGTCCTTTATTTCCTTTAATTTTGGATTGTTTTCATTCACATATGTGTGTGCAGATAAACCTTTTCTCAAAGTTTGGTTACATGTCAGTGACATGATGAGGAAATGAAATAAAATATTATAACTAATCATGTTTTTTTTTCAGCGTACCTTATTCTTTGCCTTAAACTTATAGATGAGTTGTTAAATTAAATTTATGAAAAATTCAATTTCTTTATAGAATTAGATGCAAAAAAATGTATAGCTTTCGAGCAAAAATCGAAATTAGTTCAGTTACTATATTCAGAAATATGAAGTGAAAAAAAGTTTAGAGAGTTCGAAAATTCTTCTGAACATATATTTCTTCTCATTAATAAAATTCTCGCCATATATGATTAGATTAAAAATTAAAATTTGTAAACAAGTACAAGGTGTCACATAAAAAAAGAGACTAAGTGTGTCGCTTGAAAAAAGAGTGGATTTAGCAACAACTGTTTGGTTGACGTTGACCCGTGTACCTCCTGTATCCATGCAGCCAGTTTCGCCTTAATCGATCAAACCAGTTGAGGGCACTGCGTCATTGAGTGCATTTTGTCGGGGGAAAAATGTCAAATCATCTTTAAGTTTCTTGTGAAACTTGAGAAATAATACACGAAAACATTCCAAACATTAATTGAGGCTTATGGAAATATAACATTTTCTCGAGCACATGAGTTTGGGTGGTATAAGAGGTTTTCAGGGAGAAGGGTTTGTGTTGAAGATGATGCATCTGCTTAGCACCCAAGGTCAGAGATTACAGAACAAAACACAGTTAAAATTCGTTAAAGGAGTGGGTTCTCACTCACATCAGTTCCCAGATGGATGGCTGTTGTACCAAGGCAATGCACCCGCTAACATGGCCCTATCTGACAAACAGTTTCTGAGCAAAACATTACAGCAATGGAGCATCCTTCTTATTCACCTAATTTGGCCCCGTATATTTGCGACTTTTTTTTTCTTTTTCCAGTTAAATCTTGCTGAAAGGGAACTCATTTTACTTCAGTTGAAGAGGTTCCGGCAAAATCAGAAAATCTCCTAAAGGGACTTTCAAAAACCTCGTTCCAGAACTGCTAACAGCAATGTCAGCCCCGAATGCAGAAGTATCTAAATGCTGATGGGAACAACTTGGAAGGTGATAATGTCATAAATAGCCTATTCTGTAAGAACAATGATTTATTGGACCAGGGTCGTTTTTTTTAGTCTCACCTCGTGTATGATCCTCTGAGCATCAATATTTCTGCCGTAAGACATGACCTTTAAAATTTTCTAAGCTATTAGACACTATTTAGTTTTCGATTTAAGGTGTTTTCAGGTATGATGAATTGAAATGTGTAAAAATACTACAATTCATTTTTTTTTTTTTTGTTATTGGTAATTCTCAATTTTTGAGAGAATATTCATTTTCAAAATCTAATATAAACATACTAGCTGTTACCCTCTTCTCTCTTAACAGGGAATTTCAGGCTATATATATTCCATTTAGTTTATACATTCTTCTTAGGTTTTTTTTTAAATAATAGCATTAGGTTTTCAATTGTATTAAAAAATATTTATAACGCTCTCGCTTCTTGAATTAAAAGGTGCAGAACTTGAGCATCAAAAATAGAGCACCTCTGTTGCATCTCACTCAGACTTGATTTTCTTAAACCTTAGCTTAAGCGGATCAACCAAGGGTACATGATTGCAGGACTCCATGTCCATAGACTTAATTATTTAAAACTGAATATTTTGCATCTGTGGCGCCCACGTATTCCCCCATTAACTCCATTGAGAGTTGTTTTCTGTAAAATACCTTCTTAATGGATCTCTTCAAGTCTCTACGCCTAATAGTTCAAAAAGAAGAAATTTTTATCTATAACACTCCCACCATCCCTCTAGGTAATTATGTTCAATCTAATCAATAAAAAAGGCAAGTCTACCAAACTCCATGTCCACGATTTTACTTTTTTAAGCCCACTCTTGGTAGGGGGATTTTCTTAAAACCAGTTCTTACCAGATACCTACATTTAACAGAATATATATTTTGCAAAAAATAAAGTTTGCTAGTCTAATAAGTCCCAAACGGGATTTTTTCTTCTTTGTTTCGTCTATTACATATCCAGGATAACATCCAGCTAACCCTTATTTTGGTCATGGATTTAGACAAAACGTTTCCTTATCGAGTCTAGGCTCAACAAAAGGAGCATTCCTTTCAAGTTTCGAACCTATAGGTCTTTGGTAGTTCCAGAGATATCGTGTGAATGAGTAAGAGTTTCTTTTCTCCTATATGCAGGGTGATCTAAAACTTATTATTAAAATTTCCGGAAGAGGTGAGAAAAGCGTAAAGAAACCGGTTTATTATAAGAAAGCATGTCGTAAACGTCACCTACATGAACAAAATAGACAAGTAAATTGAACAAAAGGAAATAGTTCAGTTGAATTGTAACGAATGTGACTTTTGTTCCAACAAGGTAAAGTACAGTTTCGTAGAAGGTGCTCAAAATAGCAATCATTTACACGAGTACAGAATTCGCAACACTGTTGCATTGACCTTCGAATATTTCTATAACAACCTGGCTTATCGCTGACAATGCCTACGGCGGCTATTATCCAAGCAACAAGGTCCATTTCTCTGTCGAATGGTGTTTCGGACATATGGTCTTCCATGGTCCAGAAAAAGAAATCCAAGGGCAATAAATCCGATGACATGAGTGGTTAGTTAGTGGTCCATCTCCGACAATCCATCCTGATCCGAATATTCGGTTCACGTTATCAAGTTAACAATTGTGCTATATCCTGGGACAACGGCAAGTAGAAACCTTATATCTCGGCAGATATGCGCAGGAATAGAGTCCAGAAAAGTTGATAATATTGTCTCGAGAAAGATTACGCATTTCAGACTGTTCAATCGGGACGACAGCAAGTAAAAAATCACTCAATAAATTTTGGGCCTAACAGATAGATGGAGCTACCTTCTAACTTTCCTTTAACCTGGTAGTACTAACTTTTAACGGCACGTGTCAAACCTTCGTGATAATATCTTGTTTAGCTCAAACAAATAATAGTGAGTATTAAATGGTGTTTTTGGATCAACTAAATGCTGAGCAGTGAACCACTTTCATACAGATGCGACGCATACAAGCAAACATTTAATGTTGGGGTATCGGTCTTCGTAAAGTTGCTTAGTTCGGCGCAGCTTTCATCAGATGTCCTTATGCGAGATACATATCCACCAGCTAATCGTGCGTAAAGCGATTCAGCTCATCACTACTAATTCAACTCGTACAATGATGTCAGCGGGAGTTGTCAGTCAACCTGTACACAGGTTTGGTACTCACAGCGCTCTCTACAGGTTGATTAAAATTAGTGTGACCAATTTTAAAACATATAAATATATATGAATGGTAAATTTGAATCGCCTTACTATCAGTTACACTCAAGAGCCAAGACATTATAAACAACCCTATATTTTGCAATGAACTCGCCTGGATGACGTGGAAGGCACGTGATCAGGTGGAAGTGGTATTTAACTGATGCTGGAGAGTCTGAAGAATCATTCTTTCACTTACTTTTGTGTGTGATGATAAAGACTGCGGATCTAAGTGACTTTGGATAGAGGGCAGATTGTAATGGCTCGAAGGCTCGGAACAAGTATTTCCGAAACTGCACGACTCGTGGGTTGTTCGCGATATACAGTTGTTTGTACTTATGCAAAGTAGATGAATGATGGTGAAACCAGCAGTAGATGACATGGTTTTGGACGTCCACACACTATTAAAGAAAAAGGTAATCGGAGACTATCTCGCACGGTGAAGCAAAACCGGAGCCAGATAGTGGCTCAACTGACAGCCCAATACAATGAAGGGCCAAGTAGAATAGTATTGGAGCTCACTGTTCAGCGAACACTGTTGGATATGGGGCTAAGCAGTAAACGTCCCACTCGTGTGCCTTTGCTGACCAAGCGTCATCGCCAACTGCGCCTGTGCTGGGCCCGGGAACATCGCGACGGGTACATGGATCAGTAGGAGAGAGTTGCTGGTCAGATAAATCACGGTTTGTCATTCATCACGTCGATGACTGTGTGAGGATACGCCATCTTCCAGCCGAACAGTTGTTTGCTTAATGTAAAGTAGGTCATGCACAGGCCGATGGTGGAAGTATTATGCTTTGGGAGAAGTTCTCTTGGGCTTCTCTGGGTCCCGTGGTTGAGGTAGAGCAGACTATGAATGCTACAGGGTATCTGAACATTATTACGACCAGTTGCACACTTACATGGCCTCTGCTTTTCCAGCTGGAAGTGGAGTGTTCCAACAGGACAATTCCCGGTGTCACAAGGCTAAAATTGTGTTGGAGTGTTTCCAGGAACAGGATACTGAATTTCATTAATTGTCCTGTCCGCCTAACTCACCAGATCTCAATCCGATAGAATACATTTGACATGTCATAGGACGACAGCTCAGAGTTCAAAGACCATCAATTTGCTATATATCGGATTCGCGTGACCCATTGCTTAAACATCTGTTACAATCTGTCTCCAGCCATCTACCAAGGAGTTGTGGCATCCATGCCAAAGCGGGTTGAAGCTGTACTGCGTGTCAAAGATGGGCCAACTCGTTATTGACAGGTGGTAATAATGTTTTGGCTCTTCAGTGTATATTTTAAAAATGAAACGTTTAAATTATCAATCTAACTATTTTTATAAAGGGCGGTAAATTTTGTTTCCGAAATTAGATACTCAAATCCAAAAAGAATTAAAATTTGGCCGGTAATCAAAAGCTGCATGGGGAATAAAACGTGGACGAGAAAGCAAGTCCATGAAGATGAAGGGGAAAAAGCTGAAAAATAACTGTAGAAAATATTTTGCCTCAATGAACTTTAGCAAAGAAACTACAGATATCATAATCAGTAATTGAGCATCAGATAAAAAAAAATTGGCTATTATAAAGTGAATAAACAAGTCTGCCATGAAATGTCAGCAAAGACCATAGAAAAATGAAGAAAATGTTCTTAGCCTCTGAACTAACTCTATGCGAAACATGCATAATTTCTGATGAAGCATCGTTTAATCTGTCATTTAGAACTGACAAAACGGATATACCATATATTCCAAGCAAAAAGCGTCTCAAAAACGCAGCTGTTTCACAAAAGGTAAGGTGGTCGGCAGGTGTTAGGATATGGAAGAGATCTAAGATTAACAAAACCATTTTTTGTAGAACCAAGGGCTTAAATTGTTGCTAGATACTATGAAAATAAGATTTTGAAGCACATGATCAAAGGAAAAAAAGTTTTACCCTGAAGTAAACTTTGTTTTTCACCAAGATTTCGCACCAAGTCATAATGAAAATCAACTATAAAATGCTGAAAGTTAAAAAAATAAATTTTCTTCCTACTCAAAAATGGATACCACCATCCCCAGATTGTGTTATTGGCATCTATTTTTTTATGAGTGACCTTAAAAACAATTAAAGTGACATAAAGTATGAATACTTCAAGGTTTTCAAAAAGCAATCAAGTAGTAAGTAGGAAAAGTACCCAAAAAATGGTCGAAAAAACTCTTTCTGCCACGTCCAATACGTCCAAAGAATCGAAAGTTTAATGGTAATTTCCGCACTGCTCAAAAGAAAGTTAGTGATGGAAGTATTAGTACAGAAAAATTGGGAAGAGGATTAAGTGACACTTTATTTAATGTTGATACCGGAACTCTTTCTGGTAATAGAATTTTCGACAACGAAATACTGGTATCAATATTCTCTATTCTTTCTTGCCCTGTTGTTTTGATCAAGAACTGTACTTGGTTGAAGACTCAAGACTTGGTTTGCTGTCAAATGTGTGTCTCAAGTGTAAGAACTGTTCATTTTCAAAAGGATTCACTTCTGCATCAAAGGTGAATAATTTAAATACAGTAAACCTCTTCTCGTCTTTAGAATGAGAGTTATTGGTAAAGGATTTTCAGCTGGAAAGAAATTGTTCAGTATGCTGAATATTCCTTATCTTTCAAAATGTACATACAGACAACATGAAATTAAGTTGCTGCATGCTACGTCACAAGCTGCAAACAGTTCTATGTTGGAGTCAGCAAAATCCATTGCGGAATGTTCAAATGAGTGTGGCGTTAGTGTAGATGGTACATGGCAAAAACGTGGCTACTCTTCACTGAATCGATGTGTTTCGGCAATTTCTGTGGACTCTGGAAAAATATTAGACATTGAAATGCTCAGTCAATATTGTCAAGTGTGTACAAAAATGAAAAAACATCGGGACCCTCCAAAAAATACGTAGTGCCACATTTTTGTAAAAAGCACGAAGGATCAGCTTCTAATATGGAAACTGTCGGTGCTTATAGGATTTTTGAAAGGTCTGAAGCAAACCGCAGTCTTCGATATACATCTTACTACGGAGATGGGATTCAAAGGCGTTCAATAATGTGAAAGACATGTATGGTATTGAGAGCATAACTAAATATGAGTGCATAGGCATGTGCAGAAGAAAGTTGGCTCTCATTTACGAAAGCTGAAGAAATCCACAAAAGGTTTAGGTGGGAAAGGCAAATTGACCGACAAATTTATCGACACACTTCAAAATTATTTTGGAATTGCTATTCGAAGTAATGTCGGCAATTTGTCTAACATGCAGACTGCAGTCATTGCTGCATTTTTTCATTGCTGCTCAACCGACAAAAAACCATGCATGGACAATGCCCTTCTGGATCCGATACGTGGTGCAAATACCAAAAGGCCAAGCAAGAAGGAAAACTGATAAAACATAGAACACCTGGCTTACCAACTGCTGTATTGAACACGGTGAAAAAACACCTATATGGATTTATGTGATCAATCACTTCTCGAAAAATGTTTGCATGGAAAGACCCAAAAAGCCAATGAAAGTTTTAATGGTGTTTTGTGGAGCATAATCAGAAAAGAAACTTTTGTTGAACTTCTGACATTACAATTTGGCGCATTCTTAGCTGTATTACAGTTCAATGATGGATCTAAAGGATTCTTTCCGTGTTGGAACATTTAGACACCCTAATAGGTTGTTTCATTATGAAGGGCTTTTCAAACGTTGATAACGAAAGAATTGTCGACTCGGAGAGACATTCATTGCCAACTACAAAAAACAAGAGAAAAAAACTCAGAGGACTTAAAAAAAAGGAACTGTGCATTATCTGAGAAAAAGGAAGGCGTTACGTATAAATCTGGGGAATTTTTAAACCTGTAGGTAAGTATTAATATTTAGAAAAAAGTGTTTCAAACTTTAAAATGTGTTTTACATGAAATGTGTTTTTTTCAGAAAATGCTTAAAACGGGGACAAGGATTGCTAAAAAAGTTTCTAAAATAATTTACTGAAATTTTTTGTGTATGTTCTGTATAATAGTATAATTATTTTGATCTTCAGATTTATAAATCACTGCATTATTACAAAATTACCAGTCCCTTATGTGAATATAACCACTGTTTTTTTTAAGCAATTTCGTATAACCACTAAGATAAAGTGCTCTATTTTTTGTAAAAATTAAAATATCTCTTATCCTGAAGGTCACTTCAAACATTAATAACAAAGTAACATATCAAAACTGAAAAATTGAGTATTTGTTTATAAAATTTTTGTACAGAGCGGGCCCCGTTTACGTAATTTTTTGTAAATTTTTACCAGTTTTTTCCCATTTTAATAATAATAATTTTTTTTTCTCTTTTCAATTTTAGGATTTTTTTTTAAAATATACCAAATAAATATAAAAATCACAAAAAAATCCCCATATCTCCATTTTTTCAAAAAAAAGTTGTCGCAACCAGTCGGATACTTTAATTCAATAAAAATTTATGATGTTCTGGAATTGATCATGTTATTTTTTAATCAACCAGCACAGACGCATGCATTTGAAGAGATATTTTTCTTGTTAAATTGGTTTCCAGACGTATTTTCTAACTCCAGACAAGATATGAATGATACGTTTTGAAACACCCTGTATATAGAGAAATCTATACGTAATAGTTGATAATGGGATATTTAAATATACAAACTTCCCCGAACTAAATTATGATTCTAAACATTATCCTTCCTTTTCACTCGAGCAAAAGCACTATAAAACTTTGGTTCCAAACAATAAGCGTCTAAACCTTTATCAGCGAACAATAACTAAAACTGGAAATTCAATATCAGTTTCACTTTCAGCAAGATTTCATTAAAACTTACTTGAATTCCTCGGGAAAAATATTTGGAACAGATAATTTAACTAAACTTGTATGTTGAGCTACAAAATATAAAAAAGAAGCAATATCACATTGCCTGGCCCTCGTAAATCTGCTTTCGGGGATGTTAGCTATTTATATCCTACGCTTCTTATTACAAGCTTTCGCGATAGTGTGTGTTATTTACCTTATGTTGGTGAAATAAAATCCTAATTTGAAACTGAATTTCCTGTCGGATGCTGTAACTTGAGATAGGAATGCAGATAATTGGTTGAACATACTGGGAATTTTTCCTTTTTGTTTTTCATTACAAAAATAATAATATTGGTTAATTTTAACGGTTATATTACCCTCTTAAATAACAATTAGTCTAGCAATAGATAGATTTTGTTAACTGTTTTGTTAGCTATCCTAAGGGTTACAGTTTTAGATAATAATGGAAAAGTGGTCGATTAATCATCAGAGGATGCTGCTATCGTTTGTCGATTGTCGTGATTATCAGTAATCAATAACAACTAATCTTATTACATTTGTGATTGTGTGCTAACAGTCGATTTTGTTGACATACTAGTTTTAATATTCTTTAAATTTTATTTGTATTCTCAATATTTTTAACACATTTTCTATTATCTTGCTTTTTGTATAGTTAGTAAATATATACATAGTTTTAGTTTACAGTATTAGATTTAAGCTTAATTTATGCTTCTGTTCTTTGACCTCGTGTTTTTGTATACTTTTAGGTTTAGTAATTAGTTTGCCAGCCACATTGTTTTTTTAAAAAAATCATGGAACATTCATTACTGAACAAAATTCTTTACATATAAAATTTTTGTTTAAAATGTGGAACAGAAGGAGGTCCTGGCATGTCAATTTTTTGGCAACTGGAATAGATTGTCAAAACAACTTAATATAGCGATAGACGTTTTTGGCGGCCGGAATCGATAGCCAAGCAACATAACTTAGCGATAAGTGTTCCAAGAATTTACAAATTGTAATTTTGCAATAAAATTAAAGAAATATTATTGTGAAATTATATATATATAAGCTATCAGTAATGCATAAAAATAAAATTGTATTTTTCAGTTATAGGAAAGAAAAAAGGATTTCATTTTATTATATGATAATAGTTGCAAATGGGAAAATGTCGCAAAGTGCTCAGTCGAATCAAACTCGAATGAAATACTTGACTATTTTATTAGAGTATGTCATGTGATTATGACGTCAGATGAATCGAGTCCATTGTTAAGCTCTGATCCTTTATTCTTTTTTCTTTTTAAAACGGCGCTTGCTTTCAACATTTTAAACTCAAGATTGATTTTAATTATAACCTATTCCCTCTTATACGTGTGAAATTATAACTTTTAATTTTCATTCGATTTAAATGATGGTAATAAAATTAATATTACCTATTATTTTATGATATTTAAGTCGTTATTTTTTAAATCTATCTATGGAGCGATTCTATATGTAGTAGCTTAAAGTCATTCAGTGAAGTGTGGGTAAATTATGAGTTGCTTTGGTTTTACTCGTAATTACAAAAGCTAATTACAATAGTACGTGATAATGGCAATCACGTGTTCTCCATATGACAGTGGCGCTCCCACACTAACAACACATCTTAAATGTATTTACTTTGAATGTGACAAAAAAAGCCATCCCCCTTGTAAAAAATTGCTGTGACCCATCCAGGTTTACCGGATCACATTCTGGGTTGCATTGGACTTCTTAAGAAGGACTTAACCTCCGGTCCCTTTATTATTATACATTTTTTGATGGTCATCAACTTTCTACAGCTGAAATGACAAATGCCAGATTTTTTGTGGATAAGCAACAACATCAACGTATTCTCTATTCAATTCAAAGTTAACCTTAGACTTGATGTTTTTCATTTAAAATTTAGATAAAATTTCAAATTTTATTACTGGGTAAAGTTGATAAGGTGTTTAGAAAAAAAAATGAATCATTTTTTTTTCAGATTAAAAAATGTTATTATTTAAGCTTGTATTTTTAAGTCAAACACATTTTATTTACTCATGCGCGTTATTATTGTTGAAAGTTATGAACTGTTTTTTCTTTAAAAAAGTTTGTGCAAGAAACAAAAGTTGGCAACAGCATAGTGCTAGAACTGATTGGCTGA